>PVKZ01000683.1:639498-658054 GCA_004027375.1 Macroglossus sobrinus | reverse complement strand
CAGGGGGACGAAGCCCCACACGCCTGGATCCTTGGGGACCCCCACCTCGTGCAGATGGGGCATGAAATCTCACAGGTGCCGCACCGCCCCTCTAGTCCCCAGCTCTCCCAGCCCGCCTGGCCTCTGGGTGCCTGGAGATGCTCGGGCGGAGCTGGGCTGAGGAGCGGATTGGGGCGTCGCCAATCTCCCGTGTGTCCTCGAGTCTGGACAGGCCCCCAACTGTGATTGCCCGGGGGCAGACGCACACCCAAGCGGCAGCAGGATTGCCGACGGGAGGGGGTCGCAAAGAGCGGGGCTTTTGTGTCCCCGCTGCCGCCGTGGCGGCTCCACGCCCACAATCCTCCCTTGGCTTCCCAGAGTTGTTCTGGAGAGGAAGGGGAGGGGCGCCCAAGGAAGTATGCCCAGTTCACTCCCAAACTTCAGGAGGTGATTAACTGGTGTCGCAGGGTCTCTAGTCCCCACCAAATGGCCAGCAGATGGATAGCCTAAGTATACGAACGTCCCGAGTCCCGACCCTCCGCGAGGCTCTCTGATCCGCATGTGTCTGGATTGTGGGATGGAGCCTGATGGGTGCCAGCGTGCTCTTCTTGCGA
Source organism: Macroglossus sobrinus (assembly GCA_004027375.1). Taxonomy (NCBI): domain Eukaryota; kingdom Metazoa; phylum Chordata; class Mammalia; order Chiroptera; family Pteropodidae; genus Macroglossus; species Macroglossus sobrinus. Next base: position 657,461 of record PVKZ01000683.1, on the reverse strand, counting down.
CGTTGTCAGTCCCGGGGTTCAACGAAAGTCTGGAACCCCGCGGGGGCGGGAGGCGTCTGCCTCCATTCTAGCGTCGACGATCTTGGGAGTCTTGTGACTTTTCGCCCCCTAGTGGCGACGTTGCAGTCTTGGCGATCTGTGCAGGAGCCAGATCTGTATGTAACCTTGATTTGGACTGCGGAGGAGTGCCAAATCCTGTGGGACCACCAAGCCCGCTCGAAATTCGAGCGCTTTCGATACCGGAATTTCTGCACTTTGGAGCCTCCACCTGGATCGTCCCTCCCATCTGGAGGATATTTCTGTGTGTGCAGCGGAATTAGAAGCCCTCCTCTCCCAATCCAAGGCTTGAGAAATTGGCATCCATTGGTACTCAGCCCTTTTGTTAAATTAATTAATTTTTATTTTACTTGTCTCTCATATAATTTTTGAATATTGAAAAACTTTTGTAAATATTACATTTATACGGTACAAATTTCAAAATATACAGTGAAAAGTAAGATATTGGCACACCTTGTAAAGGTAGTTGGGTTCTGCAGATTAGATAGTGACCCATCTGTGTTAGTGTCCTGATCTTTACCTCTGTCGTGGTGTATGTATAGTGCAGAATGCTCTATACACACTCCACGACAGAGGTGAAAATCAGAGTAAAGTATTTGAAGGTGAAGAGCAATCCTGTTGGTGACTTATTCAGGAAAAAAACTGAAATTTGAGCTATACTAAAACTTTTTGTTTGTCACTTCACAATTGATATAGTATATAATCTGTATCAAATATGCATGATATGATCTTATATAGAATCCTCTAAAGATTTCCTCCAAAATTATTTAAAGAAACAAAAAATTTGTTTTGCAAAGTTCAGGAAATGTAGTCAACATACGAAAATCAGTTGTATTTTTCTACATTAACAATGAATAATCTGAAAATAAAATTAAAGAAACAATGTCCTTTCACAATAGTACTGGAAAGAATAATCTTAGGAATTAACCAAGGAGGTAAAAGATATGTACAATGAAAACTATAAAACGCTGCTAAAAGACATTAAAGAAGACATAAAAATATAGAAAAACATTTTACGTTCATTGATTGGGAGACAATAAATTTAAGATGTTAAAGTGCTCAAAACAAAAAGACAACCGACTATTTGGGAGAAGATATTTGCTAATGGTACATCTGATAAGGGGTTAATATCCAAAATTTATAAAGAACTTATACAACTCAACAACAACAACAAAAAAACAAACAATCCAATTAAAAAATAGGCAGAAGACCTGAACAGATACTTCTCCAAAAAGGAAATACAGATGTCTAACAGACATGAAAAATGCTCAAGGTCGCTAATCCTCAGAGAAATGCAAATTAAAACCACAAGGAGATATCACCTCACACCTGTCAGAATGGCTATCATCAATAAATCAAAAAACAGCAAGTATTGGTGAGGATGCGGAGAAAAGAGAATCCTCATACATTGTTGGTGAGATTACAAATTGGTATAGCCACTATGCAAAACAGTATGGAGGTGTCTCAAAAAATTTAAAATGGATATACCTTTTGACTCAGTAATTGCACTTTGGGGTATTTGTCCAAAGAAAACCAAAACAATAATTTGTAAAAATCTATGCACTCCAATATTCACAGTAGCACAATTTACAATAGCCAAGATATGAAAGCAACCTAAATGCCCATCAACAGAAGACTAGATATAGAAATTATGGTTCATATATATAATTAAATGTTACTCAACCATTAAAAAAATGAAATCCTATCATTTGCAATGGCATGGGTGGACCTAGAGGTTATTACGCTGAGTGAAATAAGTCAGACAGAGAAAGATAAATATAATATGATTTCACTTATATGCAGTATCTAATAAACAAAAAGAACAAACATAAAAAACAGACTCATGAATATATTGGACAATTTTGTGATGGACAGAGGGGAGGGGCGTTGAGGGGCTGGAGGAATGGAGTGAAGGGTTAAAGAAGTACTAATTAGTAGTTGATAGTTGGGCATGGGGATTAGGGAGCACAGCAGAGGGAATGCAGTTAGCATTAACATGATGGCTAAGTGGAGGGCCAGGGGAGGGAGGGAGCAATTGGGGTGATCATTTTATAAACAATATAGATGTCTAACCAATGTATGTATACTTGAAACTAATTTAAATAAATAGATATATTTTAAAGAACAAAACTAGAGGACTCACACTTTCTGATTTTGAAACTTACTGTAAAGCTACAGTAATCAAAGCAATGGGTACTGGCATAAGGATGGCTATATAGACCAATTAAACAGAATGAAGAGCCTGGAACAATCCTCACATATATGGTCAAATGATTTTTGATAAGGATTCCAAGATTATTCAATGAGCAAAAAGATAATCTTTTCAATAAATAGTATTGAGAAGACTAGATATCCACATGTAAAAGAATGAAGTTGGACCCTTAACACCATATACAAAACTAAATCCAAAATGCGTCAAAGAGCTAAATATAAGAGGTAAAACTATACAATTATTGGAAGAAAGCATAGGACAATATCTTCACGACTTTGGACTTGAAAGTGATTTCTTGTATTTGACAGCAAGACACAAGCGACAAAAGAGAAAGTGCACAAATTAGACTTCAGGAAAATTAAATTTTTTTTGTGCATCAAAAGACATTACCCATAGAGCAAAATGGGAGAAAATATTTTCAAATCATATATCTGATAGAGGATTAATATCCAGAATATATAGTGAACTCTTAAAACTCAACAATATTCACAAATGAGTTAAGGGCTAAAACAGACATTTCCTCAAGGAAGATATACAAATGGCCAATAAGCACATTAAAAGATGCTATATCACAGATCAAGATCACTAATCATTAGGGAAACACAAATCAAAACTACGAGATACCACATCACACCCATTAGGATGGTTACTATCAAAAAAAGAGAAAATAGAAAAAAACAAGTGTTGAAGAGGATATGGAGAAATTGGAACCCTTGTGCTCTGTTGTTGAGAATGTAAAATGGTGTAGTTGCTGTGAAAAACAGTATGGTGATTCCTCAAAAAATAAACATAGAATTATTATATGATCCAGCAATTTCATTCCTGTGTATATTTCCCAAAAGAATTGAAAGAGTCTTAAAGAAATATTTATACACCGTGTTCACAACAGCATTATTCATAATGGCTAAAATGTGGAAGCAACCCAGTGTCTATCAACAAATAAGTGAATGAGCAAAATGTGTTATATACAAATTATGGAATTTTATTCAGCTTTCAAAAGGAAAGAAATTCTCAGTCAGGCTACAAGAAGAAAAAACCTTACGAACATTGTGCTAAGTGAAATAAGCCAGTCACAAAAAGGCAAATACTGTGTGACTCCTCATAGAGGTACTTAGAGTAGTCAAAATCATAGTGACAGAAAGTAGCATGTTGGATGCCAGGGGCTGGGAGACAGAGGGACTGGAGAGTTATTGTTTAATGGGCATAGAATTTCAGTTTTACAAGATGGAAGGAATTCTGGGGGTGGACGGTGGCAATGGTGGGACATTATGAATGTACTTAGTACCACTGATCTGTACACATAAAGATGGTTAAGATGGTAAATTTTGTGTTATGTGTATTTTATCACAATTTAAAAATTAAGAAAATTATATGCAAATAGAAATATATCCTTTTTGGAAGGAAACTGCTGTTACTCATGTCTTATGTATCTTTCAGAAGATCTTTTATGCTCCTGTAAACACATGCATATGCAATTTCTTTTCCCTCCTTGCATAAACAGTAGCGTTCTCCACCCAGTGACCTCATTTTTGTCACTTAGCAACGTATATGTATGTGTCCAGCTTCATTCACTTAGCTGGCAGCGGAATGCTCCACCGCAAGGAGGAACACAATGAGTGTACTTAAGCCCCTTCTGGATGTCTGGTGGTGTCAAATCACCCTCTACATCCAAACTATACTGAGCGAGTGTCCTGGGGCCTATGTCGGCCAATAGCTTTTTACCTTATTTTATAATCTCCATTCACATTATAAAATGTTTGCATACTTATTGCAGGATTTTGAGTAAGAAATTTAAAATCACCCACAATTTTACCACCTTGAAATAATCATGCTTAATATATTAGCATGTTCTTTCTAGTCTTTTTAGTGTAATAATTTATCTATATCATATGTTTTGGGGAAAATTGAAATTCATATTATGTGTGTTTATAATTAACATTTCCTGAGACCCTGCTATGTATAGTCGCTGTGCTGCCATTCTTTCAATCCTTACAACAACCCTCTGAGGTAACACTCTTATTGTTCCTATTTTGTAAATGCGGCGGCTGATGCACAAGAAGGCTAAGGGACCTGTTCGAAGTCATACATCATGTAGATGGTGGAACAGGGACCAGAGCCAGGTGAATGCAACCGCCGGGCTTGAGGTCTAAACCCCTGGGAAATTGTGGTTTACTTTGTTTTTTAATATCAACTTTACTGGAGTCTAATGTAATACAGCAAAGTCCACCCTTTCTGGGTGTACAGGCCCATGAATTTTGACAAACCCACGTGGACGTGCACAGGACGTTTGCATCGCCATGCCCAAACACACCCCTGGCACCTGGCAGCCGCTGATCTGCCCGCTGTCATCATAAAGTAGTTCTTCCTGCTCTCAAATTTTGTGTGGAAGTCAAGTCCGTGCTCCTTTCTGCCTGGCTCCTTCCTCTCAGCGTGATGTTTCTGAGGTTCATTCACGTGTTTGCCCGTATTGGGAACTCTCTCCTTCCGGTCTGTTTATCCAAACCGCGGTGTGTTTATCCATTCACCTGCTGGTGGACACTGGGGTTGCTCCCAGAGTTGGCGATCACGAATAGGACAGTATGAACAAGTCGCCGTGTGGACGTGTTTTGATCTGTTTTGGGTACATACCCAGGAGCCGAGTTGCTGAGTCATGTGATTGGCGCATGCTTAATTTAACTTCATAAGGAATTGCCAAACTGAGACTCCTAAATTTCTTTTTATGACGTAGATTCTAGTTCAATTCTATTATGGCTAGAGAACATACTTTGTATGATTTTGATTTGTATAAAGTTATGGGGACTTATATTACGGCCTTGCAAATGATCTACTTGAGAATTTTCCAAGTGTGCATGAAAATAATGTACATTCTGCTTTTGTTAAGGTAGAGTTTTAAGTCAAACTGACAGTGTTATGTCTTCTATATCCTTACTACTTTCTGTTGGTTTGTTCTATCAATTATAATTGTTAATTTTCTATTTGTCCTTTTAATTCTGTTACGTATTTTGGGCCTTCATTATAGTATATGTTTATACTTGCTACATGTATGTGATGTGATGACCGTTTTATTATTATGAAATGTCCCACTTTGTCTCTAGTAAATTTTCTTTTAACATCTATTGTGTCTGATGTTAATATTGTCCTTCTAACCCTCTTATGTTTGCTGTTTGCATTGTACATATTTTTTCTTTCAACATATTGTCTCTTTAGATCTAAATTGTGTCTTGGGTAGATACCATGGATCTTGCTTTCTTATCTGGTCTGAAAATGTATTAGTTATGTATTGCTGTATAACAAATAACACTCTAACTTAGCATCATGAAACAACGCAATTGTCTAACACAGTTTCTGAAATTAGGAATCTGAGACTGGCTTACCTGGATGGTTGAGGCTCAAAAGTTTTCACAAAGTTATAGTCAACCCATTAGTCAAGGTGCAGTCACCTAAAAGATGAATTTGCTGGGATGCTTATGTGTTGACTTGGCTGGACTGAAGGATGCCTAGATAACTGATGAAACATGATTTCTGGGTGTGTCAGTGAGAGCGTTCTAGAAGAGATTAGAGTTAGAATTAGTAAACTGAGTAAAGATCCACCCTCACCAAGGTGGGTTGAAATTAACTAGTCCTTACAGGACCAAATAAAACAAAAGGACACAGGAAGCAGGAATTCTCTCTCTTCTTGAGCTGGGACATTTATCCTCAGGACATCGGAACTCCTGGCTCCTGGAACTTGGGACTCTGGGACCTATAACAGTGTCGCCATCACTCTTCTCAGGCCTTTAGCCTTGGACTGGAAGTTCAGTTTGCTCCCCTGGTTCTTAGGTCTTCAGCCTCAGACTGAATCATACTACAGGCTTTCATGGTTCTCCAGCTTGCAGACAGCAAGCAGGTTGTGGGTCTTCTTGGCTTCCATAACTGCATGAGCCAGTTTCTATTTTTAAAAAATTAAATGAAAAAATATGTATATATCTCTGTCACCCACTGGTTCTGTTTCCCTGGAGAACCCTGTCAATTTTGAATATTATGACTAAAAATATCTCATTGTTGTTTTATTTTGAAATTTTTATTAATGTGTTTTTATGGATGTGTTTTTTTCACATTTTAATCTGTCAATTTTATTGATTTTGTGTGTCTATTTTATTATTATGGAGTTCTGAGTATTCGTTTTTCAGAATTTTTATTTTATTAATGAAGGACATTAAACTCTTTTCTGTCACATATGTTGCAAGTATGTTGCACATACTTTCTTATTTCCTATTGTCACTTGCTTTTAAATATTGTTTTAATGTTTTTCTGATGCACTTTTAGTTTTCTTCATAGTTAGATTTACTGATTTTTCCCTTGCAAATGCATACATCGTTATTATGCTTATAAAATTTTCAACTCAGATATTTTCAGTTCTTTGTAAATTTTAAATTTCATTCTTCATACCATCTAAAATTGCTATATTTTTTCAAAGTGTTAACTGAACAACTTGTTGGTCACTGTGTCATTGATGAGAGTAGACAGCAAATTCTTAAATATGATGGAGTGTATTTTTAAGTTCTCTCTTCTCTTCCTTTGTTCTGTTTGTGTTACTGTAACACTACTTATTGTAGTTTTATAACACGAGCTGATATCTAGTAGGATAAGTCCTACTTATTGACGTTTTCTTCAGAGACACTTTGGAATGAATGTTTCAACTCTTCTTTATTGAGATATGGTTCACACACCATATAGTTCACTCATATAAAGTGTATGAGTCAGTGTTTTTCCAGCATATTCACTGGGTTGTGCAATATTACTACAATATAATTTTGTTTGTTGACTTACCCTAGTAACTTTTGCATATTTGTATAAATCAATGTTATAATTTTGTTATAAACGATATGCTTGGCTTTCCCCGCATTTTTCTTTGTTTTTTGACCTTTGCCAAATGAATTATATTTTCTTTTTAAGTTATTCCACTGACTTGAAAGTTGTATGTCCTATTCTTATTCTACTGGTGATTATCTATAGATTTCTTCAAGCCCATACTTGAACCTATGGTTACTTAATTATCAATGTCAAGAATTTAATGTTATCGCTTAACTCTTCCCATGTAATATGAGGGAAATAATATAAGTATTCTTTCTTCCCAGTCACTCATTCCAGTTTTTGTTAATACAGTTTAGGGTTTTATCATTATTCTTTGCCTCTCCTGTCCCAGTATTTGGGGCCTCTATGAGGCCACCAAAGCAGCATGGAGGAGACAAAAACTAGCCCAGTCTGCAGAATCATTTTTTAATAATCAGTGCAATCACTGTAAGATAATATTTGTTCTGCTTTGGAAACAATCACACACTTATAGAATATGCTGGAAAAACACTGACTCATAAACTCTTAATGGACAGAGTTAGGAAACGCTGGGGCTTCGGGCAATTCACATCTTACAACTGTATCCCTTTCTGGGGAATGCCCCCTGTCATAGGGAATTGCGTCACCTGTCATTATGCCCATGACACTGGCAGAGGGTACTGGGATACAAAGGCCTGGTCCCCTTGCCTCAAAATGTGACAACTCTGAGTGGCATCTCAGCTCCAGAGCGCTCCATAGCGTTATCTGAGGCCTTCTTCCAAGCAGGTTGTGTGTCAGCTTCCTTCTCTGCCCAATCCTGTCCCCTTCATTTCTTTTTGGGGTTATCTACTGAGGCCACTCCCCAATGACCCTGTAACACACAACTCTTTGTCTCATGGTCTCTTCCTAAGGAACTCAACCTAAGATACAAAGTGATATAAATATATGTGTCATTTAAGTGACACGCTAGGGGCCATCAGTTGGCCAGAACTGGAATACACATTTCCAGAATAATCAGCCAGCATCAAAAGCCAAATAGGCAATCACTGCAAGGGCTTTGATGCCGAGAAACACCAGGGGCTTTATTAATTAGCATGATGAATGTTAGAAATGAGCTTCCATTTGTGTATTATATGGCCTCTTAATAATTAGCATTGTGTGTGTTAAAAATGGGCTGTCGTTGGTGAAATTGGTAGCATGCAATGTTGGCTAAAATATCCCACTTCCCACCCTTGTTTGAACAGCGTGTAAGAATCTACTAAATCTTCATCATCCACCATCAGGAATGGCACCCGAGACATGAGTTCTAAATGACCTTTCGTTTGGTTGCTTATGCTAGCTATAAGGCTAACTGAATATGGCCCTCAAGAATGCGGTCAAGTTCACTTCAAATGCATCTTTTATGATAGGGTTCAGAGAGCCTAGATAGCTAGTCTGCTGAAACTGCATCAAACTTACAGAACAGGTTGTGAACCCATTTGAGTTCCTGCCTGCTATTAATCATCAACAACTGCTTTGTCTCTAACTTGTCTAGGCTGGTCAGGTCTCAGCCCTGCCTCCTTCTGCGTCACCTTCACTCTCAAGAACACTGGACTTCTGATAGATAATTTAGTCATGTTCAGGTACCAGTTCTTTTTGGAAGAATAGCTGCCAAAAACTGAAGGTGGGTTTTCTCCCACACACAACCTCACTACCAGGTAATTTGTTGCAATGAAAAAGCTCAAAAGGAATTCTGACACATGTACAGATACTTAATAAACAAGGTTTGCTCTGCAAAGTGGCAAATAAAGGGAAAAGGTCAATGAAGGATCCTGTCTTTCTTTTATGAACTATACTTCAGAGCAACTAAACAGTAGATGAGAGGAACTGTCCCTTTACACTCCAGCTACTACATGAAGATGAAACACTGGAATTAGAACATCACCTTTTTGCCATCCCCATCTTGCATCAATGGGTGTAGGCAGTGAGCAACTACTACTAACATCACAAATGTGGAGACAACTAGACAGAAAAGCCAAGCACCTTCTAGGAAGTCATCTTTCCAAATAACTGAGCCTGCAACTGAGGAAGCTTCTGGACCTGATACCCAATTTATAAGGATGACAGCAGACAGATGCACATGCTAAATGCTAGTAGGGGGTGTATCACCCAGACCCAGAGTGTGGGGAAATTCCCCAGGACAAATGATCTGGGTCTTCAGCAAAAAATTATAAGGAAAAAAAAAGACAAAAAAATTTAAACCTATAGATTAAAAGAGATTTAAGAGACATGTCAATCAATTGCAGTGAATCCACCTTTTTTGGACTCTAACTCTAACTCTAACAATTTTATAACATTATGAGACTATTGGAAATGTAGATACCAAGTGAATATTTGATGATTTTAAGGAATTATTGTATATGGATAATTTTCTTGGATTTTTTTTTTAAGAATTTTATATTTTTAGAGAAATATATTGAAATGTTTACTGAGGAAATTAAATGATGTCTGGAATGTGCTTCAAAATGATATAAGAGGGTGGGGGTAGGATTTGCCTGAGTTAACAATTGTTGAAATTGGATGATGGGGATGTTGGGATTCATTAAAACATTCTCTCTCCTTTTGTTTATGTTTTAAATCTGCAACAATAAATACTTTTTAAAAAAGTATCATGGATACTTTTTCTGAGGCTTGTTTTTTCACTCAACATTATGTTTCTAAGAGTCTCCCAGGTCGTAGCTGCATTACATCCAGTTTTGAGTTCTGTGTCGTCTTCCCTTATATGAATAAAGCATTTGTCTCATTTGGCTGACAATGGATATTTTAGTTATTTTCAGGTTTTTGCTGTCACAAACTGTGCTGCTATGAATGTTTTTGCATGTGTCTCCTGGGACACATGTGCATGCATTTCTCTAGGATACATTTACCTGGGAGTGGAATATCTGGATCACAGGATAGGTAGGCACTGACTGAGTAATGTCAAGTTGTATTTCAAGGTGTTTGTACCAAGTTACACCTCTCTGTCAGCACAGTTGTTCCACATTCTTGACAATGTTTGCCATTCTCAGACTTCATAACTTTCTTCCTAATCTAGTGAGTATTATGGTATTTTAAATGGTCTTAATTAGCATTTCATATGCTTATTGGCTACTGATTCTACAATTGCTTATTCATTCATTGTCTTTTGCCCATTGTCTATTGAATTAGCTGTTGTTTATTTGTAGGAGCTCTTTATATATTCTGAATACTATCCTTTGAGAGCCAGACCACCAGATTCAAGTCTTTTTTTTTTTTTCTACAGCACCTGGTATTTCGAGGTGGTCTCCCATCCAAGTACTAACCAGGCCCGAACCCTGCTTAGCTTCCGAGATCAGATGGGATCGGGCACGTTCAAGGCATGGCCGTAGACTCGGATTCAAAACTTAATTCTGCAACTATGAGAGCATGGACAAAGTACCACACTTCTCTGCACCTCAGTTTCCTTATCTGTAAAACAGGGGTCACTCTAGGGCTTACCTCTTGTTATGGACTGATTGTATTTCCACCCCATTCTCCCCAAAGTTATATGTTGAAGCCCTAATCCTCAATGTGATGGAGGGGAGGCTTTTGGGAAGTAATTAGGTTTAGATGAGGTGAGAGGGTGGGGCCCTGGTCATGGGATTAGCGTCCTGATAAGGAGAGAAAGAGCACAACTCTGTCTCTACCATGGGAAGATGCAGCACGAAGGCTGCAGTCTGCAAGCCTGGAAGAGAGCTCTCATCAGAACCCGACCGCGCTGGCACCCTGATTTGGGACTCCCGGACTCCAGAACTGAGTTATAGGTAAATGTCTGTTGTCTGAGCCTGGAGTCTCTGGTATCTGCTGTAGCAGCTGGAGCTAACTGGACACCTCTCAAGGGACCTGTGAGGGATAAAGATCATATTTTGAAGTGCTTAGAACAGTTCCTGCTGCAGTCAGAGCAAGGGTTTGGAAAGTAGTGAGCATCTGCCTCCTCTCTCCTGGGTCAGAGGGGGGCCTTTCGTTTTCCTGATAGTGTTTTAGGCAGAATCTTTTCTTTTTCTTTCTTTTTTTTTTAATGGCCCCAGTACAGCCTTAACTTGGTGAAGCAAGAACATCTGCACTTTGCTGTTAGGTGAGGAGATGGGTGGAAATGGAGTAAACTGGCACAGATCGCTTACTCCCTGGCCGAGTTGGATCTCTTGTGCATATGGGGACCTTCAGGCTGGTGCATTGTCGCAGAACTCATGCCAGTGGATTGGGAAGGCTTCTTCTGGTTGTTAGTTGTAAAGTAAAAATAATAATAATAAAAAAATATAAAATAAAATGATAAAAACTGGGAAAAAGAGAAGAGCAGAATTTAGTGGCTCCTTTAATGTAAAAGTCTGATTTCAAGCACAACTGGATTGATGGGCTCTGAGCTCCTGGGGGGCTCCTCTCTCTCCCCATCGCCTGTCTCTGCTTCGCTCGGCGTTGTCATTTTCAAACAGGGTTTCCTGACAAAGTGGCCAAGTAGAACCCTGCCACATCAGGTTTACATTCCTTCAGGGAAAAAGCAGCTCTGCCCTGAGTCTGCGGGCAAACGAGAGGTGCGGCCAGGAGGTATGGCAGGAGTGTGGCCAGGGTCTGTACTGCTCCGATTGGCTGGTCTTGGTCAAACACACTTCCCTGGAGCTGGTGGGCGGGGTCAACCCTACAAGAGCCGCATGGCTTGAGAATAAGGTGGATCTTTAAAACGTAATGAGGGTGCTGATTCCATAAAAAGATAGGGAACACTGGGCTCGCAAAGCAGCAGACATCCACTATGATGGCATCCGTGTATTTTCTTACCTTGGCCAGGGAAGGCATATTTGGTACTGCCGATGTAATGATCAAGAGAACGCTTGTTTGTGGCATGTGCCCAGAGCCCTGCAACTTGGTGGGCAGCAGGGATGTCATAGGAATGGAAGCCAGGAGGGGCCTGTGAACCAGGACCAGAACAGGGCGGGAAGCAGCAGACAAACTGCCAGTTGACCTGACAGGCAGTTTTCACAAGTAGTCGTTTCCTGGTCACTGCAAGATGTTAGTCAGGTTTTACTAAACGCTTCCTCCTCCTGTTTGTGGTACTTTGGGGGCAAATAAAGGGAAGAGGGCTGTGACCTCATGGGGTAGGAATGTGGAGAACAGATAGCAGGATAGCAGAGGTGACCATGGAAGTGGCAGAAACAGTGGGCAGAGGTGACAGGTGACCATGGATGGGACCTTAGGGTGTAGTCATAACATCTAATGTTTATTGAGCACCTATTCTGTGTCAGACACTGCTCTGAACGTGTCCCACACATTAACCCATTCGCTTCTCACGACAATTAGGTTCTATTAGTCCCCTCACTGTAGAGATGAAGCACAGTGAGGCTAAGTGACTGCCCAAGATACAGGTTATCAGTGGTAGAGCTAGGATTCAAACCCAGGCCCTCTGGGTCCCATCCCTGGCACGTGCTCCTAATCACTGTCACCTACCTCACAATGGGGGAGGGCATCTTGGTAATTCTACAAAAAGAAAACCTGTTTTATAGCCCTTTTGGTGGCCACAAAGCTGGGAGGCTCAGATACCATGTGTTGGTCCATTTGGAAGGAAGGATGCCAGAGGGCTGAAGGAAATCTGGCTGTACAGAGGTGACACAGTTCTAGGGCAGGAGACCCTCACTGAGGATGGAAGTTCTGCTGGGACAAATGCTGGTGAAGCTCTGGCCTCTTGAAACCTATTTCCCCCATCTTATCCAATGGCTTTGGCATACTTTGGGGAAAATACTGCTCCATCAGACCCTGAGCCCGGTGCAGGCAGGGCAGGGTGTCATGGTCACTGGGGGGCCCAGCCTGGGGCAGGTGGTGCAGAGCAGCCCTTCCATGGTCAGCCCTGCCTGGGGCAACCAGGCTGAGGTCTGCCTTGTCGGGGAGGCAGGAGATGAGGGTCCTGACACCTCAGGGTCCTGCCGTGGGTGACTGAAGAATTACAAGGACAAAGAGGAAGATGGAGAGGGACAGACAGTGAGGCATGCACAAGACAGGTACGGAGAGAAACAGAGACAGAGAAAGAGAGACAAAGAGGGATGGAGACAAGGGAGATACAGAGAGAGACACAGGCACAGAGAAAAACAAAACACAGAGAAAGACAAAAGGAGATGAGAGAGATGGATGGAGAGAAACAGTGAGGCCAAAATGGATAAAAGAGATACGACGGCAGGCAGAGAGAGAAATTGTCAGATGGAGAGAAGGAGAGATAGACACAGCAGTAGACACACCGTCCTCCCAGCCAAACAGGGAGACACGCAGGGACAGGTTGGCAGAAATGCACCCCTCCCACATGACCTCCTTCTAGGCACTCCCATAGTGGCAGCCAGTCCTCCCTCAGCTCTGCCACCTTCCCTCCTGCTGCTGGCCAAGCCCATTAAGCTGCTACTCTGGCCACAACTGAAGGTCCCACGCCCTGGAGAGGAAACCACTGAAGAGGCGTCCTTGCTCCCTTCCACCCCAAACCATCAATTAGTATTAACAAGGGAAGGCTACTCACTGCCTAAAGACCCCCACCGAAGCTCAGATGGAGGGCAGGCCCCGCCCCAGTGACTCAGGAGGTTAAAGGGTCTGGGGCCAGCCTGTGAGTCCAGAGTTTCCAGATGGCGTGTGGCAGCGGAAAGGTCACCATCCAGCTGGTAGATGAAGAGGCAGGACCTGGAGCTGGGGGCCCGAAGCCCTTTCGCGGCCAGAGCTACGAGGCAATCCGAGCAGCCTGCCTGGTTGAGGGGATCTTGTTCCAAGATCCTTACTTTCCTGCTGGCCCCGATGCCCTTGGCTATGATCAGCTGGGGCCAGACTCGGAGAAGGCCAAAGGGGTGAAATGGATGAGGCCCCATGTAAAGTGTGGCTGGGGGGCTGGGCTTTGGGTCTGAGGGAGGAGGGTGCCATTGTGGGACCAGCTCAGAGCAGACTCAGCCATTTTGGGTCTGGGGAGGTCCAGGGAAGGCAACGTCTCATGGGGTTGGGGTGCTCATTACTATGGAGGAGAGGGCGGAAGGGGACCCAGGTGTCTGACCACCCAGTTGCTCCCTCCCTCCCTTTCCTGGCTGAGGCCTGGAATCCCCATCACCCTAGGAGTTTTGTGCTGAGCCCCAGTTCATCTGTGAGGACATGAGCCGGACCGACGTGTGCCAGGGGAGCCTGGGTGAGACCACTGAATCCATCTTGAGCCCCCAGATCCGGCAAGTTGCAGCTGGGACCCTGACCTCTGCCCTCAGTCTACTGCCTCCCGCCCCCTTGCTGTGCCCACCCCACTCCTTCTCTCCCTGTGCATCAGTCTTCCTTTTTCTTCCTAGGTAACTGTTGGTTTCTTGCGGCCGCTGCCTCCCTCACTCTGTACCCCCGACTCCTGTGGCAGGTGGTCCCCCCTGGACAGGGTTTCCAAGACAGCTATGCAGGTGTCTTCCACTTCCAGGTAAAGCTCGTTTCCTCTGTTCATGCCTTGGTTTCCCCCCAGGTGACATGGATTTCATTGACATTGTTCCCTTGGGGCTAGAGTTCTTGGACGGTATGGAAGGGTGGGAGATCAGAGGCTGGGGCTCAATGGGGCTGGAGCTTGGGATCCGAGCCCGGGCCCTGCCCCTCTCCCTGCCAGCTCTGGCAGTTTGGCAACTGGGTGGACGTCGTGGTGGACGACAGGCTGCCCGTGCGTGAGGGGAAGCTGATGTTCGTGCGCTCAGAACAGCGGAATGAGTTCTGGGCCCCTCTCTTGGAAAAAGCCTATGCCAAGTAAGGACCCCCTACCCAGCCCCCCAAGTCCCAGACAAAAGGCCCTAGCCACATGGGACCCCTGGAGACCCCCAACTTCTGAGATCCTCTAGGCATCCCGCTAAGGATCCCAAACTAAGTCACAGCCCCTGGGACCCTAATGTCACACCATCCACTGAGGGTCTCCAAACCATAAACACCCCTCTATCACATGCACACAAATATTCCTAGAATTCTTAAGGAGCTTGAACTCTCTCATCAGGCCCTGATGATTTATTCCCTTAGGGGAACTGTAATCTCAGACAATATCTTCTGATCCATCAGAAACCCAAAGCACCCCCAAAATATTGAGTGTAAGACCTGAGACCCTCAAATATTTGCTTTTCCTCCTCCTTTGGATCTAAAATCCTTAACAAGCTCCATGGGGATTACGCCCAAAGCAGACATCTCTCTCTCAGAGACTTAAAG
The DNA here is from genome assembly GCA_004027375.1 of Macroglossus sobrinus. Taxonomy (NCBI): domain Eukaryota; kingdom Metazoa; phylum Chordata; class Mammalia; order Chiroptera; family Pteropodidae; genus Macroglossus; species Macroglossus sobrinus. Next base: position 642,178 of record PVKZ01000683.1, on the reverse strand, counting down.
CTTCAGACACAGCCCCCAGGATGCCCCACATTCTGACAGGGCTCATCTTTGACCCCCAAATCATGCAGTCCTGGTGGCCCAGGGACCAGAGGCTTCCCCAGTGTGTCGCAGTCTTCCACTTCGAGTCTGCAAATTTCAGGGAATAGCCCCTGGGACCTGACACCTTGGGACAGCGGCCCTCAGGTCCAGGGGTCGCCTGAGATGCTCAGACATGCCTCAGACACCCCCATCCCAGACCTGCTCCCACAGGCTCCACGGCTCCTATGAAGTAATGCGGGGCGGCCACATGAACGAGGCTTTCGTGGACTTCACAGGCGGCGTGGGCGAGGTGCTCTACCTGAGGCAGGACACCCCAGGCCTCTTCTCGGCCCTGCGCCACGCCCTGGCCAAGGAGTCCCTCGTGGGCGCCACAGCCCTGGTGAGAGTCAGACTCCCATGGAGACCCTCCCCCCCACACACACACACCAGGACCAGCACACAGTCACCACTGTGGGGAGCATTCTGTGTCCCTCTCTTGTCTTTCACTGTTGGCTTATTTTCTCTCACAAATCAAACACAAACAAGTCAAAAGATATTTGTGTTCATAACTAATAAGCTTCAGGCACAGCTGGATCCAGGTGCTTAGCAGATGTTGTAATTGTGTTTTTTTAATTCCTGATTTTGGGTTAGCTTTGCTCAGGCAGGCTTTCCCCTCTTTGGCACAAAAGAAGCACCCACAGGTACCTCCCACCACCCCGGGGGTGAGGGGGAAGGGAGAGTGCCTCTTTCTGAGAACTCAATCAAACAGGATTGATTTTCATAGGCTCAGCTTGGGTCTTATGTTCATTTGTGACCTATATTCACTCACTGAGTCGATATAACCCATTCACTCATTAATTTACCTGATCCTATACTCTGTTACCGACTCGCTTTTGTTTCTCGGCCTCTTCCATCTCCCTCCATCTGTTCTATAGCTTTCTTCGTCTCCGCATCTCTGTCTCTCCTCTTTCCATCTATTTTTGTCTCTTGTCTCTGTCTCCCTCTCTCACCCTCACCAGCTCCTATCCACCCTCAGAGCATTGTGACATTCAGTTGGGCACTCTGGTTGATTCCTGCTTTGGTGGCAGGAGGTTGAGGGGCAGAGAGGAACAACCACTCTCTTGTCCCCCACTGTGGCTTCACCGTCCCCTGTCCTTGGCCTAGAGTGATCGGGGCGAGTACCGTACAGAGGATGGGCTGGTGAAGGGACATGCATATTCAGTCACAGGCACACACAAAGTGAGTATCCCCTATGGATGGGCTGGCAGGGGCTGTCCAGGTGCCATCCCCACTGACGATGCTGCCCTCAGGTGTCGCTGGGCTTCACCAAAGTGCGGCTGCTGCGGCTGCGGAACCCGTGGGGCCGTGTGGAGTGGACCGGGGCCTGGAGCGACAGGTGGGATGCACCGGGGTGGTGGTGGGAACTCAGCCCCACCTGCCAGCCCCTCACACCCTGGTCTCCCCAGCTGCCCACGCTGGGATGCGCTCCCCACAGACTGGCGAGATGCCCTACTGGTGAAGAAGGAGGATGGCGAGTTCTGGTGAGTAGGGCAAGGTTGCAGCCAGTGGGGCTCGGAGAGCAGGCAAGCCCTGCGTGAAGGGATGTGGCAGAAGTTCATGGGAATGGGTCCTAATGGGGAGACTCTGACTATATGCATGCTAATTTGGGGTAGGGTTCTATCTGGGAAGTAGGGGGAGAATTAATAGTAATATCAGGAGAATTGGGGTTTGAATTTGAATATTAGTAACCTCTTGGGGGTTGAAGGTGGATGGGTAACATTTAGGGCAATTGAGGGGGCTCAGTGACACCTGGGGCATTTCTTGAGACTTGGCAATATTGAGGGAATAAAGGATACTTGCTCGTCATTGAGATTCTAAAGGTCTTGATCTTCAGGGGGTTGAAGACAATTTGACAATGTCTGAGAGGAATTTGTGGGTCTTGGCTATCTGTGAGGCATCTCACTTGGAGAAGTCCAAGGGGGATGGAGGGCTCGGTGATTCAGGAAACATGGTACTATTTGGTGAACTGAAGGGTGCTTGGCAATACTTGAGGAATTTGGGAGGCTTTGTCATTTGGGGGTCACACTAAGGCTGGGCAAGGTCTGACCACTGGCCACTGTCCAGGATGGAGCTGCGGGACTTCCTCTGCCACTTCAACACAGTCCAGATCTGCTCGTTGAGCCCTGAGGTGCTGGGTCCCCACCCTGCTGGAGGTGGCTGGCACATCCACACTTTTCAAGGCCGCTGGGTGCGAGGCTTCAACTCTGGTGGGAGCCAGCCTGCTGCAGGTGAGGCCTGGAGGGGCCCTGAGAGGCAAAGGGGGTGGGAGGGAGCTGTGGCAGGAGGGGTAACGCCATTTATTTTTCTTCTACTAGAAACCTTCTGGACCAACCCCCAGTTCCGGCTAACCCTGCTGGAGCCTGATGATGAAGAGGACGATGAGGAGGGGTCCTGGGGAGGCTGGGGGGCTGCAAGGGCAAACGGCCCTGCTCTAGGGGGACGCGTTCCCAAGTGCACTGTCCTCCTGTCACTCATCCAGCGCAACCAGCGTTGCCTGAGGGCCCAGGGCCTCACATACCTCACTGTGGGTTTCCACGTGTTCCAGGTGGGGCACCTGGCCAAGCAGCAGAGGGTATCAGAAAGGGGGGGGGGTCAAGGAGAG
>PVKZ01000682.1:589871-658483 GCA_004027375.1 Macroglossus sobrinus | reverse complement strand
CCGATACTAAGAAGGCATTTTTCTTTTGGTTTCCAGTAGGTGGCATCTAAGCCTCTTGGATCCCTGCTTTATATAAAGTCTTAAAAATGCCTTTTTTTTCTTATAAATATTTAGTTACTCTCGCTACCCTCGGTTCTCTGTCTCTGTCTCTGTCAGTGTTAGTGAGGGTTTTGGTAGCATTTGCTCAGATTCCCCTGGGTTCCACGGTGTTCATTTTCAGAGGATGTGTAGGGGAAGGGACTTCTGAGATGGGGGTTTGGGACTGTGGCTCATCCTCAGTTTTGCAAACATGGCCTGTAAAAATCAACTTTGTTTCTCTGCTGTCTCGTCCCACTTCTCTACTTTTTGCCCTGATGACTGGGGACTGCCGCTGGCTGCATGGAACTCACAACTCTTTCAGGCAATATTATTCAGAGAACTCATCATTTCTTATCACCTTCCCCTCCCCCTACAGGGAGCTCTGGCTGTGAGAGGCAGCTTCTTTATTTCTCCCTGTCCACTGCCTGACATCTCGGGGGTTCTGACCTATAGTAGCTCTTATGTGCATATCCCATGCTTGGATGTGCTGGTGTGCAGTTTGTGTGTTTTTGTTGAGTTTTATATGTTCAGCTTATTGTCGTTTCAAGGGGAGAGATCTGGGGACATCTCTCACTCTGCCATGTTTCTCCAAACTCTGTTCTTAATGTACTTGAGCTGGCATAATATCAGACCTTTACTTAATTATTTACTAAATGTTAAGTACAAATTTACAATATTAACTGGTTCTCCTAAAAAAGATTAGAAATTAAGGATGGCTTAAGTGACTGAAATATTCAAACAATTTCTTTTAATCTACTAATTTTTTTTAATGATGTGTGCCTTAATTCTTTTTTCCCATGCTTGTTCATTTCTGATGAGGACTGCCTAGAGCTCAGTTATGTTAAAAATAGAAACTTTTTTTTTTAATTGATTGTGATAAGTACTTTATTGCATGAACTAGGATTGTCAAAGTGCATATAGTAGATTGCATTAGCTCTTTTGTTTAGAGTTGAAAGACAAGCTAGTTACAGATTATTTGTCAATAGGTCCAAAACAGAAGTAGTATTTTCAATATATAAGTTTAATATGAAATACAAATAAGCAGAATATAATAGCCAACATATACACATACATATGCTTTCTAATTAGAATAATTTAATGTAAATGTTCCTTTTATATAGGCCCTTGCTATTAGTTTGCCATTAATTTTTGGAATTAATAATTTATAGCAGCAAATAATGAAAAGAATGTATTTTATTTCGGGTAGTATTTGATTTAGGACACAGATGAGTATATATAGGAGACTTTTTTTTTTTCGAGAAGTAGTAACATCAAAGAGTCTTGCAGTTTTTTGCTCATTGATCATTTTACATAAGATTATTTTGTTTTATGCCTAACACAGTGTGATATAATCTATCTAAGTAACTTTTTTTTCCTAAAGGGAGGTAACCTGTCATAGTAATGAAGAACTAGGACTTTGTTCTCACATAGATCTAAATTTGAAATTCAACTCTATTCACACTAGTTCTTTGACTTTAGTCTATTTAGTTAAGTTCTCTAAGCTTTAGTTTTATCATTTATAAAATTGAATAATACCTACCTATAGGATTGCTGTAAGGATGAAATATACATGTAAGAAGTGCTTAGCACCAGAATATTATCACTATACACTCATATAGGTATGGGAGTTATTATTTGGTAGTTTAAGTGAGGGAATTTGTTACCTAGGACATTTCATGGCACTCTGCAGGCAGAGAATCTATCTTCTGATATGATTCCAAGTTGGAAAGTCATTCTTTAAAACATGCATTCAAAAAATATTTATTTACTATATACTATGAGCTACAAACTGGTTCAATTAGGATAATAAACAAAGCATGTAAAAATTATGACTTCATGGAGCTTATGTACATAAAAAACAAACAAATATTGAAATGAGACACATGAGTAAAATCTAAATTATGTTAGATGGTAATCAATGCCAAAGAGGAAGTAAGAGAAGAAGGATAGGCAATGTTGGGGGGAACTTGCAATTTTAGATAGTATGGTCAGCGACATTTTCACTAAGAAGTTAATATTTGAGCAAAGATCTAAATATTTGGGAATATAAACCAGATTTTGATATCAGGGTAGGGTTGGCCTCATGAAATAAATTAGAATGTATTGCCTCTTTTTCAATTTTTTTGGAAGAATTTAAGGACAAGTATTAAATCATCTTTGAATGTTTGGCAAAATTCACTGGTGAAGCCATCTAGTCTTGGACCTTTGCTTTTTGGGAGGTTTTGATGCTTGTTTCAATTTCCTTACTATTAATTGGTTAATTTTATTTTTTTCCAATTCTTTGTAATTCAGTCTAAGAAGGTTGTATATTTTAAGAACTTGTCCATTTCTTCTAGGTTATTGAATTTGGTGGCATATTGTCTTTCATAGTATTCTTGTATGATCCTTTGTATTTCTGTGGTATCCTTTGTAACTTCTGCTCTTTAGTTTCTGATTTTGTTTGTGTCTTTTCTCTTTTCTCCTTAGTGACTATAGCCAGAGGTTTAATTAATTTTATTAATCTTTTCAAAGAATAAGCTCTCTGTTGCATTATTTTTTCTATTGTATTTTTGTTTTCAATTTAATTCTGCTCTAATTTTATTATTTTCTTCTTTATGCTGACCTTGGCTTTATTTGTTCTTATTTTTCTAGTTTTTAAAGACATAATGTTAGGTTGTTTATTTGGGATCTTTCTTGTTTCTTGAGATTGGCCTGCAATGATATAAACTTTCCTCTTATTATGGCTTTTGCTTTATCCCAAATGTTTTGATATGTTTTATGTTTATTCTCATTTGTTTCTATGTATCTTTAATTTTTTCTTTTATTTCTTATTTGACCCATTCATTCTTTAGTAGAACATTGTTTCATCTCCACATATTTGTGTTTTTTCCTGCTTTCTTTTTTAAATTATCTCCAATTTCAAAGCATTGTGGTTGGAGAATATGCTTGATATGATTTCAATCTTCTTAAATTTGTTGAGGCTAGTTTTGTGTCCCATCATATGGTCTATCCTTGAGAATGTTTTATGTACACTAGGGAAGAATGTATAACCTGGTATTTTGAGATGAAAGGCTCTGTAAATGTCAATTATGTCCAATTGGTCTAATGTGTCACTTAAGAATGTTATTCACTTCTTGATTTTCTGTTTGGGTGATCTATCCATAGCTATCACTGGAGTATTTAGGTCCCCTACTATAATTATGATTTTGTCAGTTTCTCCCTTAAGTTCTGTTAGTGGTTGCTTTATATATTTTGGTGCTTCCTGACTGGGAGCATGTATATTGATAAGTGTTAAGTTTTCTTGATTTATCCTTCCTTTTAAATGCTCATGGTTGAAGTGAAACCATGATTTGAAAATAATTATTAAAGTGTAAAACTGTAGGATTGGACTAGATCTATCTTTCAAAGTATGTGGGATGATAATTAGATATTATTTCAAAAAGGATTTGGTAATCAAGCAAATTGAAAGCTTACTTTGCTATTCTCCATTTTTATATAATGTAATTATTGATATGGTCAGGTTTATATCTACCATTTTGCTATTTTTTCATTTGTGATTTTTTTTCTTGCCTTCTTTTAATCAAATATTTAAAAATTTTGATTGCTCTATTGACTTTTTTGATGTGTCTCAATATTTTCTTTGTGGTTACTCTAAGAATTATAATATGAATCCTTAACTTATCACAGCAATGTAAGAAACTTATAAAGTTATGTTTCATTTAGCTCACTCCCATCTTTTGTGACACTATTGTCAGATATTTTCTTCTGTGTATGTTGTAAATAACATAATACATTGTTGACATTGTTAGCAATTTACAGATTCAATGCAACTCCTATCGAAATACCAATAGCATTTTTCACAGAGCTAAAACAAATAATCCTAAAATTTATATGGAATAATAAATGACTTTGAATAGCCAGGGTGATCCTGAAAAAAATAAAGTTGGAGGTATTATGCTTCCTGATTTCAAATTATACTACAAAGCTATAGTAACAAAAATAGTATGGTACTGACATAAAAAACAGATACATAGATCAATGGAACAGAATAGAGAGCCAGAAATAAATGTACATTTATGTGGTAAATTAATCTACAACAAGGAGGAAATAATATACAATAGAGAAAAAAACAGTCTCTTCAATAAATGGTGCTGGGAACTTGGACAGATATATGCAGAAAAAAAAAATAGAAACTAGACCATATTCTTGCACCATATGAAAATGAACTCAAAATGAATTAAAATTAAATGTAAGTCTTGAAATCATAAAACTCCTAGAAGAAAACACAGACAATTAACCCTTTGCTATAGGTCTTAGCAATATTTTTTGGATATGTCTCCTTGGTAAAGGCAGCAAAATAAAAAATAAACAAATGGGACTACATCAAACCAGAAAGCTTTTGCACAGTCAGAAAAACCATCAACAAAATGAAAAGGCAACCTATCAAATGTGAGAATATATTTGCAAATCATTAATCATCAGGAAAATGCAAATCAAAATCACAATGAGCTATCACCTGACATGTGTCAGAATGGCTATTGACAATAAGTAACAAGTATTGGCAAGGATGTGGGGAAAAGGGAATCTTGTGCATTGTTGGTGGGATTGTAAATTAGTGTAGCCACTATGGAAAATAGTATGTAGATTCCTTTAAAAATTAAAAATAAATTTATTGTATGACCTAGAAATTTCATATTTGGGTATTTATCCAAAGAAAATGAAAACAATTCAAAGAGATATATGTAGCCGTATGTTCATGAAAGCATTATTTACAATAGCCAAGATATGATGTCCATGGATAGATGAATGGATATAGGAGTGGTACATACATACAATAAAATATAACTCAACCATAAAAAGATGAAATCTTGCCATTTGAGATAATAAGAATGGACCTAGAGAATATTACAGTGAGTAATTAGACAGAAATAAAAATAAAATTAATGAATTAATAAAATAAAACAGAAGCAAGTTCTTAGATACAGAGTACAAACTGATTGTTGTCAGAGGCCAATGTGGGGAGAAGTGAGGAGAGAGTTGCAGAGGGGTGAAAAAGGGGAAAGAGAAAAAATAAGACATATCCCTCAGGTACAAAAGCAGTTATCAGTCTTTACTCACCAAGAAAGGGCTCTCTCTCCTCTAGAATTTTGACTTCTTTGTGTCCATTTTTCTTTGATGGCTTTAAAGAAAAGCATACTTGTTAGTTTACCTGTTTGTTTTTGTTATGAGAGGAGCCATATTCTTTTATAATATAATATTTAATAAGTATAAATGGAGTTATAGAATTTAATTTGATACATTTAGTAAAAAAAGAGGTTGATAAAAGTCCTTCATTAAAGGTGCTTTGGCAATATTTACACTCAGAGTGCTATTCAAAGCAGTGCAGTAGAGCAAGAGTTCCCAATTTCAAGGACATGAACTGGTACTGGTCCATGGCCAGCTGGGAACAGAGCCGCACAACAGGAAGTGAGCAGAGGGTGAGCAAGCGAAGCTTCATCTGTATTTACAACTGCTTCCCAGCACTAGTATCACCACCTCAGCTCCACCTCAGATTATCAGGCATTAGATTCTCATAGGAACCCTGGTCCCAGATGCCAAAAAGGTTGGGGACCACTGTAGTAGAGGACTAATTAAGACACATTGACTAGCATAACCACTGGTGAGGGAATTGTCATATTTTAAAATAGCACTCTTACATGTCTTCTTTGAGTTAATTTTGGTGGTCAGTGATAGACAACAGTCTATTTTTATTGTTTTGCAGGTGGCTTTCCAGTTTTTCCAGCACCATTTATTAAAAAAAGGCTTTCCTTTCTCCATTGTATGTTTTTGGTACTTTTGTCAAAAATTATTTGCCCCTTACAAATGAGGTTTATTTCTGGATTCTTGATTCTGTTCCATTGGTCTGTGTGTCTGCTTTTTTTGTTGTTGCTGTTAATACCATACTGTTTTGATTATCATCACTTTGTAGTATAATTTTAAGTTGGGCAGAGTGATACCTCTAGTATTGTTTTTTTTTATTTAGGATTGCTCAGAGGTCTTTCATGCTTCTATATAAATCGGATGATTTTTTGTCCTATTTCCTTAAAAAATGCTGATGGGATTTGGGTGGGTATTGTATTAAATCTGTATAATGCTTTAGGTAATAAACTAATTTTAACTATGTTGATCCCTCTAATCCAAAAACATGAAATATCTTTCCATTTCTTTGGGTCTTCTTCAATTTCTTTTAATAGAGTCTTATAGTTTTCATTGTATAGGCCCTTCAAATATTTCCTTATTTATTCTTAGGTATTTTATTCTTTTTGTTGCAATTGCAAAAGGAATTGTTTTGAAGCAACCAAAGTGTCAATGATAGGATACTGAAGATGGAGTACATATATACAATAAAATATTACTCAGCTATAAGAAGAGATGAAATATTGCCATTTGTGAAGCATGAATGGATCTTGAGACAATCATGCTATACAAAATAAGTCAGGCAGAACAAGTTAAAAACCACATGATATCACTCGTAAGTGGGATATAAATCTAAAAGTAACAAACAAACATGACAAAAAAAAAAAACAGAGAATTATGGACATGGTCAGTACACTAGTGGTTACCAGAAGGAAGGAGGGAGGAAGAAAGGGTTTCAAGGGGTCAAATATGTGGTGACAGAAAGGAATCTATAAATGGTGAACACGCAATGCAATATACATACATATATCTTTATCTATATATATATCTATATACACAACACACACACACACACACATATATACTATATATATATCCATTATATATACATAGACATACTGTTGAATTGTACACTTATTAGATTTTGTTGATCAATGTCATTCCAATAATTTTTAATAAAGAAAACAGCACTCTTATGATGAAGACCATGAGTATATAGGTTGACTATGAAAATCTCATGAAATAGTGAATGAGATAAGCATTTTAAACTTTGTATTTCAAATGAAAATTTAACCAATACAACTCATTCTGAATGGCATTAGCAATATCAGATTCAAAGTAACAATTTTTTTTGCACTTATTACCTGTCTAGTATTTGAGAGGTCATTCAATGAACATGTATTTTCTATGTTTTCTATCTTTTGACCAGTTATTCTCTAAAACAGTTAGAGGGATCTTTGTTTTACAGGCTGAAGTTTTGCTCTTGAAAATTCTTTCAGCTGGGACTGTATAAAATGTGTGCTCTGGAGGAAAGATAGAGGCTCAGTTTCCTTTATAGAGATCTTGTCTATCTGGGAAGCAGGGGTTATGATCTCTATCCTGCTGGCAGCCCAGTGATATAAATCAGGCTCTTTCACTTCAGTTAACTTCACCTATGGTGAATGAAATCCAGGTCTTTAAGTAAAATATGGCTGGGCTGCGGTTTCATTGCTCTGACAGAACGTGATCTAAGCTGTCAGTTTCTAATCTAAAGAAAGAGAGAAAATAAGGCAAAAATAGCAATGAAACATTTCATTTCTTTTGGGAAGAAAGCAGATGTAGTGCTCCAATAAGTAAGTGAATAAATAAAAAGTATATTCGGAGGTTGATTTTAAAGTCTTTGCCAATCTGGCTGTACCTACAATCCCTGTAGCCCACTGGATTTTAGTATCTTTACCCTAAAGTTCAAGATATTCATCAAGAGAAAATAGTGCCTTTTAAAAAAACGTTTTACATTCATGTCAGTTCATATTGTAAAACAGAACTTTAATCCTAATCTCATGCTTAAGAGTGCATATTTGAATCCATGCTTTGAAAAAACATTCTATATCTTCAAAAGAAGAACACACAGAGCATAACTACCTACTACCATTATGCTAACTTTATGCACTTACGAAGCACAATGCTCTGTACTAAACATATCAATAGTTCAAGAAAATGTTGGATGGAAATCTAATAACTTTGGACATATTTTGACAAATAGGCATATATGATGAGAAAAAATTTTTGTATTATTGTAAGCAGTAGAAATAAATAATAAAATGGTATTTTTAAGATTGAAACATTGCTTTTTACAGAAATATCTGAGCACTTCGATAAAGGGGACTGTTGTAGTACAGTTCCACAGATAAGCAGATTTTAAATCTCCCAAAAGAGATAAAGATGCTTTTAGCACCAAAGGTCCTGATATGTACATTTGTGTACAAGTGACACAAATCATAAGGCCATCCCTAAATCCTAGTGACTTTCTAAAGAATTCTAGATAATTTTTCTATATATATATATTTGTACTGAGTGTTCTCCTTTGTCTGGATTTTCTCTGTACTTGTTTTGCCTTTGTTCTAGAATTGCACTCAACTTTCAGATTTTCTGCTGCAAAGCTGAGAAACATGGGGTTTATTGATAGCCGTATACTTAAAAATTTAAATGTAAATCCCCCAAATTTCTCCTCTGCTAAAGGGAGGTGATAGAAAATATTTTGGACTCTGGAAAATGGACAAAGGTAGTATTTTCTAGGCACAAAAGCTCAAATGAGTAACCCTGAGTTTGATATTTTCTATTTGCCCCTCTAGATCCTCTTTCTCTCTTTCTTCACTGTTCTGCACCCCAGGAGGCTGACCAATATGGCTCCATTCCCTCTGTCTTCAGAAAGATTTCGTCAGTGGAGACCTCTGGTACAAAAAGATCAGAGAAAGGGAGGAGAGTGCTGATGGGTATTTATTTGTCTGGGTTCCTTCCTGTGAGTTTAACTCAATGCCTTTCAGTAGAAGTCTCTGGTTCTTTCAAGGGTTTCTTCTCCACTTGACTCCTTCCTTCCAGATCCCAGTAACCACTGCCTCCCTCATTAATTATGATGTAGAAATAGTCACAGTCAGGCTACTACCAGCCCTGGGAGACTCACCTGTATATTGTAGTTCTGCAATAACATTGCCTTTATAATTAATCCCTTTATAAAAAAAATAAACTCCTCTCAAATTAGCCTATTTCAAGTGTGCCACCTGTTTCCTATTATGACTCTGACTGGTAAAAATTCATTAGAAAGCAAAGTTATTAAGGATCTGTATATTAAGCACACAATGTTGGTAGATTTACATTGGATCAGTGTTTAACGCTTAACTTCACAAAAAAAGAAAAGAGCAATATTATTTTCTATGACTACCTAGAAGAATATTAAAAGAAGACTGTTAGAATTTCAAAGACCATACAACTCTCATGGTTTTATGAATTCATTCTTAAGGAAAATAAAATTTTGTGTATGTAGCCAACAGCTTGGTGCTTGAGTACCAGTTTTCATTTTTTTTCTTTATGGAGGTATATCTGCTTTCAACTCTTTCTTGATTCCTGTGTAAAAAATAGCTAACCTAGTTATTTTATGAAATACAATTATAATTTAAATGGAAAAATGATTTTGTACCATATCTTAGGAAGAATTTTGACAGTGAATTCTCTTAACTATGGAAATGTTAAATTAGAGCAACTGTGAAATTTCATTTCTGAAGGGGAGAACAATGGAAAACATTTTTTTACTACTGAAATTGACTCATGTAGGCTCAGAGCTAGAAAAGGATAAAAGAGCTCTTCCAGCCCCCAAATGATCTTCTTCCTAGATATATAGAAATTATGTGAAATCAATATGCCTTTTTTCAAGTCGAGGAGTACTTATGAGGCATTTAGCATGGGCTGGAGCCTGTGCCAGGTGATAGAGATGATAAGTACCCAGGGTGTTCTAGGACCTCTTGCAGCTTATAGGCAGCAGAAAGGACAAATATGGCCTGTTCAGTGTGATGAGTATTATTAAAGAAGCATTAGAAAAGTATAGGGTTCTTATCAGAAAGGAAACCAATCATATTTTCTACACCATATCACCTAGTTATCCAAGTTAGAAACCTGACAGTCATTCTTGAATTTTGATCCCTAAAAGCCAGCCACTAAATTGTACCTAATCTGTGTCTTATACCTGCTGCCATTTCTATATCCTTAAGACTATGGCCCTTGTTGAAGTCCTCATTATTTCTCTTCTGGTGTCTTGCACCTAACCCTGCTTCTAGTCCTGCCCTTCAAGACCATCTTTCACATCAGCATGTTCTATCTGTAAAGCAAAACTGTTCATTTCATACCATGCAAAAGAGTCCTCAATGATTTTTGATCTGCTTTTTAAGATGATGTTAGAAGTTGTCCAGCACCTAAACTCTGCCTTTACCTTCCATTGCATCTCTACCCTTGAATGGCAGGCACCAAATACTGAGTGAATTAATTAAAAACATTTTAAATTGTTTTATTTCTCAGAGACAAACATAAAGGTGTTTTATCAGACTGCAGGGATATAGGGAATGGTTGTATGCTATTTAAGGCCTCCAACAATAACTTCATTCATTTATTTGATATTGATTTAGAACATGCATATGTTAGGCTCCAATAGAATTTAAAAAAACATTCTATTATATGAAAGAAGTTTACAATTTTTCTGACAAGGAATTGCTCAGGAAAGCATTAATTCAAGGCAGGTCAAATGTATAGAGACGGAAGGAGATGAGACTGTGTGGTGAACACACAACACAATATACAGATATATATTATTGAATTGTACACTTGAAACCTATATAAATTTATTAACCAATGTTACCCCAATAAATTTAATTTTTAAAAGGCATGTTTTAATAAGGGCCAAAATTTGCAAACTAAAAGCACTTGCTGTAGTAATACATAGAAAGAAAAATTCCCCTGGTGGCATAGGTTGAGCCAGACTGCATGTGTGAGTTCTGCCCAGAAGATAGCTCTTTTTTGGAGGGAATTGGCTACACTATTCTTGGAAACCAGAGAGTTTTCAAGCAGAACTTGACCATCCTGACTCTGTAGTGCTCAGGCCTCTCACTTATGAGATCTGTATCACAGAAAAGTGGCTGATGAAACAATTCCACCTCTGTTGGGATCCTTTTAAGATGGAACTGGGCCAGTATCCTACTTCTTCTTGGGTTCTTCAGAGTGGCCATTATCTCTGAGAAGTGTCCAGGACTTTGATGGAGTCTGGGGGAAATGATGAGGCATTAGTGTTTAGTGGACTCCCGGACACTCAAGTGAGAGTTTAAGACAAATCATTGAATATATAGGGAACAGAACTAAATTTTATTTTTGTTGTTGTTGTCTGGCAGGTGAAAATGTGAATTCAGATTTTTCCTCTGCCCTGACTCGGGGATTGTGCTACATGATATAAGAAGGTTACATAATGACATTTTATTGTCATTGTGTAAGTGAAGGGAATCTGGGATATATCTGATGATTTTTTCTCTTTGTTCTTTCTTTGCAATTGTGTTATGTTCTTTAAGAACCAAGAAAGCATCAATCCACGTAAAGTTTTGTTTTGTTACATATAAACCCAAGGTTTTAATTAAAAAACTTTAAAAAAATAACTGCATGTTTTATTGATACCCATTTACTGAAATATGCTTTTAGTAGTAGAATTAAAAAAGATATTCTTTTGGTTCCAGAGAGAGTAACCTACTCAGAAAATAGTAAAAACTTGTTTTCCCTCAATCTTAATTTCTGATCTGAAAGGGAAGGAACCTTAATACTGCAATTTTTTTATTATTTCAGTGAAAATTAAAGTTTCTATGGTGGCCCAAAGATTGCCATCAATAAAATAAAATTAGGTTTCTTAAGAAGCATACTTTGAGTATTCATCTTTTCTAAAAGATCTCATTAGTCCTATTTCATAGCTATTTAAAAGTGTGACAAATATTCCATAAAAGTGATGAATGGACCTTGACTACTTTTGCATCTTCCCTTCATTCTAGACCCTATGAACTATTGCTAATTTGTAAAAAATTTTGTGGTGATATTATAAGTGCTATAAATAATTAAGCTGCATATCTTTATTAAAAATGGCTATTAATTTTATAAAATGTTATATCCCTAAATATATATTTATAAGCATTTTAAACTGCTTAAAGTATAAACTTTGCTGCAGTAATGACAGCTAATATCTGAAAAATGTTTATTACATGTCAAGTGCCATTCCAAGTGTTTTATATGCAACAACTCATTCACTCCTCAGAACAATCTTATGAAATAGTTACTATTACTACTTTTATCACTTTTGCTAGATGGAAAACAAGGCTAGGATTTGATATAAAACAAAGCAGCAATTCAAGAGATGCTGCAGAAAAGACTTGTAAGATTGACATCAAGATAAAATTACAGATGCTAGTTTATTGTGGGAGAATGAGGGGGATTCTAAAATTTAATTCAAGAATTGAAATAGTTTACATATCACCAGCAAACTCAAATAGAGATGTCTAATAGCATCTGGACAGAGGGAGCAGACTGACAGATTTGTTTGTCAGTAGCATGAATGTAGCATCTTAGGCTCAGATCATTGCAGGGCTTCTGGGCTGGTTTTGATGTTTCTACCTTTATCCTTCTGATTCATTCCCCACAGAAGTGCCCAAATGATTTTTTAAGGAAGTAACTGAAGTGTATTGCTTCTTACGTAAATTTCTTTTTAAAAAAATTTTACCAAGTGTATCAAGATACAGTTTACATACCATAAAATTATACCATGTAAAATTTACACTTCAATAGTTTTTTTGTGGTTAGACATTTACATAATTTATGAAGAGATTTTCCCAATTAGTCTAATACCCACCTAGCACTATACATAGTTATTACAATATTATTTATTATATTCCCTATGCTGTACTTTACATTCCCATGACTATTTTATAACTACTAATTTGTACTTTTTAATTCTTTTACCTTTTTCACCCAACTCCCAATCCCCCTCCCATCTGGCAATCACCAGTTTCTTCTCCATATCTATGAGTCTTTTTTTGTTTTGTTTATTTATTTATTTTGTTCTTTAGATTACACATATAAGTGAGATCATATGGTATTAGTCTTTGTCTGTCTTACTTACTTCACTTAGCATAATACAGGGTCATCCATGTCATTGCAAATGGTAAGATTTCATTTTTTTATGGTTGAGTAATATTCCATTGTATATATGTATCACCTCTTCTTTATCCAGTAGTTTATTGATGGGCACTTAGGTGGCTTCCATATCTTGGCTATTATAATTAGCACTGCTGTGAATATAAAGGTGTATATATCTTTTTGAATTAGTGTTTTGGTTTTCTTCAAATAAATACCCAAAAGTGCAGTTGCTGGGTCATAAGGTAGTTCTATTTTTAATTTTTTTGAGGAACCTCCAAACTGTGTTCTATTGTGGTTATAACAATTTGTAACCGCATCAACAGTGCATGAGAGTTCCCTTTTCTCCTCATCCTTGCCAATGCTTGTTGTTTTTTGATTTATTGATGATAGCTTTTCTGACAAGTGTGAGGTGATATCTCATTGCAGTTTTAATTTGTTTCTCTGATGATGTGACGTTGAGAATCTTTTCATATGTCTACTGGCCATCTATATGTCCTTTTTGGAGACATGTCTCTTTAGATCCTCTACCCATTTTTTGATTGGATATTTTTGATGGTGAGTTGTAAGAGTTCTTTATAAATTTTGAATATTAACCCCCTTATCAGATATATTATTGGCAAATATCTTCTACTTAGTACATTGTCTTTTCATTTTTTAATGGTTTCCTTTGCTGTGCAAAACTTTTTATTTTGATGTAGTCTAATTTGTTTATTTTTTCTTTTGTTTCCCTAGTGTGAGAAATCAGAAAAAAAATATTACCAAGAACAATGTCAGAGAGGTTATAGTCTATATATTCTTTTAGGTGTTTTATGATTTTGGGCCCTACACTTTAGTCTTTAATCTATTTTGAGTTTATTCTTATATATGGTGTAAGAAGTTGGTTCAGTTTTATTTTTTTGCATGTTTCTGTCCAGTTTTCCCAACACCATTTGTTGTATAGACTGTCTTTACCCTATTTTATATTCTTAATGCCTTTGTCATAGATTAAATGATGATATAAGTATGGATTATGTCTGGGCTCTCTATTCTGTTCAGTTGATCTCTATGTTTATTTTAGTGCCAATACCATGCTGTTTTGATTATTATAGACTTATAGTATGGTTTAATATCAGATAGTGTGATTAAGTTTCTTTAATACACTGATTCTAAGTGGGGAGTGAAATGGATGCTTATAAGTCATTTTCTAAAGGAGAAAATGTGTTTTGAGTTGTCATGATGAAGGTGGTGCTACCATTATTTAGTGGGCATGAATTCTCCATATGCTAAAACACTGCAGTGCTTGAGCATTAATATATTGAGATTTGGAGAAACATTCTAAATGTAGGTAAGTTTAAATTTAAACACAATTAATTTTAAGCCTTGAGTTCATCTTGTTATTGCCAGCAAAAATGAATAGAATGCGGGGTGCCACTCTGAAGTAAATTAAAGAATACAAAAGCTGTGATCCTGGGGCAGGCCTGGGCCACACAATTTGGAACACTATCTCAGAGAGTAGCATAGAGGGGCAGGTTGAAAATGGGCTAAGTGACATCTGTAACATATGCCTGTATGTTAAGTTGTACCATTCCTAGTTTCCTTCGGTATGCTATGATAAGTATGCCATTCATAATTTTTTTTTCTGAGCTGTTTCTAAATCTATTTATATTTTGTTCTATACCAAATTTTGATAGTGAACTCTGTAAGTTTACTACCAACTATCTTAAACAGTGGGTTCTTAAGCTATGAGAGATGATCCTCAGGACAAGTTTTCCAGAATTTAGAAAGTTGAAGGGATTCACAAGAATAGTGGTTTCCCAAGAACATCTGTGGTATGCCACCCAATCCAGTAACTCTATAAAATGGGTTACGTGGTGAAATACACTAGGAAAATACTTTATATTATATCCTTTTCTAGGAGAATCATGGTCTTTGGCACACTGAAAGTCCTGAAAGGAAAGGAAAAGTGATCTCAAAAGCTTTCTATGTGCAACACCTGGCAGAGCCATAGTTCTGTGGAGAAGGTTGGCCTAGCAGTTTAGGAACAAATTATTGCAGCTTTTTATATCCCTATGTGGATGAAGTGAAAGTGTTCAGGTGATGGCAAGAAGAGCATTTTTCATTTTCCTAACCCATTTCTAATACAGATTATTGACTGCGAGTGTTGGGGAGAGAGTTACGTGTCTAATGAGTCTATCACCAATTTCAGGGCATTAAAAAACAGAGGCAGCCAACTCATTGAAAGACATGGAATTTGGAATGATAAGACATGAGTTGGTGTTCCTGCTTCATTATCACTTGCAGCTGTGTGATCTTGGCAGCATCTTGGTTTTCAGAGTTTCCTCATGTATGAAATGGGGATAATGGTAATAGCTATTTATTACTAGAATTATTTTGTGAATTATATTTGTTAATGTGTGTGTAAAGTCGGCAGAGCACATTGGTTATTTTTATATATTTAAAGTATTTAATACATTCTAAGTGACTGTAAGTTCTGGTGTTTTAATTAGTGAGTTCAATTATTAAACATTTAGTAGGTGACTCTTTAGGTTTAGGACTAAAATCATCTCTTGTGTAAAAATGTATAAAGGGAAGAGAAATCCAACCCTTTGTTTGCCAAAAGAAATAAAAAAAAACCCAAGAAATTAATGATTATGTGCTCTTTCACTGCCCCAGGTGCAAACACCAGCCCATTCAATATGTAGCACAGCTGGCCCAATTTAGTGCTCAGCTCCTGTTTTTATCTCTGCTCTGTTGGAAATTACAATACAAAGAGAAGCTTCTAAAAAACTGGTTTTAATACTGTACTAAAATAATATTTCCAAGAGTTTATGTCCACAAATAAATAACATTTGTATTATTTTTTAAAATAGCAAACAGGATTTTATTCAAGGGTCTTCCTACTTTCTTTAAAGAAACAAAAAAGTGGTTACACATAGAACTCAGATTTTACCCCCCACTGCCCAAATCTAAAAAGGAGATACAACCACAGAGCTTTTCCTAGTACTCAAGAGCCAGAAATGATAAAAGAAATATGTTCATTTTCTGATACAGGTAATTTAAGAAAATATTCTTATGTGCTGAATATATAATGAATGTGCAATAAAGAATGAATTCATAAGGCAACACTTATCAGTAGAGGTACTGCCATTTCAAAATACAACTTTTAAATTTAATTGCACTTAGAACACACATGTAGGTCAAAGGCTACTACTCAAAGATAAGCGATATAATGAAATCAAACAAATAATGAGATCATGCATCTCTTGGAGGATGGGTCTCTCCCATTATAGGACACGCTCAAGGCATAGCCCTGTGCTTCTAAGCAAAAAAAAAAAAAAAAAAAAAAAAAAAAAAAAAAAAAAAAAAAAAAAAAAAAAAAAAAAAAAAAAAAAAAAAAAAGCCCTACGTTGTAGAAGTTGGACTTGAATTTGTAGAAGTTGAACTTGAATTAAGTTTGGAGATATAAATCTAGGTAAGAACCTTAGTCATTATGAATGACCACCACAGGGAAAAGTATTGAGGATGGAAAAAAGGACAGCCTTATTTTGTTTTATTTTTCCTGATGGTGTTGTTGTTGGTAGTGTGTGTGTGTGTGTGTGTGTGTGTGTGTGTGTTTGTAGAAACAAAATATGTGTTTTGGACCTTAAAGTCATGCCAACCTAAAGATTGAAGGAAGAAGCACAGTAGAGCAAGTTTCAACAACTTGAATGCACTTGATGCAGCAGGTAAATTATATGATGAAAGGAGAAGGGATAAAGGATATAAGGGCTGCAATGTAATGAACATGCATACCTCCTAAAGGCATTCAGAGTACATTTATTTTTTGAAAACATCATGTAATCCTCCACCCCTCTGTATGGGCTTAAATCCATCTTCTGGATTGGTGGTCAGTTTTCAAACTCTAAACAAAGGTTTAAAGAGTAGGGGCTCTAGAATCAAACTGTCTAGGTTCAGTTCCTGTTAACTAGCCTAGATAATAAGTGTGGAAGTTATTTAACATTTGAAAGCCACATCTCTATAATGGAAATAATAATAGTATTTATCCCATGGGATTATTGTGAGGCTATAGTGATAATGTATATAGACAATGTGCTTAACAAAATTAGCACCTAGTAAGCACTTAATAAATATTAACTGTGCATATACAAGCACATCACACACACAAGCTACACACACACACACACACACACACACACACACACACACACACACACACTCATTTTCTTCTAATAGCCACCCAGGAAATCCACACACCTTTATAATTATTTCTTATGACATATTCTTTTGAATATAATTGATGGCAGCAAATCTTTTCTTTCAGAGAATGGGAGGAGTTTTGGATTTTGGAACTATCGTAAGTCTTATGAAGTAAAGACTAATAAAAAAGATAAATAATCAAACTGATTGAAGTATTGCTGTTTGTGACAACGTAAATGAATCTTGAGATTATCATGCTAAGTGAAGTAAGTCAGACAGAAAAAGTTAAGAACCATATAATTTCACTCATACGAGGGATATAGAACTGAAAGCAATAAATGAACAAGAGAACCATGAACATGAACAACAGTTTAGTGATTACAAGAGGGAAGAAGGAAGGGGTGAAGTAGATAAGGGTAAAAAGAGTCAGATATATGGTGATGGAATGAAATTTAACTTTTGGTGGTGACCACACAATGCAATATACATATGATGTATTATTAGTTTTTTTAATTTTAAAAAATAAAAAAAAATTATTTTTAATTCTTTGATGTCACCACATACTTGATTTCTTCTACCCCACCTATCTCCCTCCTCCTCCCCACCCTCACCCTCTGGTAACCACTAGTTTATATGATATATTATTGAATCGTACACTTAAAACCTATATAATTTTATTAACCAATGTCACCCCAATAAATTTAATAAAAAATCAAACTGATTAATATAATATTTGAGCAAAATTAAGCTAATAAAAGGGAAGAGGCATTTAAGCATATAAAGATGTGCAGAGTGGAGACAAGGATTTAGTGGAATGACTCAATTATTTTGTTAGATTTCTAGCTCACTGATATTCTTTTCTAGTACATCATGTTGACATTTAAATGTTGGAGAATGCTGAGTCTTAGCAGTTAAGCATCTTCTCTATCTATTTATCCTCACTCCCTAGCTGATCTGATCCTATATTATGGCTTTAAATACCTTCTGTTTGCTTAACTCTTAAATTTATAGCTTCAGCTAGACTCTGTCCAATGGATTCTAACCTTATCTCCAACCATCCAGCTGACACCTCCACACAGATGTTGAATGAACTCCTGAAACTTATGTCAAGAACAAAGCTCCTGATATTCACTTTATGCTTTCCAAACCTGTGTCTCTGATATTCTTTCTTGTCTCATCTAATAGCAACTCTGTCCTTCCAGTCTTTCAAGGCTAAAGCCTCATTTTCTCCTCACTTTTGATTCATCCTTCACCTTTGATTCATCAGCAAATTCTGTCCTTTGTACCACTGTGGCTCTACCCTGCCTGGCCCAAACCATCATTATCTCTCCCCTGGATTATTACAAAAACCCTTTCCACTTCTAATTTTTTTCTTCCTAAGCTAATCACCACAGTGATTATATTAAAATAAAAACGTAGTCATGTTAGTCCTCTATGGTTTCCCATCTGACTCAGTTGCTGTCCTCACCATGACTTAAAAAGCTTTTCATAAACTTGTTGGACCTCTTAGACTTTATTGTCTCTGTCATCATTAATTCATACCTGCCACACTGTCTTCTTGCTGTTTATTGTACACACCAGGAGGTACTACTTCTAGACCTTTGCTCTTGCTGTTCTCTCTGTGTAATGCTCATTACCTGTATATCTGCATGGCTAATTTTCTCACTTCTTTTAGGTCTTTACTTAAAAGTTACCTTCCCTGGTTACCTCATTTAGAGGTTTTATTTTCTCCCCACCCAGGGTTTCCTTCCATGCTTTATTTATTTTTCCTTAGCAATATTTTATTGTCTCTTGCTATAGAAGGTAAACTGCATGGAGGCAGCAAATTTTGTCTTTTTTATTTACTGATATGTCCCTGGTGCCTTGAATATCTCTGGCTCATAATAAGCACTCAATAAATATTTGTCAAATAAATGAATAAATGAATTTATTTCTATTACCTATTTCAAAATGATGCAGGAACCATGGAGGAGACAGGCAATGAATTACAGTGGAGAAAGAACTGGATTAATAATCCAGGCACTTGGATTCCACTTTTAGCTGTGCTACTAAGTAGCCATTTAGTTTTGGGCTTATTGCTCTATTTCCATAAGCCCTGATATATTCATTTGCAAAATAAGGTGCTTAGTTGAGATAGATGGTTACTAGAATCTCTTCTATCTCTGGGGTTATGTGACTCTAATATAAGAAAAAAGATGCTTATAACAAAAAAAGACTTATGCTATGTTTCATACCAATTTGGAACTTCTTGTGATAGTCAGTAAGGGTGGAATTCTGTGTCTCCATTTTCTAAGGTTAGCTCCAATAATTTATGTATATAATGGAAAACCAAAGCCAGACAGTGGGTAGAAAAGAGATAATTTCCCAGTGTTGCACCTCAGCTCTCATCTAGTATGGCAGCTTAACACATTCCCTCACCAAGCTGGCAGCTTATTTTGTATTACTTGAAATAAGGTTGATGTCATAATATTAACTGATATTCTTTCTCTAAGTATTTCTACATATATTGATTGCCATCACAACATCACTATGTAGGTAATAGTTCAGGTTTTTATAAACATCTTCATTTATAGACACGGGAAACAGAGAACCAGAGGGTGATTAATTGGCATTGCCACAAAGAAAGTCCATAACAAGTCAAGATCATAATCTCATAACAATCTCTCTCTCTTTCTCTCTCTCTCTCTCTCTCTCTCTCTCTCTCTCTCTCTCTCTCTCTCTCAACTAAGAAAGTGCTACAGTAGGTGCTAAACTCAGAACTGGTAGCATTCCTGCCAAAATATCTTAGTATGAGTGGTAGGTTATTTAGAAACACTTATATAGATGTTTCTGCAACTCATGGAGTATCAAGAATGGCACACAATTTTGCTGGAGGCTTAAAAATTTTCAATGCCTTATGGAATTCAGATAAAAGAGCCTCTTTACTCTGGGCTTTATAAGATAAATATTCTTTCCATTCTCACCACTTAAATTGTGTGAAGATAATCATTCTACTTAAGCACTTTACCAGAGCAGAAATAAAGTTCTGTCCTCTGAATTTCTGGTCAAAAAAGGCAATACGTGGAATGAAACCTACTTAAGTATTAAGCAACCCAATATGTTCTTAAATTGAGAGCAGAAGTGAGCAATGGCAGATATAACTATGCAGATAATTATTAACTAATGAAAAAATTTAAAGACAAGAGTCCAGAGTCAACTTTGGAGAACCTGAAAGTTTATCACAGCATAAAAAGCATAAATAAATTGCAAGGACTTAGCTTTCCAGGAAAGGTGTTTAGAATACAATTGAATTCAAGTTCAGATATTTTACTGAGATCAGTTTGAATTAAGTTCATCCTGAATAGATTTGGCTTCTGGTAAGATGGGGCTTAGAGAATGAGACAAATAGGATAGGGTTCCAAGATTGAGTATATAGAATGATTACAGGGTTGAAAAAGGTCTCTTTTCCTGGGAAAGCTGGAGAGTGGTTTCTAAAAGCAGATTTACTAGTTATAATTTTAAAATACCATAATTTTTGATAACAAGATCAAATATGTCACATGGTAGAGAAAGTTGAGAAAACTAAGTGTATTAATTATAATATATTCAGTACTGTCTTTAAATTTTATTACTGGAGAGTAAAAATTCCAGAATGGTTCCTTAAGGTAGAAAGTATCAAGGTCACAAGAACTGTAGCACTGTTAATAGCTGGAACCCCAATACCATGGAGAATCTTCCTGGAAAGGGAACAGACCAAATATTCCACTTGGCCCAGCACCTGAGAGAGAATGTAGCCACCAGAGCAGGGCTTCTTCACATGAAGTTCATGTTAGAGCTAGACTTGCTGTGTGATGTGCTCCTCTGAGTTCCCAATAAACTCAATGCAGATCACTATAAAACACATTTTGTTTGTCTTATCCAGTCGACTCTAAGTTCCTTGAAGGCAGAGGCTCTTTATTTCTTATTAAATTGCTTTATTTGTCTAGCTCAATGTTTGGTATATAATAGTTGAAATAAATATTAACTATTTATTTACTGAAATTATTAAAAATATTAACTATTTATTTATTTAATTAAAATGATATTGTCATTCAAAACATAGCATACAATCTTTAGGACCCCAACAGAATTTGTTATGATAGAATCCATGTTCTAGCCCAGTTTTGAAGTCTAGCAAAAACTATAATTTTACTCTGACTTAATTTTCATTTATGTCAGTTGACTACCAAATTGGCAAACAAGAAGTGCAAAGAAAGTAAGAAATAGGGAGTCAGGTGAATGAATGGTACCCATATACCTCGTCAAGTTCTCAATGCCTTAATATTTTCTCAGTTCTTCAAGGAATTTTATTCAAAGTTATAGGTGAAGTTGGAGAGCTGGGAGCTAGCTAATGGCTGCTTTGCCTTTGATGGCAGGAAAGTGAGGAAGCAGCCATCAGCACATAGGAGTCTATCTACCACCACAAATGGCAATTCTTGCTTTGCCATAGACACACACTTTTGGGTTCTATTGTCAGTTTGTCATCAGGAAAATAAAAGACCTGGCTAAAACCCAACATATTTTTCAAATGTGAGCAGAATGTAGTCTCAGTGTTTCATCAAATTCCAGACCAAAAAATATATGAAAAGTAGTAATTATGTCCAAAGTCCTCTGTGGTTGTGGGTCAGCCACAAACCACAAAGATGTTTTACTAAAGATTTTCTATGGCATTATCCATGAAATATATAGAATTTGCCAGGATTATATTCCAGTTACAAAAATCCAGAATTAAATCACCTCCTTGATTCCAACAATGAAGAAAATGTTAATAAAAAAATAAAAATTCCAAGAAAATAATAAAAGTTTAGGTTATGGTTACAAAGAATTCATTTGGACACTTTGGTAATAAAAGCTATAGAAATATGAAGAAAGTCTTTTATAGATAGAATTTTCCACATGCCATAAGAGAGGGAATATTTTGCATGTTAGGAAATGGTATTGTGCATTCCCCCACTCAACCCCCAAAAGGCATGTGTATGTGTTTGGAAAAGAAAAGTGATAACTTCTGGTTAAAGATCTATGCTTTTTGAATATACATTTCATTTTAGGGGATATTTAAAATACACTGGAGTGCATATTCTAGATGATGTGGTGTGACTCATGCTGTCTCATTGGAATTATATAGGCTTTTCCTATTTTCAGGCACTTAGTTCCGGTCTAGCCACACACTAGACTATTAGTAATTCTATTTTGGATTTCTACAAGGTTATCAAGGTTGAACAAAGTTAGCTGGAGATTTAGGCTATAGAATTTAATGTGTACTTAAAAATTCATTTTATGGTGTTGTTAGGATGTTAAATCTCTCTGCCATCCTACCAATTATATTTTCTGTTCTCTCCAACTGGTACCCTCTGTTGTACTGCGTTTTTTATTTCTACTCATTACTCCACTGTCCTAAGAATTTGCTGTCCTTATTTCTACATGTTTCTTTGCTCATGCTCTTTTCCTTTCTGCTTTACATATTTAAGGTCTGAGACTTCTTCAAGTAACAGTTCATTTACTAATTCCTCTATCAATCTTCTTCAGATTCTCAAATGTATTGAGTTCTCTCTTGAACTATAATAACAATGGTCTGTTTTGTTTATTTTACCTTATATAGTTATAGGTATTAACTGTTTCAGGTGTGTGTGTTGACCTTAACAAATCTTCAAAATAACTTCCATCCTTGAGATTCCGATTCTAGATTGTCTCCTTAATGAAATAGTGAGCTGTATAAAGGGAGAGATTAATTTGTTTGGGAACCACATATAATGTTAAGAAGAACAAAAGGACATAGATGTCTAATAAGCATAGTATTAATTGCTGAAAAGAATTGAAATTGAAATCTTAAAAATCTAATGAGACAATCACTTTCATGAAGAGGATATAGATAAATATTCAGAATAAAACCATTTGTAGTCAATGAATAAAATTGAGATTGATATTTAATTTTTTGTTAATATATTTATACTTTTATGTCTACAGAATGAGAAAATGACTGAGTAAATGGATTCACAAATTGAATTCTCACCAGAAGCCTATATAGAGACTGAATTCTAAAAGCTACAGCTTACATTAAATCATAGAAACATAAAACCAAAAACCTTAGTATGATTAGTTATCACCCCTATATTTGATTTTGCTTATCTTCTCTTCTGAGGGAATTTATCTGGAATAGGCTAAAAATATCACAAGGGCAATGAACAAGATACAATAAAGAGATAGTATCATCTGCCATGGATGAAAGAGGGCAACTATTAATTTCTGCCATTGGAAACTGATTCTAAAGCTTCTGACATGTCTGAGGGTAGCAATAAATGGGCTTATTGGTTCCTCCTGAACCAATCTTTTGTTAAGCTCATTGTTCCCAGGGGAGCTGAGATTTCTTGTTAGAGAAA
Organism: Macroglossus sobrinus; assembly: GCA_004027375.1. Classification (NCBI taxonomy): domain Eukaryota; kingdom Metazoa; phylum Chordata; class Mammalia; order Chiroptera; family Pteropodidae; genus Macroglossus; species Macroglossus sobrinus. Next base: position 634,991 of record PVKZ01000682.1, on the reverse strand, counting down.
GATAGGCATCACATTAAAATAGGCTTAAGACTTAGATGTTTTATTTTATTATGTCCTCTCTTTCTTTTCCATGAACTTCTTCCTCTAAACAGATGGTTTCTGTGTAAACACCTGAGTAGCTGAACAAATGCACTACCAGTGGCCAACTATATGTTTTCAAGGTTTTCTGCCAAGGAATTGCCAGCACAGTAATACATTACTTTGCATTGTTTCCCATCTTTCCAGCTTTACTTATAGTTTTAATTTTTTTATTTTTTTTACTTTTGCCCCTTGGGGATTGTATGCCCCAAGTACATCCTTAGAGCCTTATCCTGCCTTAGGCTGTTTTTTCAGGGAATTTTGGCAAGACAATATAATAATCACTTATTTATATTTTTGTTCCTTCTGGGAGACTGTAAACCCCTTGAAAGTAGAAACCATGTCATATTTTTTGTTATATCTACCTTAGTACCTGACATAAAATAGGCCAAAAGTCCACATTAATATAACAAATGTCTACATAAAAATATATAGAATAATAAAATAAAAATGTTCATTGTAAAGTGGATACCTTCAATTATTATTATGAAATCAATCTTGTTGGCTAATATTTAAAAGTAATTTATTTAATATGAAATATAATGTGTTATTTGAATTATGGAAAAAGAAAAAAAAAACTTTACTAGAAAGATAACTCAAAGCCCCAGTAGTATTTATGTCATTTTGTTGTTGTCATCAGTAAGATGAAAATGAATCTTAAAAAATTCAAAATCTGTTTAATATATTTAAACATCTTAGGATTTGGCTGTCTCTGAAAGGCAAGAGAATATAAATATCAAGTAATAAACATCTAAGAACTTTGACAGGAAATAAAGGCAGAAAGCTCATTATGTTCATAAAAAAAAAAAAAAAGACGAAATAAGCCTAAATAAAGCCAGGTTGGGAATAAAGCAAATCTCAGCTCTTTCTGCTGAATTTGCAATAAATCACAGATGCCATTCATCTCATTTAATTTAGTTCAGCTCTAAGCTCAAACAGAGTATTTTAAGCATTTTCCAAATTGGATTAATTATGGTCAAAGAAATCCTGCAATTACAGGTAAGAAGATAATGAGAAGATTGTAAATTCAGAGTAATTTATGATTGAGAATATATCTTAATCATGAAGGCTTCATGTCTGGGGCTGTAAGACCTAGTGTGAGCTCTGTGTGACTGCATTCAAGTTTGGACACAGATTGGACAATGTGCATGTTATATGAATTTACATCCCTAACCTGAACTGTAAGCCTATCCTTTTAACTTTTATTTCCAGCTTTGATTCAAAGTATTTGTTTCTGTATATTGAAGGAGGGGTCCAGACTAAAAAAGTTAATAGTAATATCACACTTAAAGAAAAAATATCACTTAAAGAATGTGTATGATGGTGTTCTAAATTTTGGAATCTCAACTTTAAGCATTTCAGGAAATCTAACTTTTTAAATAAAAAATGGAAGAGAGAGCCAGATGGGATTTAGGAGGAAAGAAAGTTACCAATTTTAATTGAGTAGAAGCTTTGCATGCATTATCTCACTGAATTTTGATAACAATCATTTTTCTGGAGTAGTTATGATCATTCCCAATGCATATCTGAGGAACTGAGATTCAGTCAGTTTCACTTTCAAGGCCACCCAGTCAGTAAGTGGTACAGCTGGAATACAAACCCAGACCAACTGATGTCAGAGCCCCTATCCTGTTGGCTAACTGCTGGTAGAATTTAAAGTTCTTACTGTTTCTTATTAAATACCCATTGTTCCATGGGCCGCTATGAATATGCAGGCATTTTGCTCTCTATTTTTGAGCCTTGGTTTTAACATAAACATTGGAGAATTGGCCAGAAAGAGTAAGAAGAAGAGCTTGGATTCTGTTGTTCTCCAGAGAAACAGAACAGAATGAACCATCATAGTTTCTGCCTCCATTTGAGGATACATCTTCAACATATCCTGAGTTTAGTAATAAAGATAAGATAACAATTGAAGTCATGCTTTCAAATTCTGCCTCTTGTTTTTGCCTTTGATCTAGGTTTGTTAACAATATTCATGTGATTTTTATTTTGATATAGTGTAATATAAAGAACTATAGACCAACAACTCAATGAAAAAGCCACAGAGATACTTTGCTTGGGAAATCTACTGAATTATTCTGCTTTCTGAATGCTTGTTTTAGAAACATTTTGTTAACAAAATATTCTCTACCAATGGAATGTCCAGTGACCACTGATAAGTGAAGTGCTTTGTTTTCTAGAATGGGAGATGTCTTATATATTGGAAATGGTCTATATTTTGTAAAATCTCACAAGCAAATGAACACTGAAGTGCTATTAAGTGTGTGTGTGAATCTCTTGACATTGAGTGAGAAATCAAGGTATTATTTTTCCTTTTTAACATACATTTTTTATTCTTTTCATTTTTCCTTTAGAAACTGCAAATATCATCATGCAGAAATTTCACTTCTTCAGTTTCCTGAGCTCATAGGTCACATTGCTTTTTTACTGGAATCTCTACCTGGCTCAGTAACCAAGGCAACAAATCCCTGGTTAATGATTCACCAGAAATTCACTGTGGAGACAGCATATTAGTTTTTTCCCCAAGAGCTGAGATAAAAAGCTTCCTCGTGACTTTTTTTCATCTATTTCTCCTTTCTCTCTTACTTGAAATCCAGACAATCTAAAGTAAATTTAATTAAAATCAATAAACAAAAAATCCTACTATTTTGGGACTCACAGTATTTGTGTATGTAAATATGAAAATTAATAAGTTGAAGAATATTTTATGATGTTTTTCAGTTTGCATTTTTGACATATAAATAAAAAACAAAAATAATTTTTAAATGGTGGTTTTAGGTTTAAGCAGTATCCTAGTCCTTTGAAGAGCTGTTTGGAGAAAGTATCTTTAAGAAGGTACTATAACATACCTTAAGGGAAAGAAGGAACAAGTAAAAATATGACAGAAGTTTGGATAAAAAATGTCAATTTGTAAATGTGGGAAGAAACTGACAAGCGATCAAACAAGCAAACAAACTAACTAAACTAAAAAAAACTCTGGTCTTGCTTAAAAATATTCCGCAGTATGCAAAGGTTCAATTTTAATAGGTGAATAAGGCCAAATATATTTTTGGCAAAATTTTTTTTTCATCAAAATATTTTAAGAGAAGCAAGTGGGACAAGAAATGATAGAGTGACATTTCATATGTTTCTCAAAACATATGTTTACAAAAGAGAGAAAGGCAGTGACACTGATAAACATAGTTATCTGGCTTGAAAAGTGCTAAAAGGATTGAACCTTTTAAGGAAGGTACCTAGGCACAGGGGAGATAGTAACTGTAGAGTTTTAATACATTCCTCTTTGCCATGAAGAGCATTTAGTGCCATGTTGAAAAGGGTAAAGATAACTAAAACCATGAGTTAAGAACTGTTAGCTCAAGGGAATATTTTAGAACCCCATTAATACAAAAAATTAGGCTTTATAAACCAATACAAGGTATTTAGCTATGGTGTTATAGATGTTCATACAAAAAAAAACAGATAATGAAAAAAATTGCACAATTTTGTTAAACTGAGAACTGTAGAAGAGCACACTAATAGAGAGCGGGAGTCTAGATGCATTATTAGTATATTTGTTATTTTTATGTTATACAAATTTGGAAATTGTTTCCGGAAAAACAAATAAGAATTTCATCTGTTAGCTTTGTAGAATGTGTTTGCCATTAGGAAACATGATGGTGGTATAACACAGATCCCACAGAGGATTACTATTCTGATCAAACTTATTACCAGAAAAGATGATAATGAATCATCTAAAAGTCAAAAGTGGATGCAATACTACAAGTGGCTCTGGATTGCTTTTTTCTTACCTTGTCCATGTACTCCCTACTACAATTTTGTTTTGAGCCCATTCTGTCTTCCCTCTTAGCCTACAAGGTTTGGGTTGAAGCTGCCTCTACCCAGGGCTCCAGAGCTGAAGCCCATAACCAAGCTAAGCAAGTCAATACTACCAACCTGTTCAATTTCAACCAAGGAGACTTAAAGACTTTTTTATGAGCTTCTGTCAGATTTTCTCTCTGCCTCTGGATTGTGTGTGATGGTTATAGGAAGCTGAAGTTGCAAAGATGACTGCAGAAAATCTGAGAATGGAGTCAACTCAGAGGAAGCAAAGAAAATAGGTGATATCATCTGAGTTCTGAATAGAGCCATACCTGAAGTCACTAGTTAATGCAGACTTCTCATTTAAATTAAATAAGATTTTCCCTCCTTACTTTTAACTAAAAGATTCTAACATAAGAGAGCTCATTAACAAATGCACATATATAGAACCTCTGGAGTAGAATTAGTAGAGGCTGAGTAATTCTATAATAAAAGCAAGTGTAGCTTGTGCAAGGGATTGTGTGTGTGTGTGTGTGTGTGTGTGTGTGTGTGTGTGTGTGTGTGTGGTTAATGACTGGAGTATTAGAAAAGAACTTAAAAGCAGGTACTATGCCTTCAAAAAGCCCATATCTTAGTTAAGGTAAAAAGGACAATAGCAAAAACCTGAATAACTGTGAGGAGCTGTTCTCTGATGTTATGATTTAGTAAATGCACAAAGTATACACAGGAGGAGATGGTGGTTGTCATGAGAAGGCTTTCATAAGGAGATGGGCAACATAGTAAATGAGTAGAGCAAGTAGATTAAATGTCTACATTATCTATGGAACAAAGTTTAAGTGCTTATTAGGGCAGATACTTTGGAAATTTTGAAAATCTCTTATAGTTTATTCCATTGAGATTGTCTATACTGGTCACCAGTTCATTTTATGGTATGTGAATAGATACTGAGAAGAATTGCTTCAGTTTTTGAAACACGATTTGGAAACCAGGGTAACAAATCAAGAATATTTAAAATGCCTTTACAGCAGGTGTGAATAACATTTTTCATTACTAATGTTATTCTCCTTGAAAGAATGAATGGTCTTGTTTTAGCTGCTTGCAAGTGGTTCTATGCTTTATAGACCTTTTTTCTTTGCCTTATGAGAACATACAGCAAATCTGCTGTTCAGTTATAAGAACTATTTATTTTCCAATTACTCTGTTCCTATTGCTGAAAGGTAATATTGGAATAGAGTTGAAGGTCAATCAGAAATGATAAGTTCTGATATTTTTATGCATGAATAGAGGTCAAGTATTTCTTTGTTTTATATTGAATTTGTGAGGCATAGGGTAGGTAGTTGACAAAAGGCAGCCTGCAAGTTAATTAGTAAGGAATAGAGAGTCTTCATACAGAAATACAAATTACTTCTTACTAACGTATTCACTGATCTCCAGTGAAGAAAGAGTGTATGGATTTTTTAGGGGTGTTAATAAAAATAAGTAAAACATACATTGATAGACTATTGAAGACAGTAGATTAAGTATAAATATAGAATTTAAGTCTGAAAAGGTGAATCTGGTGTGAGCAAAGATGCGATGAATTTGTAGATTAAAAGAATAAAGAAGAGGTCATGGACAATATAGTGGGCAGAGTAGCATTTTTGTTAGAAAAGTTAATTTATTGTGTCTGTTTTATTTATTTCTCTTGTCAAACTCAGAACATCTTAGACATTTAGGGTTATTTAGAATAGAGCAGATAACTATAAATCAAGTCTGTGTTTGAACTTGCAACTTAAGGTAAATGGAAATAAGGCATTGTAGGAAAGTTTGCATGGTAGGATACTAAAATCTGTTTTTTACAGCTGTCAAAAAGTTCCAAATAGTGAAATATTTTCACTATAAAATAACTGATTCTGAGAAAATAAACAAAAAAGAAACAAATATTATCCTGCTAGTCTGTGTTACAAAACATAAAGTGATGGTCTTATAGATAAGATATGTCACAGGTTAAAGGAAATTAACAAGCTGTAAAACTAGCTCGACCTCATGGCATTATAGATCTTTAAGAATTTTACCAGAAAATTCTCTCTTAAGCCCTAAAATGGAAACAAATAAGCGAACACAGCCATAAAAGCTGCACACTACTCTCAATCTGAAAAAAGGGAATACTGGAATAGATGAGAGGCCAGTCTGGCCTTTCTAAGGTAAATTAGATGTTTCTTTTGATTATTGTTATTGCCAATTTCCAATCATTGAACCTGTATGGTTAAATATCCACTTGGTAATAATATTATTATAAAATGAACAAGAAAATCTCTTAATGGGTTTAGTAGTTAAATACCTTTCAAAGATATTGTGTTTTAAGGTAATATAAAAATCCTAACTGAAAGAATTTAAATCAGAGATAATAAAATATACTATGTAACATCTAAAGTACTCATTTCATTATTTAAAGCATTTATTTCTTTTCATACACACAATCTGTAATGTTTGTATTTTAGGCCTACTACATAGTCTACTTGCATCTTCTATTGTCCTTCTCCAATTTATTTAAAAAAATTTTATTTTTAAATTACAGTTGACATTCAATATTATTTTATATTAATTTAAGGTATACAACATAATGGTTAGACATTTATATAATTTACTAAGTGGGTCCCCTCTCCCTGCCGCCCCTCCTGCCCCCGATTAGTCTAGTACCCACCTGGCGCTATACATAGTTCTTATAATATTATTGACTATATTCTATATATTTTACTTCAAATCTCTGTGACTGCTTTGTAACTACCAATTTGTACTTATTAATTCCTTCAACTTTTTCACCCCTGCACCTTCACTCCCATTTAACAATCACCAGTTTGTTCTCTGTATCGATGAGTTTGTTTTCGACTTGTTTGTTCATTTATTTTGTTCTTTGGATTCCAAATATAAGAGAATTCAGATGGTGGTTGTCTTTCTCTGTCTGACTTATTTCACTTAGCATGATATCCTCTAGGTCTACCCATGTCATTGCAAATGGCAAGATTTCATTTTTTTTTTATGGTTAATACTCCATGGTATATATGTACCACTTTCACTTTATCCAATCATCTATTGATGGACCCTAAGGTTGCTTCCATATTATGGCAATTATAAATAGCACTACCATGAACATAAGGGTGCATATATCTTTTGAATTAGTGTTTTGGTTTTCTTCAGGTAAATTCTCAGAAGTGCAGTTGCTGAGTCATAAAGTAGTTCTATTTTTAATTTTTTTGAGGAACCTCCAAATTGTTTTCCATAGTTTGCTGTACCAATTTGTAATCCCACAAAGAGTGTATGATGGTTTCCTTTTTTCTACATCCTCACCAATACTTGTTTTTAGATTTATTGATGATAGTCATTCTGACTGGTGTGAGGTGTAGCTCATGTAGTTTTAATTTGCATTTCTTCAATGATTAGTGAAATTGAGAATCTTCTCATTTGTCTATTTGAGACATGGCTATTCAGGTCCTCTGCCCATTTTTACAATGGATTGTTTGATTATATGGTGTTGAGTTTCATGTGTTCTTCATAAATTTTGGATATTAACCCTGTATCAGATGTATCATTGGCAAATATCCTCTTCCATTCAGTAGGCTATATTTTTGTTTTGTTGATATTTTTCTTTGCTGTGCAAAACTTTTTATTTTGATGTACTTCTATTTGTTTATTTTTTCTTTTGTTTCTCTTGCACATGGAGATATATCAGAAAAAATATTACTAAGAGCAATGCCAGAGGTTACGGTCTATATTTTCTTCCAGGAGTTTTATTGTTTTGACTCTTACATTTAAGTCTTTAATCTATTTTGAGTTTATTCTCTTATATGGTATAAAAAGATGATGCAGTTTCATTTTTTTTGCTTGTATCTGTCCATTTTTTTCCAACACCATTTACTGAATAGAGTATCTTTATTCCATTGCATATTCTTGCCTCTTTTGCCATAAATTAAGTGACCATGTAGGTGTGAATTTATTTCTGGACTCTCTATTCTGTTCCATTGATCTATGAGTTTGTTTTTATTCCAATACCATACTGTTTTGATTACTATAGCCTTGTAGTATAGTTTGATATCAGGTAGCATGATATCTCTAACTTTGTTCTTTTGCAAGATTGCCATGGCTATTTGAGGTCTTTTATGGTTTCATATAAATTTTAGATTATTTTTTCTAGTTCTATGCCATTGGTATTTTGATAAGTATAGCGTCAAATTTATAGATTGCTTAGTTAATATGGACATTTTAGACATTGTATGTATGGGTCTTATTTTTCTATTTTTTTAGCTACACTATGTCTTTTGATTGAAGAATTTAATTAGTTTACACTTAAAGTGATTATTTAGTACATAGTTATTGCCATTTTATTATTTATATTTATGTTTTTTTACCCATCCTTATCCTTAAAGAAGTCCCTTTAATGTTTCTTGTAATACTGGCTTGGTGGTGATAAATTCTTTCAGCTGTTTCTTGTCTGGGAAGTTCTTTATCTCATCTTCAATTAATTGATATCTTTGCTGGTTCAAGTAGTTTTGGTTGTAGATCTTTGCTTTTCATTACTTTGAATATTTAGTGCCAACCCCTTCTGGTCTGCAAAGTTTCTGTGAGAAATCAGCTGACATTCTTATGGGAGCTTCCTTACACATAACTAGCTGCCTTTCTCTTGTTGCTTCTAGGACTCTCTCTTTGTCTTTAATCTTTGGCATTTGAATTGTGATGTGTCTTGGTATAGGCCTGTTAGGGTTCATCTTATTTTGGACTCACTATGCTTCCTTAACTTGTATGTCTGTTTCTTTCCCCAGGTTAGTAAAGTTTTCAGTTATCATTTTTTCAAATATATTTTCAATCCCTTGCTTTCTCTTTTCTCCTTTTGGTACTCCTATGATGTAAAGAGGTTGTTACACGTGATGTCCCAGAGGTTTCTTAAACTTTCCTCAGTTTAGAGGGATTCTTTTTTTTTCTGTTTCAATTGGGCATTTTTTGTTACCTTGTCTTCCAAATTGCTGATTCCATCCTCTGCTTCATCTAATCTACTGTTGATTTCTTCTAGTGTATTTTTTATTTCAGTTTTTATACTTTTTGTTTCTGTCTGGTTCTTTTTATGGTTTCTATGTCTTTTTTAATACTTACTATTTCTTTGTTTAAGTTCTCAGTGAGATCCTCTCTTCTTCTTCTATGTTCATTGAGCATCTTTATAACCAGTGTTTTGAACTCTGTATCTGATAGTTTCTTGCCTCCATTTTGTTTACTTATTTTTCTGGAGTTTTCTCCTATTCTTTTATTTGGGACATGTTTCTTTGTTTTCCCATTTTGGGAAAACACCTCTGTGTTTGTTTACATGTATTAGGTAGATTTACTATGTCTCCCAGTCTTAGCCAGGTGGCCTTATGTAGTAGGTGCCCTGTGTGACCCAGTGTTGCTGTCTCTCTGATCACCTGTACTGGATGTTCCAGGAGTATCTTCTGTGCAGGTTGTATGTGCTCTTCTTTTATAGTGAAGCCTTGATTGCTATTGACATATCGGTGGGTGGGATTGATTCTCAGATTGACTAGCTGTGAGGATTGGCCTTGCCCACAGGGTATCAGCTGCTCTGTGGGAGCTGAACCCACAGAATAAGATTCACTCCAGTGGGCTGGTGTTCTTGTTAAAACCACCTTTTGGTTGTACCATTTGTGGGATAGTCAGGTGGTTCTCTCTTTTGGTCTGATGCCAGCCTCTGGGTATGTTGGTTCTGGGGCCCCTTGAGAGGGGCTCCCATGAGGCCAAGTTCACTTGATGCCTATGACTGGCGCAGGGTTGTTAATAAGGAGCTACAAAGTGATCTGTGGTTAATTGCTACCTGTGCTGGACCTGGAGGCATGTGGGAGAGCCCACCCTGTGAACCAAGTCTGCCTGCTACAAGGTCAGTGTAGCAGGAGACAGCTTCGCTGAAGGCTCAGGGCACCTGAAGGCATAAGGCTGCCTGATGCCTGCCCATAAGGCTCAGCAGCTGGGAAATCCTCAAGTAATATGCAAATTGGGTGAGGCAGGGTCCCAGGAAGTCACCAGGTTTGGGCATATTATGTTCCCTAGGTGAGTGTTGATGCCGATTTTATGCCAGTGCTGAGCATGTGTCCACTAGGAAAGTCTCAGATTACACTGAGTCTACCCACTGCCCTCCTTAGGCCCACAGACCCCCAAGATTTGTTTAAGAAATACTGCAGCTTAGGCTGGATTGGTTTCCTGCCACCAGAGGCCTGTTGATTGTTATTGAAAGAGCCTTTTGCTGAGAGGGTGGGGTGGGACTGGTTTCCTAGCCACAAATATGCCTGAAACAATTTGTGAGTTGGGTCATGCAGGGTCCCAGTGAGTTAAGAGAGTGGAGTAAGCAGATTTCACCAGGACAATGCAGATTCAGATTCAACTATGTAGACAGAGGGCTCAAAACAGGCAAGATGGTGCCCAGGAGAAAGCTCAACACAGGGATAATGGCTACTATTTCTCTAACCCTTACCCTGGAGCTACATAACTCAGTCTTTCCCTGTATGTCTCTGGTGCTTCCTGAGTGGCTGTTGTTCCACTGGAGCACCAGCTGAGTATCTGAGAGCGAGTCTGTGTGAGATCTGGGTTTCTAACTGCCTTTCATCTTACCCTGATGGTCAGAATTTCCACTGACCTTATAGCCAGATTTTGTGGGAACTCTTCTTCCTGGCACTAGAACACAGGGCTGGGAAGCTCAGTTTGGGGCTGGGACTCCTCGTTCCTCCAGGAGTACTTTCACAACCAAGATAGCCCTCCTGATGCTCAACCTCCACACATGGATGCACTGCCACTCTGATTTGCATCTCCACCCCTCCTACCTGTCTTCACATTGCCTCTTCTTTATGTCCTTAGTTATAGGAGTTCTGCTTAGCTAGTTTTCAGATGGTTCTCCAAGTTGATTGTTTTATAATTTAGTTGTAATTTTAATGTGGTCATGAAGAAAGCAAACATAGCATTTAACTACTATGCCATCTTGACCTCTATATCATCCTTCCAATTTATTTTCATATTTCAGCCAGGTTAGTCTTTACAAAAACGATCTACTGTGTCCCCTCCTCTTTCTTCAACAATTCCTCCAACACTATGGTGACTATGCAGATGCACTTAACAGATATTCAACTGCAGGGTGTGTAATTGACTGAGGGCCTCAACTGCTGCACTCTTAACTCCGTAACTGCATTTTAACCAAAACTAAGCTCCTTGCCCATGACTGAGAACAACAAAATGATACCAAGGCAAGCCCTTCTTGGAGGACACAGGACACCTCTGAAAGGCCAATTTGGCTCAAAACCTCTCAGATAGCCTTGCCAAAACTATATGGCAGTCTAGGATACTTCTGCCCAACATGACCACCTTTCCCTGTGTGCTCAAGACTGTATCAGTTTTAGTTTCATGTCCCAAAAACATTTTCCTATCACCAATGTTCATCTTACATGTTAAGTATTAATATTCTCCCCTAAACCTCTGCCTCTTACATTTTTGCTATTCTGGAAGGATCAGGTTAATAAAAAGCTTCCCAGAGCTCATATTAATGTGGAATTGATTTAATACATTTGCAAAATGATTCTTTGCACTATGTTCTTTCTTATTTTTTAGTATTAAAGTTAATATGTTCCTAGTTGTCATATAGTTCCATAATCCTTATAATGAAGAATAACACTCTCTACAACTCTGCTCTCCCTCATTTTCTATTTCCTAGAGCTAAATGACTTTTAGTTACCTTTTTTTTTCATTTTTCTTTATATCTCTAAATAATGTGACAGTACTGCAACTTTTAAGTTTTTCACTTTCAGGCATTATCTATTGACTTCCCGATATAAAAGGTTAGGCTTCATCTTTTTTTTAACACGCTCCCACTTCTTATTAACCAAGTACTGCAGTGCATGTTTTCTATCCTCATCCTCCTAAAAATTTCATGTTAACATGTTAATATTAATATTTATTATTTGTGTTACCATGATTACATAAATACTATTTTAGCTGAACACAGTAGTGCTACTCTTAGACACTTGCAAAAGGGTCCCTGTCTTCCAAGACTCACTTTAGAAGCTTTTGCTCTGTCTCTTCTTCCTGGGAAGAGAATTCACAGGACCAAGGAGGCTCCATTTCCAGATCTTACTCTGGATCCAGAGACCTCAGAATTTCTTGCCCAAATCACCACGAAGCTACTTCCATGACCCATGCAGACCCCATCCTCATTGTGTCCTGCTAAAGATGGATGGTTCCACCTATGTGTGCACCCATAGGGAAATTTGTGAAGGTCAGAGCTTGTGGATGGATGTCCTGACACATGGCTACAGGGCTCTTCAGTGTGTGGGATGACCTTGAGGCTTAAAGGGAAGCAAGTGGGCTCTGTCTATGCCAGAGGCTGGCTTCTCTTTCACTGCCAAGTTTCTTGTGTGGAATTCTGAGGAGTATGAGAATTTTAAATTCAATCCTGGCCTTGCAAGTCATTTACCTAGGTAGGAGGATAGAATATGTTTTATTTAATACTTTTTAAGTTTGATTTTTATTTGAAAATGTATAGTCATATGATATGTAGGCCTTCATTTATCTTACTCTCTCTCTCCAGATCCCCAAAATGTTAGAGGTGGGCCTAGTTCAGCCATGTAATTATTTTTCTTATTAACACAGACTTCAAAATTTATTTTGCTGGAATTTATAATTATCTTGTTTTCCATTTGCTTTGGTTTCTTTGTACTTATGTCTTATCCTCAAATTTATCCCTCAAAAGTTTAAATCTCCTCTTAATTCATCAAAAAAGTCAGATAATATATCTATGTCATCTGTTGGAGATATTCCTACTGGAGTTTTTTTTCTTCAATTTAAAAATTGTGATAAAATACACATAAAATTTATCCTTAGTTCTTTTTAAGTGTAGAGTTCAGTAGTATTAAGCACACTTATATTGTCGTGTAGCCATCACTAACATTCAACTCTAGAACAATTCTATCTTGTAAAACTGAAACTCTATTCTCATTAAACAATAACTCCCCATTCCTCTATCCAAGTCTTTGGCTATTTTGTAATTTAAAAAAAATGTTGCCATTGAGTTTTAGGAGTTCTTTATATATTCTAGATTTTAATCCCTTATTATATATATGATTTACAAATATATTCTCCCATTCTGCAAGTTGCATTTTTACTCTTGGTAGATTTACTCTAATGACCTTCGATGAATAAATTTAAAATTTTTTCATGAGTTTCAATTTGTCTGTTTTATTTTTGTTGCCTATGTCTTTGTAACACTGAAGAAATCATTAAATGCAATATTGTGAAGCTTTTCCTTATGTTTTATTCTAAGAGTTTTATAGTTTTAAGTTTACATTACACCTTTAATCCAATTTGAGTTAATTTTTATATATAGTGTTAGGGCCCAACTTCATTCCTTTGCATATGTTTACTTAATTTTTCTAGCATCATTTGCTAAAAAGATTATCCAATCCCAATTGAATGGTCTTGGCACGCTTGTCAAATATTATGTGACTACATATGGCATGGTTTATTTCTGAGCTCTTTTCACTATATTGTTGGTTTAAATGTCAGTCTTCATGCCAGTACCACACTGTATTAATTGCTTTAGCATAGTGTAAGTTTTAAATCAGGTAGTGTTAGTTTTCCAGCTTTGATATTTTTCAAAATTATTTTTGGCTATTTGAGGTTCCCTGAAATTTCATGTAAATTTTACAATGGTCTATTTTTATAAAAATCATCTCTGAGATTTTCATAGGGATTACATTAAAACTGTAGATTGCTTTGGGTAGTTTTGACATTTTAACAATGTTAACTTCCAACCCATGAACATAGAATGTATTTCTATTTATTTATATATTCTTTAATATGTTCGAACAACATTTTGTAGTTTTTATTGTGAAAGTCTTTTATCTCCTTGGTTAATTTTTAAGCATGTCATTCTTTTTGATGCTATTACAAATAGATTGTTTTCTTCATTTCTTTTCTGTATTATTCACATTGTACAGAAATACAAATAATGTTTGTGTATTGACTTCGTACCTTGATATTTTGCTTAATTTATTTACTAATTCTACCTTTTTTTGGTGTGGAACCTTTAAGGTTTTCTACACATAAGATATCATCACTTGTAAACAGAGGTAATTTTTACTCCTTCCTGTCCAATTTGGATGTTTTTTTTTTCTTGCTCAATTGCTGTGGCTAGCATTTCTTATACTATGTTGAATAGAAATAGTGAAAGGGAGCATCTTGTCTTGTTTTTGATCTTAGAGAAAAAGATTTCACTCTTTTACCATTGAGTATGATGCTTGCTGTAAGTTTCTCATCTATGGCTTTTACTATGTTGAGATAGATTACTTCTATTCCTAATTTGTTAAGTGTGTTGAATATTGTCCATTGCTTTTCTGCATTAGTTGAGATGATATTGTGGTTTTTCCTTCACTCTGTTAATATTGTGTATTACACTGATCAATTTTCATATGTTGAACACTTCACATTCCAGAATAAATTCCACTTGGTCATGGTGTATAATCCTTTTAATATACTCATGAATTTGGTTTGCTAGTATATTGTTGAGTAGTTTTCATCAGTGTTTACAAGGGTTATTGGTCTATCTTTTTGTGTGTGTATGTGTCTTTGTTTCTCTTTGTTAGAGTAATGCTGGCCTCATAAAATGAGTTAGAAAGTGTTTTCCTCACTTAAATTTTTTTTGGAGCAGTTTGAGAATAATTGGTGTTTGTTCTTTAAATGTTTGGAATAATTTACCTGTGAATCCATCGGGCCCAGGGTTTTTCTTTCTCAGGAGGTTTTTGATTACTGATCCAATCTCCTATTAGTTATAGGTCTATTTTTTTTAAAAAAATTCTTTGTGATTTAGTCTTGGTAGAGTTTGTATTTCTAGAAATTTATTCATTTTATCTATGTTATCCAATTTGTTAACATATATTTGCTCATAGTACACTCTTATAATTCTTTTTATTTCTGTGAAATTAATGCTAATGATTATAGCTTCTTTATATTTGGAGGACAGTGTCCTTATTGATCACCCTATATCCTTTAAGCTATGTGCAAACTGTTGTAGGAGCATACATATAGTTGTCTGACATGGGACCGGAGGATGAGGGTATATGTAGCTGCTGCAGAGCTAAGAGCTGAAATTAAAATTAAATAAAATTAACTGCAATTTTATGTCTAAGTCTTCCTCTGGCAAGTCTTCAATAGACTCTAGAATTCCAAAATAGTTATATCAGATAGATTCTACCAGTGTAATTTGTATCTGAGTGGGGAGGTGAATTCCTGATGTTTCCTACTTTACCATCTTCCCTAAATGCTCCCCAAATAAAGCTTTTGACTTGCTCTTATCTAGAATGGTTGCTCTGTAGGCCTTCTGCAAAACTATCTTAGCTCATTTCTCTTTCACATTATGGGAAAGTCCTTGTTGGTTGGATCATTTTTATTAGGGCCCCATGTCTTCATTTTTCTTAGTTTATTCATCTAGTGACTTTTTCAGTAGAGGTATATTTGAAATATATTAGAAAATGCCTTTATTTTTGACTCATACTTCATTATATTTTGGTAAGATATAGAATTCTAGACTGAAAATAATTTTGTCTCATAATTTTGAAGGCATTGTCTTTCAAGGTTCCAGTGTTGCTACTGAGAAGTGTAACCCAATATGATTCTCAATCCTTTACATGTAAACTGATTTTCATTACTCTCTGAAAGTTTTAAGAAAAGTCTCTCTGTTTTAGATTTCTGATATTTTCTGATGATATGCCTTAGAGTAATTTTATTTTTATCCAATCCTGGGTTCTTATGGATTATTTCAATGTGAAAACATATCCCTCAGTTTTGGACATCTTTGTAAAGATGTCTGTTGAACCACTTGAACTTAGCCTCTAATTTTCTTACTTTTTTCTTATTTTTTTATGATTTAATTTTATGACTTAAATTGATAATACAATTTAAAATGTTCCTTTTCTTAAAGAAACAAGGGAGGTTTCTATTTTCTTCAACTTCTTTTGTCTGTCTTTGTTTTATCTCTTTCCTAAAGAGTCTTTCTTCTAAGTCCGTTGATCCTTAACTGTGAATTAATATTTAACTGTGGTTTGCTAAGAAGCTGATTGCATAGGTAGGGGATATTGACAATGGATTTCACATCAAGCTTATTTTAATTGTTTCATTTGATTATTTCAAAATATCAATATCTTTAGCTTCTCTTTTGTGTATTTGTCAGATTCTGCATATAAGGGTCTTCTAGTCTCCTGCCAGTGTTTTGGAACCAAGTCAGAAAAGGAATATAGGGTTTCAACATTCAGTTTCCTTCAGTATGGTATCCCTTCCATCCTTCACTATGAGTATTCCTCACTGATTTCTAAGATCTTTGAAGATTTTAGTTTGTACTTTAGGTTTTTGCTTAGTTTTTTTTTTTTTTCATTGAAAACTTAGGATTCAGCTTTTTCCAGTCTGCAAAGTAAATATCTATTCATGCTTTGCTTTGCATGTCCCATGTTACTGTCATTAAAAAAATCGACTTCAATTTTAGAGCAGTTTTAGGTTCATAGAAAAATTAGGTGGAAAGCATAGAGATTTCCCATATACCTCATTGCCCTGCATATGCACAGCTTCTCCCATTATAAATATTCCTTATTGGAGAGTTACATTGGTTATAATTGATGAACTTACCCTGACACATTATTATCACTCAAAGTCCATAGTTAATATTGGATTCACTTTAGGTATTATAAATTCTCTCGTTTGGAAAAATGACATATATCTACCATTGCACTATTATACAGGGAAGTGTCACTGCCCTAAAATTCCTCTGAACTTCACTTATTCATTTGTCTGTTCTCCACCATCTGACAATGATTTTTTCCCATTAGGATTTTTATCCTAATGCTTGTAAATTTATACTTTCTTTAAAAAATATCTTCTTTACAGTTTTGTTAATGGAGAATTATAAGGGAGAGGAAATAGCTGTGTATATTCAACCTGCCATATGATAAGCAGCCTGAAAAAATATTTTTAAAACAGAGTGATGTAATGTACATTTTATTTAGTTTTGCAAGTCCAATGGTCCAAAAATAGCAACTCAATATACCATAATTAAATGTCAAGTTTCAGGATGTTTCATTTTTGCTTTTGATTAGACAGTAAACACTTATTTTTCTTTGTCTTAAAAAGAAAGTATTAAAATTTTATTATGCCTTTCATTTTCAGTTGGTAGAAAATTTTACTTTTACCCCTCAAAAACACCATTAAAATCTCAACACTTATAATTTGTAAAACCTCAAAATGGTAATTTTGTTCAAATATTTAATTTATAACAAATTGAGGCCTGGGTATTAACTGTACCTCCTGTTTTTGGAAAAAAATAAAACTAGAGCTCTGTGGAATCAGATGCAATCAGAAAATTTCCCTCTCAATGTATGGTAAAAATTAAGATAAAAAATGAATTAGGGCTTCTGGTCAAGATGGAGGAGTAGGTAAACACTGTGCTTGCTTCCTCTCACAACCACATCAGGATTACAATTAAACTCCAGGATAGACAGCATAGGGAGTCACCCGAAGTCTAGCTAAATAGAAATACTACAACTAGGGACATACAGAAGAGGCCACCTCGAGACTGGTGGGAGGGGCAGAGATGCAGTATGGGCAGGTCTCACACCTGCATGTGGTGGTTAAAAATCAGGAGAGTTATCTTAGTTGCAGAGGTCCCACCAGAGGAGCGTGGGTTCCTGAACACACATCAGGCTCCCCAACCCAGGATTCCAGTGCTGAGAAGAGAAGTTCCCTCAAATTATGGCTATAAAAACCAGCAGAGCTTATGGCTGAGTGAGACAGAGGGCCGCTGATGTCACAGACATTCTTCGTAAGGGATCTATGTGTGGACTTAGTGATGGACTCACTTGCTTTGAGCTCCAGTGCTGAGGCAGCGGCTCGAAAGTTGCCAAGAACATACGGGGAGGAACTAAGTTGTCTGGCTTCAAGGCAAAGGCTGTAGGGGTAGCTTTATCCCAGACGGAAGTGCTGGCAGAAGATATTGTTCTTTTGTTGAGCCCTCCACCCTCTCAGCATGCAGACACAGTTGACCACCATATTTGAGTCTCTATCAACCTGGCTAACACTGGTTGCCCTGCCCAGGTGATTTCTTGAGACCCTGCCTCAAACAACTTGTGGGCCCACACAAGTCACTTCCAGTAGATTTTCCATACAAATTGCCTATCTTGGTTTATGCTGAAAACTTTCCTAAAGTCTCTTAAAGGTTTGCAAAACCTAAATGAGGAGTATCTGGCTTGAAATGTTCAAAATGATAAAAAGCAAGGGCCTACAACCAAGATGACTCTACCCAGCAAAGCTATCATTTATAATGGAAAGATACATAAAGAGCTTCCTAGACAAGGAAAGCTAAAGGAATTTATCAGCACCAAGCCATCATTACAGGTAATGTTGAGATACCACCTCACATTGGTTACAATGACTATTATCGAAAACTCAAAAGCTGCTAAACATTAGTGAGGATGTGAAGAAATTAGAACCCTTGTACAATGTTGGTAGGAATGTAAATTGAACTATCATGTGAACCCGCAATCCCACTTCTGGGTAAATATCCAAAAGACTTGGAACCAGTATCTTGAAGAGATATATGCAATCCCATATTCATAGTCAAACTCATAGAAACAGTAGAATGGTAGTTGACAGGGTTGAAAAGAGGAAAAAATGAGGAGTTGCTCTTCCACAGTGTAAAGTTTCAGTCACACAAGATGAATAATTTCTAGAGGACTACCAATAAATTTTATTTCTAATAATTTTTTTTGTTATTATTTCCCTAAATCAATCTCATTCTTGGTGGTTATACTTTGAAGGCTGAGGAAACAAAATATGTTTTTGAATTCTGCAACTTTTCTTTCCTCTTTGTGTTTCCTCTTTATACTTTGTCTCCACGAGGCAATAATCAAGTGGCCATAAGTAATCTTTGGTTATACAGTCAGGGCTTTTGGGAAAAAAATATCAGTACTGTAGGTATGAAAAGAATGGCAAAGCCACCTTGTAGCCTGGCTCATGATGGGAATGCCGTGCACACAGTCTTTGGAGTATAAAAGTGTGCTCCTTAGGGTAGAACATTCCGAAGACACTTGATCTGCTTTGGTACACTTCAGGCCAAAGATGGAAACTTGTTCTCATGGTCGCCTCTGAAAATCTTTCGGGGCAGGTCCCTGGGGCAGTGCAGGACTGTGTGGGTAAAATTATAATTATAATAATAATTATTATTATTAATTTGGATTTGTGAATTGGAGGCTGGTGAAACAATAGGTCATTTTTCCAGCTTGGATTTACTGACACACAGAATATTTTTTATAGAGTGATATATAGGTTAGTGGAAAAAATTCTGAACTGAATTTATTTTGTTCCACATCTGCCAGTTTATACTGCTATATGAGAAAGCTTTGATAGATAATGGACGGGGGAAATTTCTGTACCTCTGAGTTACACTTCCAGCTGATGTCTTGAGGGAGAGCTATTAAAAAATCCTTAGATGGAGGTGGGGAAAAGAAGACACTTCCCTGTGATATAAAATATTAATTTAAAAGTTGATCAAGGCAGTTTAGTAGCAAACCCACTTCTTGTCTCCTAAAATATATGTCCTTGCTGCTGATTTTATTTTTTTCAGTCTCAGAGAACTATAATAGACATTGACAGAATTCTTTTTTGTTTATACTCAGTAGAGTTTCAAGCTTTTAAAGATTCAATCCTTTTGTCATCTATACCTTCTTATATACACAGCACTATAAAATTAAATTTAAAAAATCAAACCACTAAAATGAAACTATGATTGTGCAGCTGTACTGGGGATATGAATGCTACTCTGGATTAGAGTTCCAGGGCTTTCTTCATTATCAGAACACTTGCTTAGGTGACATGGGCTAGTTGTAAAATGTCTATTTTTCCATTATAGACCCAAAACTCCCTGATCCCATAGGAGAGATCAGCTCTGAAAGAAGGAAAATGATCTTTGGCTTTCTACCATCCATCTTTTCCCCTTTTCTCTCATTTTCTGTTTTTCTCCTGCATGTCTCTCCTGTACACATATGCACATACATCACAGACATCACACATGCACACAGAGATACACACAGACATTCAACAGACACTATGCACACACATACCATGCACACATACACACACACACACACACAGACACTCATAAACATCACACACATATACACACAGATGCCATGGACTTATTTAAAGATACCACACACGGATGTCACACAGACACACACATGTGATACCAAGGGCATTCACATATCAGATGCATACATCATTCACACACACAGGCACACCACACATGCACACATAAACATGAATAAACATTAGATTTAGGTTTTTGTTACATATTAATGGCCTTTACTGGTAATTTGTATGTTGTTGTGGCATTAATGAAATAACATTACTTGGTAATATTTGATATTGTCTGAGAGCCCCTATAAATGTGGATCACACTGTTTTCTCCAGGCCTTTCTGGTTCAATCCAAAAAAAAAAAAAAGCAAACTGCCATTCTTATTGGGCTGTTGTAATTAATCAAGAGGCAGGGCTATAAACAAACATGCATGTGGAAATATAGAAAGATTGAGTAAGGAAGACTTGGTTATATGGAGACTTGGTTGTTATGGG
Organism: Macroglossus sobrinus; assembly: GCA_004027375.1. Classification (NCBI taxonomy): domain Eukaryota; kingdom Metazoa; phylum Chordata; class Mammalia; order Chiroptera; family Pteropodidae; genus Macroglossus; species Macroglossus sobrinus. Next base: position 614,449 of record PVKZ01000682.1, on the reverse strand, counting down.
TAATGTCCAATAATGGGGTGACAGTGAATTTGTGAATTCTTTCTAGTTTAATTCAGTATAAAAAAAAAGATACGCTGAACTTGAGGCTTTACTGCAAAGTAAAGTTTTAACAGATTATCACAAATAATATTAATTAAGGAGGATTATTTCATTTCAAACATTATTGTTGTTATTGGTTAAGGAAGGCTAAAAAGGAACCTGAGAAATGAACGTCTTGATGGCAGACTATAAAAAAAAAGCCCAACCTCTTGTAATAATAATAACTATCAATTCCTAAACTGTAGGAAAAAGGTATAATATAATGTGAAATAAGATAGGTATAAATATTATTAACATCAGAGCAGAAAAACAATATATGAAATCAAATGCAATTGTTCCTCAGTATCTCACAGGGATAAGTTCCAGCAACCTTCTTGGATACTAAAATTCATGGATATTCAAGTTCCTTATACAAAATGACATAGTATTTGCATATAACCTATGCACATTCTCCCATATACTTTAAATAATCTTTAGATTACTTATAATACCAAATATAATGTAAATACTATGTAAATAGTTGTTTAGGGAATAATGGCAAACAATGTCTGTATATGTTCAACACAGAAGCAACCATGTATAGGCCTAACTACATACTACACATCAGAAACAATGTAACTTTTTTTTTTTTCAAATAGTTTTGATCCAAGGTTGGTTGAATCCATGGATGTGGAATTGCAGATATGGATGGCCAACTGTATCACTTTAGAAGAACAAGCCCCTACTAAGAATCCTTGTTGATTTATATAAATAAAAGCAAACAGTGTTCTAAGTCATCATTTCTTTTTACTTGAATGGTAGAGGAAAGAAGAATAGTTTTCAACTGGAATTAGAAATATTTTTCTAGATTTTATGAATAAACAGAAGAAAGAACTAGCTATTTCAAAATCACATAGTTTATAAATGTACAATTTTCTAAACTTAAAAATGTATTACAGGAAGTGTTTTGAATTTTCTCTCTGAGTGCCAAAATGTTGAGGCTTAATTTTTATTCTTGGATTGTGCAAAAAAGCTGTTGACCTTGGTTATCAATTCAGAAATTTATGTAATTTGCCAAGTAGAATAATGATTATCATTCACATGATAATGTTGAGATTCTTCTATGTGATTACAGTATTTGCAGAGTAAAAGAAACTTTCAACAATTGGAGGTTCAAAATTCTAAATGTGACCTTCAGTGAGATGGATTTTATTCAACTTCAGTGCATAAAGTCTTTCACTACCTAAGTTTAGGTTTGAAAAGAAGTAAAAAGAGAGTTTTAATTATAAAGTAAGTTGAAAACAGAATTTTGCTATTACTAATGCACAATGCTCTTAAAGTCATACAATGGCAAAAAAGCCATGAAGAATTGCCTATTCCATATTGAACAGAGTTATCTATATTAACACAAATGAGGAAATAATTCTTTCTTATATTCTTTTATTTTTTTTAAGTCTCTGACTCCATGTGTAGGACTTTGGATTACAATCAATTCTATACTAATTTGAGGGAAGTATGTGTAAGGATGATGAATAACTTTTGTTATATAATGTTCAAAGCAGCCCACACAATGCCCATAAAATACAGTCCCACATTTTGGGGGAGTTTCCTTTCAAATAGATTGAAAAAATAAAAGATCAAAACTTTAAAAAAATGTTTTCACTGATTCAAGAGAAGTTTGAGGCATGAGGAGGAGGATAGTAGAACAGTGTGAATCATATTTTGAATTGTGCATTATTACAAAGACATACAAAGCAAATAGTGTAGATGTAGGCTACTCTTTGAGAGATTAGGAAAGCTATATTGATATCTTAAATCTTTCCTTGAGCTTTTGGAAATATCTAAGAAGTAATTTAACTTTTCACTGTCTGAGTTGGGGATAATAATGTTGGTTTTGAAGTGAGGGTGATTTAACTGTGACATTTACCGCTTCATTGATCACCAGGGTTTATTTGAAGATGTGTCCGTCTTGGCAGTTGCTCAGTTTACTATGTGTATGTCCTTCAGAATAGGGTGGCTAGAAAAAAGAATATATACACAGTCTCTTTAAAGAGAGAGTATATCAGTTCAGGTTGGCTAGGTTATGTTCTGCTAGCAAACACCCCAAAATCGCAGCATCCTAATGTGTCTCTAACACTGCTAATTGGGTTGCGAATGATGAGCTGTTAGTATCAGATAGAAGAGGCAATAGAATCAATCAGTAACAACAGAACCTAAAGTAGCAAAATAGTAGTGGATAATGGATGCATTTTTCTCCTGGAGTTATTGAGATGACATTCTGCTTCACTCTGGTACTCATCAGTAAGGTAAAAAAAAAATAAATAAATAACCCCAAGTTTCATTGTCATTTTTCCAAAATATTTTAAGGAGACAATGGATATATAATGGAGATGTCTAGGGAAACTTGTTTATGACCATCTTATACCTTTTATTTTTTATCTTTAGAGTAAATTCAAAGACAAGGTGCATTATATCAGCTATCTTCTAGGAGCTAGGTATTCTCTACAATGAACTAAAAGTGCTTTTTCAATCATTTTGAAGTTCCAATCAGTGACTTTGGATGACCCAGTGAAAGTCAGATTTTAGTTCTACCACTCTTTTTCTTTTATATTTCTATTCTATGAAATAACTCCCTTTGTGGTAATGTGAACTAAGCACAGCCTGCAGACCTCTCAGATTGTCAAGGGTGTAAAGTAACTATGGTATTTACTAGAACATAGCCCCAAATTAGTTTATAACACACATAATAAATATTATTGACCAATCTGGATTTTCTTGCATTAGAAAACCAAAATAAAACCACATTGCCAACATCCCAGCCAATTTCTCTTTTCCTGTATCATGAGTAGTGTTTATTTGGCTATAAGGCTTGTGTCAGAGAATTTGAACATGCTTAGGAAACTGCATCTTACGTTTTTTACTTAGGTAACATTTCTGGCAGTCATCACTTGAACTACAGCAATTTCTCTTTTGCATTTAGAGGAGAAATAACTTTGAAACATAAAAAAGTTCTTGGAAGCCTAGAATATGCTAGGCAATTTAATCAGAGTAAGGAATTTGTATTCTCTAGTTGCCAGGAAATGACGTTTCTTTATATTTGGCGGAGAGAAGGATCGGAATTGTGTCTAATAAAAAGGCATATCTGAGTTAGGTTAATTCGATTCTGACTACCTTCAATAAAAGGTGAAATATTAGTCATACAGAGACAGCTTTATATATATAATTTCCACAAGTTTTCCTTAGTTTTCAATCATTTTTATCATCTTTTAAACTAAACAACTTAGTATTTTATTGCAATTCATTTCAGTGTATAGAAAACTTCATAAACAGATAGTTTATTTCAGTAAAAAAAATGATATATCATTTTAGTGGTTGTATACAACAATTAATCAGTTTAGTTCTTGTAAAGGAAAAAATGAGTGTAACTATATAATAGCCAACATCCTACCTAGAATAACTAGTAAAGTACATACCTGGTTAATAATCATTTTTAATAAATATCGAATGTTAATTGTGATAATATTAAACAAATATAAAGAAACAGATCTTTAGTTGAGAGATGGTCATGAGGATGGGGAACACATAATAGGGAATGCAGTTAGCATTAAGTAAGGGCTAGGTGGAGAGCCAGAGCAGAGAAAGAGCAATTAGGGAAGTCATTTTATAAACTACATAAATGTCTGACCAATGTACTGTATACTTTTAAAATTTATTTTAAAATTAAAATAAAATGTTTTAATGTTTTCAGAGATCAAACTTATACTTCTGTTAAATTTATTCCTAAATATTTCATTTTTTGATGCTATGATGAATTACTTGTCTTTTTTCAGTGTACAACAATGATCTGATATATGTATATATTATGAAATGTTTACCACAATAAGTTAACACTCATCACTATATAGTTATAATTTTTTTCTTATGATGAAAGCTTTTTAAAATTTTTTGATATTTCAATTAGAGTTGACATTCTATATTATTTTATATTAGTTACAGAAGTACAGCATAGTGGTTAGATATTTATATAACTTACAGTGATCCCCCAGTTAGTCTAGCACCCACTGGCACTATGCATAATTATTACAATATTATTGACTATATTCCCCATGGTGTATTTAACATTCCTGTGACTATTTTCTTTAAATTATTTTTTATTTTAATTAGTTTCAAATATACAGTATATTGGTTAGACCTCTATATAGTTTGTGAAATAGTCTCTCCAATTGCTCCCTCCCTCCCCTGAACCTCCACTTAGCTCACATATTAATGTTAGCTGCATTCCCTATGCCATGCTCCCCATCTCCGTGATCATGCATCAGCAACTAATTTGTACTTCTTTAACACTTCACTCTATTATCTCAGCCCCCGAAACCTCCCTCTCCTCTATCACCAAATTGTCCACTATATTTGTGAGTCTGTTTTTGATTGGTTTGTTCTTTTTCTTCCTTAAATTCGCATATAAGTGAAATTATATAATATTTATCTTTTTCTGTCTGACTTAAATACCTTCTAGGTTCATCAAAGCAGTATCTTTTTCCATCCTCTTCCTTTTCATATGTAGGGGTCTTGTTTACTTATCCTTTCAGCTACTCTATCTTTTGATTGGAACACTTAACTCTTTTCCATTTGAGGTACTTATTGATAGGAATGTAATTGTTACCATTCTTTATTCTTGGTTTTGATACATGTTTTTTCTTCTTAAAGAAGTCCCTCCAACATTTTCTATAATACTGCTTGGTGGTGATAAATCCTTTTAGCTTATTTTTGCCTGGAAAGCTCTTTATCTGTCCTTCAACTCTAAATGATAGCTTTGATGGATAAATTATTTTTGGTTGTAGGTCCTGGGTCTTCATCCTATTGAATATTTTTTTGCCAAGCCCTTCTGTCCTACATAGTTTCTTTTGAGAAATCAGCTACCAGTCTTACCAGGTGTTCCCTTATAAGTAACTATCTGTTTTTCTCTTGCTACTTTTAATATTCTCTCTTTGTATTTAACCTTTGTCATTTGAATTATGATGTTTCTTGGTGTGAGCCTCTTTACATATATAATTTTTTTTATCTCTTTAAGTTCTCGCTGAATATACTTCCCAGAAGTTCATTGAGCATCTTTATAACCCGTGTTTTGAACTCTGCATCTCTTACATTATTTGACCCCATTATATCTGGATTTCTGTTCTGTTCTCTCATATGGTTTCTGCTTCTTTGTCTTCCCATTTTGGCTGCCTTTCCATGTCTGTTTCTATGCACTAAGCAAAGCTCCCAAGTCTCCTGGTCCTATTAGTGAGGATTTGTGAAGTAGGTGTTCAGTGGCACAGTCCTGAGAAGTGTTCAGCTGGAGGCCAAATTTAGCCCAAACCTCTGTTTCTCCCGAGACACCTGTCAAGATTCAGCAAGCTATCCCCAGATGCTGTGCTTATAGTTTCCTCAAAAGGCCACACTAGAAACTGAGGACATCTGCCTCCAGTGTGAGTCTAGGCGCTGCTCAACAAGGAGCACCTGATTTGCTGAGGATATAACTGGATGTATCTTGGGTGAGGCAGGGAGATAGGGGAGGCAGGGTTTAGAGAATCTTCTGGGCAGCACGACCTCTGTTATCCAGTTTGATGATGTTATGGCTATGGTAGCCACTGAGTCCTCGCACTGGGAGTGTGGAAGGACTCAACAGGGAACAATGGATACTGCCAACACTTCTGTACCGAATGAATCTTGCCTCGGCTCTTATTCTGAAAAAGTCTCCTTGTAAGTCCCCAGTGCCCTCTGCGTGCAGCCGAAATCAGTACTGGTGCTCAGAGTGAGCGGGTCTGTCACCATGAAAATCCACTTGCAGACATGGCCCCTTTAAGAGGCGTCTGTGCTGCCACAGCCTCCATTTCACTCAGCTGCTTGAGACTGGAGATAGGGGCATCCTCACCCCATCCTACCTTTTGCTATTGCAGGGTGATTTCTTGGATTTCTTCCTAGTTGTATGATTTATTCTTCCCAGGTGGTTTTTTCTTGCTGCTGTTCCTTATTTCTGTCACAACTTTGATTTGGTCACCAGAGAAACAAACAGGGCCTCTATCATCTATGTCATTTTTTTCCTCCCCTCCCCTGTGACTATTTTATAATACCAATTTGTACTTAATCCCTTCACCTTTTTTTTACCCAGCTCCGCAATCTCCCTCCCATCTGGAAATCACCAGTTTGTTCTCTGTGTCTAGGAGTCTGTTTTCATTTTGTTTGTTTATTTTGTTCTATAGAGTCCATATATAAGTGAAATCATATATTTGTCTTTCTCTGACTTATTTCACTTAACATAATACCTTCTAGGTTCATCCACATTGTTGAAAATGGTAAGAATTCAATTTTTTTTAAGGCCGAGTAATAATCCATTGTGTATGTGAACCACAACTTCTTTGCTCAGTCATCTATTAATGAACATTTAGGTTGTTCCCATATTTTGGCTATTGTAAATAGTGCTTCAGTGAACATAGGGGTGCATTTTTCTTTTTGAATTAGTGTTTTGGTTGTCTAGAGATCAATATCCAGAAGTGGAATTATTGGGTCATAAGGTATTTTATTTCATTTTATAATTTACTTTATTTTAATTTTTTAAAAAATTAATTAAAAGTTTTTTGGGGTGACATTGGTTAGTAAAATTATATAGCTTTCAAGTGTCCAATTCTATAATACATCATCTATATATTGCACCACTGAAAATGAAATCTTCCATTTATATTTTTCATTTTTTGTTTTCAAGTTTTATATCCCACATATGAGTGAAATCATATGGTTCTCATATTTTTTCCTTAGGACTACTTTCTCTGTGTCCCATAGATTTTAAGTCCTTGTGTTTTCTTTCTTTGTTTGTCTTTAGGTATTTTTTGATTTCTTCCTTGATCTCCTTGTTAAGCCATTTATTGTTTAGTAACATGTTGTTTAGGCTCCAAATATTTGTGTATTTTACACTTTTTTTTTGCAGTTGATTTCCAGTTTCATACCACTGTGATCAGAGAAGACACTTGATATGATCTCAAGTCTTAAATTTATTGAGTCCTGTTTTGTGGCCGAACATGTGGTCTATCTTGGCAAATGATTCAAGTGTACTTGAGAAGAATGTATATTCTGCTGCTTTGGGATGAAGTGCTCTGAAAATAACTAAATCCATCTGGTCTAGTGTGTCATTTAAAGCTGATGTTTTCTTTTTGATATTCTCTCTGGAAGATCTGTCCTTTGGTTTCAATGGGATGTTACAGTTTCCTACTATGAGTGTATTACTATCAATTTCTCCCTTTATTCAGTGAATAATTGCTTTATATATGTAGGTGCTCTCAAGGTGGGTTGCATGTTTACTAGGGTTATGTCCTCTTGTTGTATTGATCTCTTTATTATTGTGTAATGCCCTTCTTTGTCCCTTATTATAGCCTTTGTTTTAATGTCTATTTTATCCGATATAAGTATTGCTACCCCAGTTTTTTTTTTCATTTCCATTGGAATGAAATATCTCAGTCTGTATGTGTCATTTGATCCAAAGTGGGTCTCTTGTAGATAGCATACGTATGGGTCTTGTTTTCTAATCCATTTGTCTACTCTATGTCTTTTGATTGGAGCATTTAATCCATTTACATTTAAAGTGATTATTGATAGGTACATAGTTTTTGCCACTTTATTATTTATATTTATGAATTTTCCTCCCTTTCTTCTTTTTACTGAGGTCCCCTTAACATTGCTTATAATTCTTGCTTGTTAGTGATGAATTCCTTTATCCTTTTTCTGTCTAGGAAGCTCTTTATCTCACTTTCAATTTTAATTGATAGCTTTGCTGGGTAAAGTATTCTTGGTTGTAGGTTCTTGTTTTTCATCACTTTGAATATTTTGTACCAACTCTTCTGTCCTGCAAATTGTTGCTACATTACCTCTGGCAGTAAAGCTGCTCTTTTTGAGACAGCCCCACACTTGTAAAGCCGCTGCTTTTGCCAACTGAGCTGGATGAAGGCTGAGGTGGGTGAAAGCGAGCAGCCCTAGGCAAAAAGGCCACTGACTCTTGCTGTTCTTAACCATAGTTTGAAGAATTTTTCAAAAATAAATTATTCTCATTTTTTTGTGTGGTTTTGATTAATTTAGAGTCCCGGTATACTTGTATTTCTTTAGCTTTATTTATTTATTTATTTATTTATTTATTTATTATTATTTTTTATTTTTTATTTATCTATTTTTGTGGAGAGGGTTCACTGACTTCTTTACACCATTATAGCTGTAAGTTTCTTATATATCATCTTTTTAAAAGATAGTAATATTTCTTAAAATTTTTTAAAGTTTTAAAAATATTTCAATGGCTTTTTATAGCTGATACCATACTGTATTTAGGAACGAATTCTATAACTGTCATTTGGTTAGAACTTTGACAGCATAAGATTTATTTTATACAAAGGCCATAATGGTGCTCTTATGCTTAAAATTAAGTATGATGAAATCAATAACTTCTTCAAATATCTTTAAAGAAATATAGATTGGAACTCCCTACTGTATATACTACAGACAGAAGTAGCAAATTCTTTCTTTTGACTATTTATATTCATCTTTCAAAAGAGATTTGTCCAAATCCAGCTTAGAAATGCTAAAATTGAATGAACAGAAAATATAAGGAGTATAACAATCTGCAGAGGAAGAGCTGGCAGTAATTTCCATTTTATTAACTAAATAATAAAATATCAAGGATATGTATATACATTAAATTTAAGTCTAATGGCTAATGGGTCAAAATATGAGCATTTCTCCAAACTGGGCTCCATAATTTATAGGTTAATGTTAAAAAGATAAAACTTGTGAAAATGAACCATATAATAAAAAATATCTGTCTAGTCATTTAGAAATGGGTAAATAAAATATGCATCTTATTTACTCAGCTATAGAAACAAGATACAATGAAAGCTATTTATAATAGGATTTAAATTGTTCTGAAATGTCTTTGTATTTGTGTATGCATGTATGTGTGTGTGTATGTGTATGTTAGACAGGATAAGATATAGCTGGATAATGAGGCAATCATTTACACACACACACATACACAAACATCACTGTGGGAAAAGGTAGAGATTTAAAAATAGAAAGCATAATTTAACCTCTTGTCTTCATTGAGTTAATAAAAAAGTAATATTTTGAGTGATCCCTAGTGAGATTTAATGGAGAATTTGATATTTTTCAAAGGACACCCTAATAATTGCTTATTTCTTCTGACCTAAAAATTAATTACAATCTTATCTTATTATATGTTTAATTTTTCTGTAAGAAATCTATCAACTCATGATCTGGGAGTAATTTCTTTTTTTTTTTACTTTTACAGAAACATATAATTTACAAATGAATTGAAGAGAGAAGAGACTATTATTTTCCAATACTTACTTTAGAAATATTGTCTTTACAAAAACTTACTGCTCAACTCTGTTTAATGTTGAAATAACCTTTTTATATGGTCTATCAAGTCACTCATTGAATTCTTCCATCAATATTCTCTGTCAAGTGGTAGATATTTAATCATGCTTATTGAATAACTTATGAGTATATGATGAGTATACTTGATGAGTATATTCATAAAGATAAACAATCTGAAATTTTTAATATTTGACCATTTTTGACAAATGAAAAATGCCAATTTTGTAAAGTTCAACTTAGAGCATGTTGATTATGAAGGAGCTTCATCTTATTTGAGTCTCTAAGGTTTTCCCTAGGACTCATTTAAAGGTTGAAATGTTCTTTACTAACATGGATTTCTTTTCATTTTCCCTTTTTTCCAAACTCTTGTCTTTAATATGTAGCTTATCTTAGACCTAAACAAATACTCTTTATTTCCCTAGGTATATACATAGTGATAAAGTAAGCTAGTTACAGTCTCATAGTATTAATTCAAACTTTTACTTAAATATAATAATAATGTCTTTTTCCTTAAACCAATTTTTATAATTTTTTTTATTTAATTAATTTTTTATGGTGATATTGGTTAATGAAACCCAATAAGTTTCAGCTGAACACCTTAACAGTAAGGCATATCTATGTTTACACTGTGTGTTCACCTCCCATAGTTAGATTTCTTTCTGTCATCACATTTTAATCCCCTGTCTACTTCCCCACTTCCTCCTACCTTCTGGTAACAACTAGTCTATAGTCCATGTCCATGAGTCTTTGTTTGTTTGTTTGTTCTGTTCATTTGTTGCTTTTAGGTTTCTATCTCATATATAAGTTATCATGTGATTTTCAACATTTTCTTTTCAGCTTATTTCACTTAGAATGATTATCTCGAGGTCCATCTATGTTGTCACAAATGACAGTATTTCATCTCTTCTTATGGCTGAGTAATATTCCATTGTATATATGTACCACAGCTTCTTTAGCCAATCATCTATCATAGAATACTTTGGTTGCTTCCATATCTTGGCCATTGTGAATAATGCTGCTATGAACACCAGTGCATAAATATCTTTTTGGATATGAGTTTTCAAGTCTTTGAGGTAAATACCAAGTAGAGAGATAGCTGGATCATATGATAGATAAATTCTTAGTTTTTTGAAGAACCACCATTCTGTTTTCAATAGTGACTGTATCAATTTGCAGTCCTAATAGCTGTGTATAAGAGTTCCTTTTTCTCCATATCCTCTCCAACACTTGTTATTACTTGTCCTGTTGATAATAGCTATTGTAAAAGGAGTGAGATGGTATCTTGTTGTGGTTTTAATTTGCATTTTCCTAATAGTTAGCAATGTGGAGCATCTTTTCATTTATTTGTTGGCCATTTGTATGTCCTCTAGGGAGACCTGAATAGATACCTCTCCCTGGAGGACATATTACTAATAATGTTTTAAAATGAATTTCCTAGTGCATTTATAAAGTATCTTCTCTTGTAGAGAGCCAAATATGAGTGGGACCTGATGATTGAAGCATTGGCAAAGCCACACTTGACTATTGCAGATCCTGTGGTTGAAGCATTGGCAAAGCCATGCTTGCCTGTGTAGCATTCTGCCAAGGACATAGAAATGAAGCAGTTAACAGACAGCTGTTTCTTGTTTAGCATAGATAACCGGAACAGACAGGCCTTGGGAAATTATTGCTGCCAGCAAGTTTCAAGTCCTGAGAAGAAGACTCCCACTCCCTCCTTGACCTTCAAAAGTATGTAATAAATGCACTGAGCTGCCTTGAGGTCACTGTATTCGAGCAAAGTGCACTTTCCCACCTGGCCCCAGCTTTTGTGTATCCTGCCTGTGTTCTCAATCCTTCCGTTGCCCCCTCTCAGGTGTATTAACCCCCTAGCCTTGCAGGTTGTGAAATTCCCTAGTGAATTTCTTTTGTAATTTTTTTAAACTAATGCTATCTGTTTAGATTTTATGTTCCTTGAGCCTAGGTCTACTATTAACCCTAGTCTACAATGTAACTAGTGCAATTAGCTAAGTGCCTATTGAATATCCAAGAACATACCAGGGGAGTGTTTATAAAGGATAAAACCGCTTAGTGGGGGTAGAAAAGGAGGAAATTAACCCTGTCTCAATCTCCGGAGTTTAAAATTTATATAATCTAGTTGAGAGAAAGTAAGAACACATGTAATGACATAAAAATTTGCATCTATATAAAAGTCATTTTGAATGAAAAACATTTTTAGAAATTTCTTTAGGATTGAATATATAAGAATATAAGTTTATAGGAAGGTACAGAAAAGAAGAAATAGTGTTTCTTTTATGAAAACTCAGTCAGACTTCATGGAAAAGGGAGCTCCTGTTGTCTGGTAAACTCATTCTCTACCATCTGGTTCCACTCATTAAAGGAGTAACCTAAGCAGAGAAACCTGCTGGTTGCAGCAAAGGTTGGAGCCCAGTAGGTTTCAGGTGCTTAGCAGGAGGTAGGCAGTCACAATCCATGTTCCCAGACTTTTGAGGTCAGAGGAACATGCTCTGGTGCATGTGTTCTGGAAGATGCCTGCAGCCATGGATCAGACTAATGCCCTTGGAATTTTTTTTTTCTTAAAATAGAGAATCAAATTTAAAAGATGTTTTGTGAAAGCACAGCTTTGACTGCAAGAGGCAGAAGATCGATATGAAACTTGATCTGATCTGAAGAATTATGGTGTTCTCATTTTTATTATTTTAAAATTTGTATGAGAGAACTTCATTTGGCTTCTAGTTAGAGGAAATTATATATATATATATAATATATAATATATTATGTGTATATATTATATATATAATATATAATATGTAATATATAATATATATATGTGTGTGTGTTTATATATACACACACATACATATAGAAATGTGTATGTGTATATGGTGTATTAGAAAAAATAAAATTTTGAGTTGAATGATGAGTTTGAATTTTGGTTTATTTTTTAGTAACTCTTCACTTTATATGTCAATGAATGTCTCTGAACTTTAGCTTTCCACACCTTTGAAAGGTCTTATTTACTTTATAGAGCTGAGTGAGATCAAATGAGATACTTATGTAAAAGAATTGTATAAGCAATGAGAGATACAAATGTTAGTTGTCTTTAATACAATTTAGAGAATTTTACTAGAGGTTTATAGAAAGTAGAATAAATTATCTGTTATTTTACTGAAAAATGGATGGCAATACTTTTTAGTTATGTTGCTATAATTCTTGGTGTTATACAAATAAAAATTTAGTTTTCATCACTTTGGGCACTAAGGAATAATAAATACCATCTTAATATAATTGTATCTTAACAATATCAGAGAAAGGTGGATCAATAGCAACATCTAGAAAATATTTCTAATGTAAAGTAACTTTCATCAAAGTCTTCAATCCAAAGGTCTAATTCATAAATGTTTTATTGTACTTTTCTTATGTATTCTCTTAAAGTAATAAAATTTTATAAAATCAGTGAGCCTCAGAGCAGTAATAATTAAGAATCTGAAGGTATTAGGCAAACAACCAAAATTAAATTTAGTAAGATATTGTGTGAACATGATAAACCAAATTTTTGTCTACAATGAAATACCACAAGAAGAGAAGTTCCACTTAAAACTTTCTTATTCCAGATCTCCTGTCAGCCCTATATCCTTTCTTCACTTGATAGCAAAAAATACTTGAATACTTGTCTATACTCATTCCTATCCTTATCGCCCATTTCTTTTCAACCTACTGCAGTCTGGTTACTGGCCCCATTACACTTACATTTATTCAGTGATTGATATTTGTCGGGAGTGGGCTAAGCAATTGACATATATTATCATTCTTTCCTTGCAGTAATCTTATGGATAGGTATTAGAAATTTCATTTTGTTTATATTGAAGTTGTGCCAGAAAAGGTCACTCTTTTCCTCAGAACTTTTTGGTTACTAATAAGAAAAACAAACTCAAATTTCTATAAATAAAGAGAAGGCATTAGGTCATGCAACTGAAAAGTGTAGAACTTAATGTTGGTTCCAGGCAGATCAGGTCAGGTCAGGGATTTTTCTCTTTTTCTCTCTTGGGAGAATGAATATATATATATATATATATATATATATATATATATATATATATATATATATATATTTCTCAAGCCAGAACTCTGCACTCTAATAAGGCAATAGTAAAGGTTGCCCTATTAGATGTAAGTTCTTATTTTACCAATTTATCAATCTCAATCTCAGTGAAAGAGAGTGTATCAATCACAGAAAAGGGTTCAGATCTGACTTTCATTCATCATGCTTGGATTACATGCTCATCTGTGAAAACATAGAAGAAAACTTTTGTGACATTGGGGAAACCATAGTTTCTTAAATAAGACACTAAAAGTGTAATCCACAAAATAAAAAATTGACCAATTATAGCTTTACTCTTCTCTTTATTCTACCTTACATCCATGCAGCATTTGACACTGATGACAATTCCTCCTTTGTTGTTATTTTCTCTTCTTATCTTACCAGTTCAGTTGAAGAGGAGTTATGTATGTAGGTGGGTATATGTAGGTGCCAGACACTGTACCAGATGGTGGGTAGACAGTAATAGAACAGTGTTATGTTCCATTCCTAACAGTTGGTATAATCAGTTTTTAAATTTTAGCCATTCTAATAGGTGCACAGTTTTCCTACTGTGGTCTTAAATTATCTTTCCCTAGTGACTAACGATATTGACCATCTTCTCCTGTGCTTAGTCGACAACCACATATTTTCCTTGGTGAAGTGCCTGTTCAAATCTCTTGACTATTAAGAAAATTGAGTTGTTCATTTTTTTATTCAGTTTTGAGAGTTTTTAATATATATATTCTGGATACAAGTCTCTTATCAGATATATAATTTGCAAATATTTTTTCCTCATTCTATTGTTTGTCTTTTCACTTTATAAATTGTGTCTTTGAAAGTTCTGTGGTTTTAGGTCTTCTATTTAGGTCTGTAATTAATTTTTTTGGATTAGTTTTTGTCTCTAATTAATTTTTGAGTTTGTTTTTTTTTTTTAACATGTTCCACCCTGTTGGCTGTGGATATCCACTTGTTCCAGAACCATTTATTGAAAAGACTACCTTTTTCTCTTCTGACATTCCTTTATAACTTTGTAAAAAATAAATCTATTACTGTTATTGAATGAATTATATTCCCCCAAATTTATATGTTGATGCTCTAACCCCCAGTGTGACATTTTAGGAGATAAAGCTTATAAAAAGGTAATTGAAGTTAAATAAAGTTATCAAAAGAGGAAGAGACACCAGAGTGTGCTCTCTGTTTCTCTCCGTCTTTCTTCAACTCTGTCTCTCCTCAGCAGAGGAAAGGGCCATGTGAGGACATAGCAGGAAGACAGACATCTTACCAGCTAGGAGGAGAGGCCTCACAGAAATCAGCTCTGTTGGCACCTTGATCTTAAGCTTCTAGCCTCAACAACTGTGTGAAAATAAAGGTTTGTTGTTTAAGCCACCCAGTCTGTGGTATCTTGTTAGGGCAGCCTGAGCTATTACAAACATATATATGTGGGTCTATTTCTGTTTCAGAAAAAGTCTATTCAGTTTTATTGACATAAATTTTAAAAAAGTTTGTCATTTTTTAAATTAAATTTATTGGGGTGATATTGTTTAATAAAATTATGTAGGTTTTAAGTGTGCAATTTAATGATACATCATATGTATATTGTACTGTCTGTTTACCTCCCAAAGTTAAATCTCCTTCCATCACTATATATTTGACCCCCTTTACTTTTATCCACCTCCTCTTTTCCCCCTCTTTCCTCTGGTAACCACTAAGCTGTTGTCCATGTCCATGAGTCTCTATTTGTTTTGTTTGTTTGTTCATTCCTCTTTTTTTGTTACTGATACCACACTGTTTTGATGAGTGGAGCTTTATAGCAAGTCTTTAATTTGGGACTAGTAGGTCTTCCAAATCTGTTATTCTTTTTCAAAATTGTTTCAATATTCTAGGTTCTCTGCATTTCTATATACATTTTATACCATCAGCCTATTTTAAAAGTGATTTAATGAAGAAAAATTTTAGTCTACACAGTAGAAAACAAAACCAATTTTTAAGGGTGATTACTATAACCAGTTCAAGATAAATACTTAAAAAATCTAATTTTGATACTATCTTTTAAACTCTTAAGATATTGCTAAGGCTATTCCATCAACTGGGTCAATTTGTTAAGTGTTTATCATTAAGGAAAACTATTACAGACCTCTAAAATTTCAGTAGTAATTGTTTTGCATTGTTTCAGAACACATTATTTGTATATGTACATGAATAAAAAATTGCATTAAAAGTCTGGAAAAGAAAAGCATTTCACATGAGGAAAGTATTTCTTTGTATCTGGCTAAGTCTCATCATCTCATAATTTGCTAATAGCTTGTTGCTACTAAATATGGCTTTTATTTCTCTAGTGGCCCTATTCAGATTCCACTTATACCTTATCCTTACTTAATATTGTGCCATTCCTCTTTAGAAATGTTGGAATAGATTTTTTTAATGCTCATTTTTTTTCTTGATGTATTAGTGGTTAAAAGCATGTCATTAAGAGCTAATAAACATTTTAAAAGTGTTTACTAGTTTCCAGGCATGTGCTAGGATAGTATTTCATTTAATTCACATAATAATCACTTGAGGTACATTCTACTATTATTACCTTCATTTTACAAATGAAGAAACTGAGGCATAGGATAAGTACATATAGCAAGTAAGTGGTGAAACTAGGATTCAAACCCAGGTTTCTGTATTAAGCCATTACATATCCAACAATAATTTTATTGTTCTTCCACCAATAGGATACAAATTCTAAATATAATTTATTTCTTGTTATGAATAATTTATACCCTTGATTTATATTTTCTTGTCTAATTTACCTTGTGATCATATAGTAGAAGAGTGTTAACAAGTATATTAGTTTCCTTGGGCTGCTGTAACAAATTACTATAATCTGGGTGGCTTAAAGCAACAGAAATGTATTTTCTCACAGTTCAGTAGGCCAGAAGACCAAAATCACACAATTGGTTTCTTTCAGAAGCTCCATTCCATGCCTCTCTCCCAGCTTCTGGTGATTACTGGCAATCCTTGGCAATCTTTGGCCTATAAACACATCATTCTCATCTTTGCCTCCATCTTTATATCAGCTTCTTCTTTGTTTTCTCCCCTGTGTCTATGTATCTCAAATCTCCTTCACCTTCCTCTTATATGAACATGTCACTGGATTTAGGATTCACCTAAATCCAAGATGATCTCATCTTCAGACTCTTAATTTAATTACATCTGCAAAGACATTTATTCCACATAAGGCTACATTCTGAAGTTCTGGGTGAACCAAGAATTTTTTTGGGTGACATTACTCAATCCACCACATGGACCTGTAGGGGACAGAATACTTGAAGCAGGCTTTCACTAGTGTTTTCCTTTCCCTCTTATCCTATTCCTTTCCCAAAATAAGAGAAGGACAATTTGATTGGTTAAAGTTCAGTTGGATTGATTTGGCTGTTTGCAGGTAGCCAGGGTAACTCATGTTAACAGAGCATGTACCACATATGTTCTTTTTCTCTTTTACTCTAGGAGGCAAAGTTGCTAAGTTGAGTCAGGGTCCTGCATGAGAGCCAATTATCTTGTCCTTTTTTTCTTTTCTATTTCCATATATAGCAGAGAGTTTGGGTCATTGCCTTGATTTTCTATAGGCTAGAAGGCGAAAGATCAACAAATTCTGATTTGAACTGAAGAAAAATAGATATTCTTACTTAGATAAAAAGGTATGTACTGCAATCATTTATCAGAGATTCTTGCCCCGTCTCCATTAATAATCAAGGGATACTTTTTTTTTTTTTATTAATGTTCTTGTATGTCTGTCTCGAGAACTCTGCGGGGGAGAATGGTGAATGACATAGCAGGGTTTAGGCATTTCTAGCAGACGCTTTGCTATAGTATCCAAGAATAGCCCATTAAATTTTCACCTTTATATCTCACAATGACAGCCCCCCTCACACCCCACTTCAATGGCAATGTGAAAGAAATGCTACCCTTCTTTCTTCCGATGAGTTGTCTAGGATGGACAGGTACAGTTGTATGTCACAGTGCATATGCAGCTGTGGACATGTGGCCTAATGGGTTGGTTTTGTTGACACTATTCAGAGAGAGTTTACCTATAAACTTGCCTGACAAATCATTCAGAATACATTTGGCTTAAAGCAACATATGGGTCCAGCCAAATCTCTGTTGTCAAATCCCAGTTTTCCTCTGGGAAATAGTAGCTAAGACTATTAAGCAAGAGGTTATGACACTTTTTAGAAAGGAAAAAATTAATTTTATGTTATTACATATTATGAGAGTTTTAAAAATTAACAGAAGATCATATGCCTTCAAATATAATGTTTCAGAGATAAATGCATACAAAAAAATAAATATAGACTGGGGGGAGGAATGAAAGTCTGAGTTGTAAATGGGAGAAAGAACTGTAGATGGATTTTTAAAAGGGAATTTAAGTAAATATTTTATTAGAAAAGTAGAAGTATAATGAGAAATATATGCATATTTAGGTAAATATCTCTCCCTATGAGTAATAGAAAGAGGTAGAGTTTCTTTGTCTCTAAGTCTCCTCAGAGGTGAATATTGAACCAGTGGTTTTTGATAATAGATATTTGTTTTCTGAAGGCAAGGCATAGGTTCATAAAATACCCTGAATTGTATTTTGGCTCTGATATCTATGTTTTGAGTACAGCAAAGAGGATGGAAAGTCTGTATAAATAAAAGAAAAGCAGAGATGGGTGCTTAAGGGCTGGTTCTAGGAAAGAGAAAATTGGAAACTCAACTTCATAGAACTGTCTATACTTTCAAGTCTGTATATCAGGATTTATTCTGTAATATTACAACCAGTGAAGCTTGATGTAAATTCAGCCCAGGGTTCCTACATGTATATTTTATTTCCATAGTAAGGAGATTAAAAAAAGTAAAAATGATAACAAGTAACAAGCTTCAATAAATGAGTCAGTGATATATAGGAAAGAAATGCATTAAATAGAAATGAGGAAAAATATTCTCCGAATCTGAAGCAACTTTGTTTTATTGTTTTATTTAAACTCTCAGCGTTCGAAACAAGAGAGATGCTCTGTGAGTCTGAATAATCCTCTGATTTTTATCCCCCCTACAGATCTGATCTTGTAGGATAATATTAGAGAATACTCTTTGGTGAAAAAAATATCAAATCTGTTCATTGCAATGTCTCCCATAAAAGCTACTTTTCTTTATTCAGTTGTATTTATTGTTCTTCCTTTATTATTAGAGAAGATACTGAGAAGCTCTCCTTGCAATTTATAATAATGATAAATTAATATATAATTTTCATCAGGTGCATATTGGTTGGGATGTAAGATCTTAGGACATCTTTCTGACTCAATTCTTTATGAAACAAAGAAAGAATTAGGCTAATCTTAGTCTAAAATTCAAGCAAATTTCAGAAAATTTGTTTTTAAGAAAAGGTATGTGGAAAGAGTAATAGTGTTCCTGCCACTACCATCCAAGGTTACCACCTAGAACATTCAATAGCCTTCTTGGACCATGAGGAAGATTTCAAAAAAGCAATAGCACATTTCCCCAACATTTTTCTTTATCTTTCTCAAGTTAGTGACAATGAAGATAATGCTGCTTTAGAAGTTGTTCACAATTACTTATAGTCTTTTACTGATTATTTAAAAAATTTAAAAAATGCTTATGTTATAGCTTTTGTACTATTTTATAAGGGAGCAAAGGTTTAGGTTCATATGTTTCATAAATATTTATATTATATTTTTGACTTTTGTATTATAAACTGTATTGATTTAAGTTGTTCACTTAAGTTGTTACCAATGATGTCAGTTGCATCTATCTTTAAGACACTTTTAGCATGTGATATTATATAGTTTCTAATTTTGAGTTAGAGATGACATCTCGTTTAAATGAGATGTCTTTCAATTATAAAGAAGGCTACATTAGAAATGTTCATCCTTGGACATATGCTATATATAAAAAGAAATAAAGTAGATGTTAACAGCAAGGAAATGAACTGGAAGGCTCAGCGATTGAAGAAGGTATGTAGTTGATGAGGCTAGGAGTTTCCTTCTGAAAAATCATTCTGTTAGGAGCAGCTCCTCCTGTGGTCACAATTTGTACTAAAGGTCATAGATCTATATGGAAAATGTAGATCAGAGCTACTCAATGTCCACGAGCAGTTTGTTATTGGCCTGAAGGAAGATAAGTACAGAAATGAAGAATAAGTACTTAGAAAATTTTGCAACAACTTGACATGCAAACTTAGATTAGGGCTGTCTTATCAAATGGGCATAGATCAGTTTGTGTATTAGTAAACCTGCATGTGTGAACTGTATACCAGCCATGTGGAGTGACTGATTAGAAATAATAATAGAAAATTACCAGTCCTTCCCCACAAATAGTTGTAGAACATTGATGTTGATGACACTGTCCCTGCTTTGTAGGTTTTTTTTTTTTAATGTGGGTAAATGAAAGACTCACTGATATACCTGAATACATTAGTAAGTAGCTTGATGAGCACCTCCAAAAGAACTTAGGCACAAGTTTTGTTGATAAGCCAGTATGCAAATATGTTAAATATATTATTTAAATGTTCATTGAATTACCAGAGAATAAGAAATAAGGACATCTAACTCTTTGCTAAAAAGAAAATGACAATAATCGGGAAGAGAAGAATTATGAAATGTATGCCCTAAATATAATACCAAGTGGCATTTATATAATATTTAATATTATAAAATATTTTGAAATTAGCACATAAATTGTCATACATAATTAATTAACTCCAAATCCTGCAGCTGAAAGATGTAGTGGCAGAGTGTTAACCAGGCTTTCTAGTGATAACTAGTAGAAGAGGACAGTTTAGGGTAGTTGACTGACACCAACTTTTGTGAAAGAAGAAAAGTTTTTTTCTGTTTTCTAAGCTGCTTGGCATTTTCCTACCTAGCAAAAGGTAAATTATGAAGATCCTAAGTATTGACATATAAATATAAAAATATATAACAATTCCTGCTTGAAGAGTCAAGTTGCTTAATATTAAAATGGTTTTTAAATTATAAAACATTATAAACTATTAAAGATAAAAGTATGGGTAGATGCTTTTTCATAATTTACAATGTCCCTCCAAAAAAAAATTGAACCATTTTATTCCAAATAAATTAAAACTAAAATGGAATATAACTGATAAAAATGAATACAAACAAAACAATGATTTTATATAACTTTTGCTAAACTTTAATTCAAGGCAAAATTACTTCAGGAGGGTTGTTGTTAGTTTTGTTTTATTTTTTAGATAATTAGAGATCTTATAGCAGGATATTTCCTCCTTTGATTTGATGAAGTATATATCATAGAACATTTCAGTATGAAAGTAATGAGAACTCTTATCTTGGGTCATGGCGGGATTAAATACTTTGAACCTTCTTCTATAGGGAAGCACTGAAATAGAAAGAAAAATGTATTTGTTTTTAACAGCCTGGAAAAAATTCTTCCTAGTGTAAATATAGCCTCTACTTCAGAAAGGAGTTGGGAAATTAAAAGATAAACCTAATGTTTACACACTCATCTGAGTTCCCCAATGAAGAAACACTTCCTTTAGTAAATTTGCAATGATAATACGTAACTTTTACAGAACGATTTTGGCTAACAATTTAAACTCTGGTATAGCTTACATAAGAAACCAGGGAAACCATGTAGATGAGTTTTAAAATGCCTATTTTCATTTCTAATCTTGTAAAACTCTAGCACTTTAAAGTAAGAGATATTTATATATGCTTACAGTTAGTACAATGCTGTTAGTCAAACATAGAAGCATTTTGCTGAGGAAGAACATCTAGAAACGTTATCTTCTAGGTGCAACTTTATATTTTGCTGTCTAAAGGTAAGGAATTATGCTTTTTGTGGAAATAAGATGGTTATATATATATATATATATATATATATATATATATATATATATATATATAAAGTCTAAAGATTGTATGACAGATAATGAAATTATTATAAAAAGTACGAATTCTTTTATTCCTCTCATTATCTGTAACACTAAAATGAACTAATTTTGAGCATATTCTTAATTTATGGAAAATTAATACTTTTTTTAACAACAAAAGCTCTAGCTATTAAGAAGCATATAAAAAGAAGGCTCCCACTTCAAGTGTTGAAAACAGAAACTCCTTTATTCCTTTGATTTGGGAATGGGGTAAATTTATTAGTTGAAGTTTTTGGTTAGCTAACTTTGAAACTTTGGGCAAAAAAGAGTATTTGTGTATTTTTGATTGAAAAAAAGGAGGAAGGAGGGATGAGAGTGAGACTGAGAAAGACCTAAGTTTTAGCTGAGTATCATTAGGTTAAATTTTCAGAAGCTTGTTTAAATTTTCAGAAGCTTATCTTCCAGTGAACCCAGGTTCTTTGTCATATTATAAAGCCATCTCCTTTTAGTTTGCTTAAAATCCTGTTGCGTCAGTAGGTTTTCACTCCCCTTTATTGTCTATTTTTTAATTTTTGATTTATTTTTATTTTTTCCTGTTTTTTAATATATAGGATATATAGGAAAAATGTGGATAAGGTCAGAAATGTGGAATAGGACTGTGAAAAAAAATCTTGGTGCCATATAGAACCTTAAGGAATATTTACAGGTATATCTTGTTTGATTGTGTTTTACTTTATTGCATTTTGCAGAGATTATGCTTTTACAAATTGATAGTTTGTGGCAACCCTGTATTGAACAGGTCGATTGGCAGCATTATTCCAATGGCATTTTCTCATTTGGTGTCTCTGTCACATTTTGTTAATTCTTACACTATTTTAAATTTTTTTTGTTATTATTATATTTGTTATGGTTGTCTGTGTCAGTGATCTTTAATGTTACTATTATAATTGTTTTGAGGCTCCATGAACTGCACTCATATAAGACAGCAAATTTAATCAATAAATGTATGTGTTCTAATTGCTCCACCTATCAGGCACTTCCCCTACCCCTTCTTGGGCCTCGTTATTTCTTGAGACCCAATAATATCAAAAGTAGACCAATTAATAATCATACAATGGCCTCTAAGTGTTCAAGTGAAATGAAGAATCATCCAATGTGGTGAACTTTATTGTTATCTTATTTTAAGAAATTACCATCGTCCGCCAACCTTCAGCAACCACCACCTTGATTGCTCAGCAGCCAACAACATCCAGGAAAGATTCAACAGCGACAAAAAGATTATACCTTGCTGAAAGTGTAGATGATGGTTAGCATTTCTTTTTAACAATAAAGTTTTTTTTTTAATGAAGGTATGTATACTAATTTTTTTTAGACACAGTTAGTAAACTCTAGTATAGTGTAAACATAACTTTTATATGTACTGGGAAATCAAGAAATTCATGTGACTTTCTTTATTATGATATTTGCTTTATTGTGATGTTTGGCCTCTAACTGAACCTGCAATATCTCTGAGGTATGTCTGTAAAAATAAATTTATTTGAATGTATCATAAAATTTTAATTTTCATTTCTACTTTTAGGTATAGAAAGACCCAGTCATTAAACAAAATGATATCCAATGCACACTAAATTCTTCTTACCAAGATGTAGCAAGTCAATAAAAATTTGAACTTGAATGAGATTGATAAGCCATAAAAACTGAAAACATCTCAAAGGCCTAAAATAGATCCCTAAGATGAACAAACAAACAAACAAAACCAAATTAACCTGTGGTTTTATCTCCTACTACAAACTGTTCAGAATCCATTGACAACTAAAATATTATTTAAAAAATTTTGAAGCTTAATGAAAGTAAAAGAATTATGTATGAACCAGTGATTAAACAGTAAGGAAGGATTAGAGTTCTTTTAGAATAATATCTTGAGATCTCATTAGTGTTTAAAGAGGCTGAAATGCCTCAGTGTACAGAAATTATGTAACAGAGTTTGAAACAGCTTAATTGAGGCTAAAATATGTATTATCAAAGCTTTGATAGTTTTTTTTATGCTAAACAGATGACCCTGGGAAAGAGCTTTATGTTTTATGATTTCAAAATAATCTCATATGTCACATATATATTTTACATGGTATGTATGCATCATTACTGGTTGGTGGCCAGAGGGATTATCATAGCATATACAATAAATGTTTTGAGAAGGATGCTAAGAATTCATTTATAAGATGGAGGTGAGGGTTACTCAATGTCTAGGGTTAGAAACCTCAGGTTTCAGCAAAGAGGCTTCACCTGGTGTATGACCATAAGTAACCGAGAAGAGGTGATATTTTAGAAGTTCAGTAGATGCACATCTGTAAACAACACAACAGAGGGAACACACACTTTTTTGGGGTGTGTGTGTGGGGGTTAATGCTTTCCTAGTATTTCTCCTTTTAAATTGTGTGGGAACACAGATTGCTTTCTGGAGGTGAAATTATTTCCTCAAATTTATAAATTTTGGTGTGAGCCATGAATATTTCTAGACCTTCCAGCTTTCAGGGTGCAAAGATGAAAACTGGGCTGTCCTGACAATTCTGGAAAAGCTAGTGAAGCTATTATATAGCATAGCATCTCTGGGTCCTTGAAAATAACATCTATTTAAAGGGTTGTATAAGAGGAATACATGCTTTTTTCCTTCATGATGCTGTATTAAAATAACATGGTGACTTTGTTAAAAACATAGAATCAGGAGAAAGAATAGTGAAATTTTATTTTTTGATGTCTAATTTATTTTTAGATTTTGTTATAGTACATCGCTAAAATTTTTCAAGTTTTATTAGTCTCTACCTCAAGGCTTCTGCTGCACCTATTTTATCTTGGCTTAGATCTATGTGGAGAAAACAAGAAAAATTTGCTTTGTTTTTTTCTTTTAGGAGGCACAAGAAATATTCACTATATAATGTAGTATAATGAAAGATAAAAATTAGTTAAATATTTGTTCAGTATGGTCATAAACCTACTATGAAATGTTTGATGATTCAAATGTCTCAATATTCTGTACAGTCAAGAAAAAAATTATACAGGTCTTACTTTTTTTTGGCTTTTCAATTTGATGTTAGTTTTTCTTCCTTTCTGATTAAATTTTCTCTAGTGCTTTCTACTTTTTTCCCTTCCCTTCCCTTCCCTTCCCTTCCCTTCCCTTCCCTTCCCTTC
>PVKZ01000682.1:156459-589771 GCA_004027375.1 Macroglossus sobrinus | reverse complement strand
AAATTATTTACATTCCAGTTGAAAAAAGTAAGACATTCCAATTCCTTTGCAAAGACAAGAATTTAAGAACGTTATAAACATACTCCTTCTGCTAGCTAGAGATGATCTTTGTAATATTTTATCCTCTAGTCTTTTTAAAATCATAAGTAAAATATAAATCTATGTATAATATGCTTTCTTATTCATAGAACATATATAAATATGTATGAATACTACATATCAGAATGGAGTTTATATTGGTATATATTATTTTTAATCCTTTTTTGTTCATTTAATGTCATATTACTGTGGTGGATTAAAATGCTCACATATTCTTTGCTGCTTCTCCCACTGAGAGATACAATTTCTCTCCCATTCCCTTAAATTGGGGACTGGCCCTGGGACTTGTTTTGACCAATTAGACACAGTAGAAGTATATATAACTTCTAGGGCTAGGCCTTAAGAGATCCATAGCTTCCATGTTTGCTACTTGGAACATTTCTTTTTGGATTCCAGTTCCAGTTCTCTGAGGAAGTCTAAGGAACCTATGGAGCAACTCATAGGAAAAGAAACAAGGTCTAGGAATATGAGGGTGGCTACTTTGGCACTTGCAGTTATCCCAGGATCCTGGCCACATTTAACCCACAGAACTGTGAGAAATATAAGTTGTTTTAAGGCATTAATTTTTTGGGTGGTTTGTTTTATAGCACTCTTACTGAAATGATCATAAGTATTTTAATGTCATTAAAAACTTTCTAAACATTATTGTGATGGCTTCAGAATATGATATTATACATATGCATCATAGTTTCCCATTTCCCTATTCTGATTCTTTATTATAAATAATACTATGAATTATTTTTATGCATAAATCTGAGGAAACAATTAGAATTACTTCCTTGAGCTGGATATCTGGAAAGGGAATTATTGCTTTGAATAATATCATCTTTTATAAGGCCATCATTGAAGATTTCAAAATTGTTCTCCACAAACACTGAACGAATTGACATTGCCTTAAACAGAGTGCTTAGAGTATGTCTTTCACTATACCTTATCACTACTGGAAACAAACATTTAAAAAATAAAACAATAAAAATTGAAATATTTTGCTAATTTAATAGGCAAAAATGACATTTTGTTTTAAATTGAAGTTCTTTTTTTAGTGAGGTTAGGCTATTTAAGGATTTAATAACTCCTTTCAATTTAATTATTATTGAATTATATATTGATATCTTTTGCCATTAAAATTATAGTATTGATATTTTTTTCACTAATTTTTAAGATCTTTGATTTTAAGGATATTAATTTTTATGCTTTTGGCAAATATTTTTCAGAGCTTACTGCTTGTTTTTTTAATTTTGTTTGCTATATTTTTTTATTTAACTTTAAAATTTTATTTATTTGCTTGCTTTTATTTGACTTCCATTGTCCTTAAATTTAAATCTTCTTTCTAACAGAACATTTAAATCATTTAGGAAAATATAATTTATATTCCACATGATTGGGTATTTTTAAAATTTCTGTTATTTCTATTTTCTTTCTTTTTTGTTTTTGGATTTCCTTCAGAAATTTATTCTGTATCATTTGTGCTATGTAGGATAAGTTGTTTTCTTTGTGGTCTAGTCATGATTCATTTTTGTAAATGTTTGATTTATAGAAGCATTTTCTATTTCTAGGGTAACAAGTTCAGCATATATTAATGTAATCTTGTTATATGGTTCAATTCTTTTATGCCCTTATTTATTTTTTATTGAATTGATTTGTCATAGATTGATAGTGGTATGCTAAAATATCTCATGATTGCATAACTGTCCTTTCTGCTTTCATTTATAAGTTTTTACTTTATATATTTTGATGTTATGTCATTTAGTGCAAAAGATTTGTGACCTTGTCTCATTCATTCATTCAACATTTATAAAGAGCTGGAGACAAAAGGATAAACAAGATGTGGTCACTGTCTCACAGAGTAGTCGGTAAGCCACATAGAGACATGATGACAGTATAGTTAGGGTTGCGAGAAAGGTGAGGGGTTTGGGGAGAAACATAATCCAGACTGGATGAGGGGAGGATGGCAGGGCAACATGTAGTCAAACAAAGTGATTTCCTGCTTTGTTTAATGATTTCATCTTCAATTCTACTTCATTTCATAATTGTGCCACTCCTACATTTTCTTTCCTTTGTAAGCTGCTATAATTGAATTTTCTTTTAAAATCTCAACCTGAAAGTCTGACTTTTAGTAAAAGAAATACTGAATTTATTTGGCAAACATACATTGCATTCCTACTATGTGCCAGGTACTGGGCTAAGCCTGGGCTAAGCCTGGGGATAAAATGGCAAAGACAACCAATGCCCAATGCTCTAGGAACTTATACTTCACTGCTGGATAACAAATAAATAACCTGAGAAACACTAATGGAGCCCACAGGAGGGGTTCCCAGTGTAGATGTAGTCTTGAGCCCTGAAAGATAAGTAGGAATTATTTGTTAAAAGAGGAGACAGAGATTAATGTTTTAGATAGAAAATAATGTCCAAAGAGCAAGAACTGAGAGAGAGAGAGAGCATAACCAATACTAGAAAATGTTAAGTATTAGAGTATGGGTGAATCACTGAGGCTGTGGGATGATGGGAATAGTGGGAATAGTAAGAAAGTGAGCTAGAGAGACAGAGAGGGGCCTTTCATAATGGATTCTTCTATAAAAAGATTTAACTTTAGTCAGAAGCTTTTCAAGAGCCATTTGAAGTTGTTGTGTGAGTTGACTTTTGAGTTGACTTTTGAGTGATTCCTTTGATCATAGCATGGGGAATGGATAGGATCTGGGCTAGTCTGGAAGCAGAGGGGACCAATTAGAGGTTGCTACAATATTTTAGTAGGAGAGAATGATGAAATGGCATTTAAAATTTAAAAATTGAACTTATTTTAAAAATACCAATAAAATAGAATCATAAGACTTTATGATTGATTGGATATGGAAGATTAGGAAGACTGTGTCAAGGCTAATACCAACCTTTTCACCACCCACTCCCTAGTTTGGGAAGCTCTATGAATGGTAGCATCATTAATTGACATAGCAAATACTGGAGGGAAAGCTGACTGGAAATTTTGGAAAGGTTGAGTTCGAGGCACTTGGAAGATATCTAGATGGTGTTGTCCAGCAGGCAATTAATTAGCTATAGAGTCTAGAACACAGAATAGAGTTCTGAGGAGGCACTATAAGGTTGTCAATCAGTAACATGGATATTGGAGATTAACTTTTGGAGGAGAAGGCAATCACACATGTACAGAGAGAGAAGAGAAAAGGGCAGAAAATTCTGAACCACTAGTGTTTTCATCTTCTAGCTTCTTACTTTATTTAAAACTTCCTTCCTGATTTGCTTTTTCATCTTTCAAAAACATGTATATTTAGTTTAAGATATTTTGGTTGAAAGGAATAAGAAATCATTTAAGTTATCTCAAGTACAAGGAGGGTTATTTTGGAATGAGAAAACATGAGGTTCTTAGTTATATAGGTAGCCCTCTAGGTAAAGAAGATACTGTAGTATAGCAGAGCCAGATGAGGACAACTTGGATTCTGTGGGTTTTACAGACTCAAGCAGTAGAAAAATCTAGGATGGTCACATGGACACTACCATTAATGTGCTCAGCTACTCTGATGGTCTCTGAATTTTCTGTGTCTTCTTGCTTCTCTTTTTTCTGTTAATTGGCTTTCCCACTGTTTCTATTCTGTACCTTCTCATCTATCTAACAGCTCTGATTATTACTAGTTTCCGTTACTGTGTAACCCAACTTAATTTTATTTTATTTTTTTTTTGCTCAAAACCCCTTTCATTGTATCTTCTCTGTTTTAGTTACTGCTCCTAATTGCCAGAATATTTCTGTAATTTCAAATTTCAGTTCCAGAGATCAAGAATCAGATAAATTCAGATTATCCCCTTTAAAATAGGGCATTTGTCACTTAGATATCTCACAGAGCACCAGATATTCTCATCCATTCATGGCCTATTATATACTGACTGTCAGTTTCCAATACCTTGTAAAATCTGTTGCTGGAAACTCAGCCCTGTGCTCATGACTCCTTAGGAGACATAGGAAAGAGAACATTAAGGCATGTGGAATCTCAAGAAATTTAATGAAAACTTTTGGAAGGTTAGTGGTATTATGGGAACAAGCTATACTCAAACTTAAGCCTAAGAAAATTAAAAAAAATGTATATGCTATTTTAGTTATTGTTGTTATATCTTATCTCACGTCCTTCCAGTTATACTTTTTGTCATCTCCATAACAACTCATATTCCTTATTGAATAGTTATAGCCCTTGTTAAAAGAGATAGGATGGGAGGATTCTGATGCTTTTTCAGAGGTCTTAGATTTATTTATTTTTTTCATCATTGCATAAACATAATTTTACCAATTTAGGCAGTAAAATTCATGATGTCATCAACTATTCTAGACTACCCAAGACCTACTATGACCCATTATTCCTTATATTATACATTGAAGAGTTCAAATTGCTAAAATTTTATATCAAATAGGATCAAACTAAGTATTAGTTTAAAAGGCCTCAAAACGCTACAGAGGCAGAATGCAAAATCTAGTAAAGGGCATTATAAGACACTGAACTGGCAAATATAATAGGAGGTCATTAGAGAAATTAAAAAGGACACTAAATAAATAAAAAGACATCCTGTGTTCATGAATTGGAAGACTTAATATTGTTAAGAAATCTACAGATTCAATGTAATCCCTACCAAAATTCTAATGATTTCTTCAGAAATAGAAAAAGTCATCATAAAGTTTATATGGAGTTTCAAGGGACCCCAAAATAGTCAAAATAATATTGGAAAAAAACCCCACCAAAGTTGGAGATCTCAAATTCTTGATTTCAGAAATTGCCATGAATCTATAGTAATCAAAACATTTTGGTCCTAGCAGACATACAGACCAATGGAATAAAAAAGAGAGCCCCCAAATAAACCTTTATGTATATGGTCAAGTGTTTTTTGTTAAGGGTACCAACTGTTCAGTGGGAAATGACAGTCTTTTCAACAAATGATGTATGATCTATCAATTCTACTTCTGGGTATATGCCCAAAGGAATTAAAAGCAGGAACTCAAAGAGGTATTTATATACCTATGTTCATAGGAGCATTATTCTCAATAGCCAAAATGTGAAAGAAACCCAAATGTTCATCTGCAGTGAATGGATAACCAAATTGTGATAATAGACATATGATGGAATAGTATTCCATCTTAAAAAGAAAGGTAATTCTGATATGTGTTATAACATGAATAAACCTTGAAAGCATAATGCTAAAAGAAATATGCTAGTCAGAAAAGAACAAATACAGGATCAATTTCACTTATGTGAGATATCCTGATACCAAAGATATATTGAAAATGGAGAGAGTTTGTGGATAAGTTATATGAGGATTATATAATAGCTAATATAACTATTTCTAATTCATTTTGTGGTCCAGAGTTTTGTCCCTGCTCTTTAGATTTTTATAATCTAGGTTAGAATTGGTGTTTGGAGGGCCTTTACATTGAAGAATAAATGGGTGATATTTTAAATTTCTATATTAAAAGTATTATGTTACTAAACCTTACATCTTTATAACATTTTATGGATTTGTAATGTTTTCATATATGCTTTTTAATTAAGTAGTGCCACAACTTGGTGAAGTAGTCATTATATTCCTCTTGATAAATAATAGAATTAAGTTACTAGAAGTATTCTTACCTTTATCAGATGTCTTAATTGGTATGGGTTTTGGCTGAAAACCAATTCTTTTTTCAACTATATATGATATCAACAATCACAAATAAGCTAATGGCTCCAATTTTTTACTAAAAGACACTATTTTCTATGCACTATTCTAGGCTCTGGGTTCAGAGAAGCAAATCAAACAGATTGTTCTCTCCTTTCAGACAAGTACAAACCAGAGTAGTCTCTTCTGAGTCATATCTTTGTGTTAAACTGCCTACTTAATATCTCCTGTTGAATAACTCTCTGGCATCTGAATTTGAGATTCAGTGTACGTAAAATTGAAAATCACCTACTAACTTCAATCCCATTTTCCTCATATATTCCCTATCCCGGTCACTGAAACCATTACCATTGACCTATCATCTAATCCAGAAATCGAATAATTACCCTAGATTGCTTCTTCCCACTCTCCTCCACATTACGGGTAATGTAGATTCTACCTCCTTGATAGCTCTTGGATCTGACTATCTCAAATTTCTGTCACTATCTTAGTTTAAGCCTTATTTACTTCTAATCTATATTATTGTAATAGCTTTAATGTCTCTCTTTCTTTACCTCGATGCCTCCCCTTTCCCATTACTCACACCAACCTGCACATTGCTAAAATACAAGGCTGAATATGACACTTCTCTTTTGCAATGGCCCTCAAAATATTCCATCCTTATCAATATAAAGGTTCTACTGAGTTTAGTCTCTATTATCTGGCTCCTAGTTCCCACTCTTGACTTGTCTTTAAAACTATGGATCTGCTAGCATTGTTGATATTAGGTCATACTCTGTCATGCTCTCATAACGTCCCATATGCTCTTCCCTCTGCTTGGAATGTCTTCCCACCACCTGTTTTTCTAATTAATGTGTACTCTACCATTACATCCCTTCAATATCACCTCTCTTTAAAGGAGTTCTGGGGCTCCCAATCTGATTTATTACCCTTTGCTACCCTAGCAAGGACCAAAATAATTACCTTACTCATCTGCTAACCATTTGAAATCAGGGACTTTATCTGGTTCCAACTTTGTACTGAATGAATTGTTAAGGTTTAGTCACTAATGGCTTTGTGCTTGATACTTATCAACTAAAATATCTTCAATAGAATTTAAAAATTTTATGATTCAAAAACAATTAAATAAATGCATATAAAATATATCTCTTTAGTTTATAGTGCTTTTTTGTAAATAATTTACAGTTATTTCTAAATTCTTAGTCTCTGGCTTGGTGATTTTCTTGTTGCTCAGTTTATTTTGTAAACATTATCACTTTGTTGACTGATAACATCTGTTGGCACAAATGCTGGACATCTTGGAAACAGGAACTGTAAAAATACAAGATAAATGACCTTATTTGCCTTTATGCAGTTGTCAGATTAGTACCAACTTGGGAAATAAAGAGTTGCAAATAGATCTTAATCTTGAGCAAAAGATAATAATACACTAAAGGTTATTTTCTTTTATATTCTGACAACAGAAATTTTCTGTTGAAATAAGAGATTTCATTTTTTTGATTGCTGAATATTACATTTTATATATATCTTTTTTGTCCAATCTTCTATCAATGGAAGCCTAGGTTGCTTCCATATCTTGGCTATTGTAAATAATGCTGCAGTGACATAGGGGTGCATGTATGTTTTTAAATTAGTGTTTTTGTTGTTTTTAGTAAATATCCAGAAGTAAAAGGGCTAGATCACATGACAGTTGTATCTTTAATATTTTAGGAACCTCCATACTGTTTTCCATAGTGGCCACACCAATTTTCATTTCCACCAAAAGTGCATAAGGGTTTCATTTTTTCTATATCCTTACCAACAATTGTTATTTTATGTTTTTTGATAATATTCTAACAGGTATGAGGTGATATCTCATTGTGGTTTTGGTTTATATTTCCCTGGTGATTAGTGATATTGAAGATCTTGTCTCACATCTGTTGGCCATCTACATGTCTTCTCTGAAAAAATATCTATTTAGATTGTCTGCCCATTTTTTTAAATCAGATTTTTTTTTTTGTACTGAGTTGTATGAGTTCTTTATAACTTTGGATACTAGCCCATTGTCAGACATATGATTTACAAATATTTTCTCAAATTCTGTAGCTTTCCTTTTCATTTTGTTGACATTTCGTTTGGTGTGCAGAAGCCTTTTAGTCCGATATAGTCCCACTTGTTTATTTTCGCTTTTGTTGCCTTTGCTTTTTGTGTCAAATCCAAAAAATTATTGCTGAGACTCATATCAAAAAGCTTATTTCCTAAGTTTCTTCTAGAATTTTTATGGTTTCAGGTCTTATGTTTAAGTCATTTTTAGTTAATTTTTGTGTATAGTGTAAGATAGTGGTCCAGTTTCATTCCTTTGCATGGGGCTGTTCAGTTTTTCCAAAATCATTTATTGAAAAGACTGCCTTTACCCCATTGTATATTCATGACTTCTCTGTTGTAAATTAATTGACCATGTATGCATTTCTGGGCTCTCTATTCTGCCAGAGGCAGCTGGCTAAGATCGAACAGTTCCCAAGAGGGGGAATGAGGATTGAGAAAAAGAGCGAGAGAGAGAAGATAGAAAGAGAGAGACAGAGAGATAGAGTCGGGAGGGTGAACAGTGAATACTGAGCCCCGAGTTTATTTAGCACAGCATATATGTATCCTTGAGCATGAGAAGTGACACCCACACATATGCAAATGATTGCTGACCTTTACATAAATTCTCTCAAAACATCCTTGTTCCTGTTTTCATTTCTTATTCCCTGGGGCAAAGACTGTCTCTTATTTCCTGGGGCAAGGAATATTCAACTCTTTCCATTAAACCAAACTTCCTCCTTCAGTAACAAGCTATCCATTAACAAGCCCACCTGCTCTGCAAACTTCTAGCTTGCAGGCAACTCCAACCCTGTCTGTAGGGCATTCATCAAGATTGGCTCCCAACACTATTCTGTTCCATTGCTCTATATCTATGTTTTTATGCCAATATCATACTGTTTTGATTACTACAGGTTTGTAATAGAATTTGAAATCAGGAAGCATGATGCCACCAGCTTTGTTTTTTATTAAGATTGCTTTGGCCATTTGAGATCTTTTATGGTCCAAATACATTTTAGGATGATTTGTTCATTTTCTGTGAAAATGTCATTAGAATTTTGATACAGATTGCATTGAATCTGTAGATTGCTTTGGGTAATATGGACATTTTAACAATATTAGTTTTTTCAATTCATAAGCACAGAATATTTTTTTTATTTATTTGTGTCTTCTTAAGTTTTATTCATTGATATCATAGTTTTCAGTGTACAGGTCTTTCATTTCTTTGGTTAAATTTATTCTTAGGTATTTTATTCTTTTTGATATAATTGTAAATGGGATTGTTAATTTTTCCTTTTGATAGTTGGCTATTGAGATATGGAGAAGCAACAGATTTTTATATATTGTTTTTGTGTCATAAAACTTTACTGATATTGTTTATTACTGCTAACAGTTTTTTGATGGACTTTTAAGGGTATTTTATATATAATATGATGTCATCTGCAAACAGACAAAATTTTACTTTTTTCTTTGAGATTTAGATGCTTTTTATTAATTTTGCTTGCCTAATTGCTCTGGCTAGGACATCCAATAATGTGATGAATAAAAGTAGCAAGAGTAGGCATTCTTGTTTTTTTCTTCTGATCTTAAAGAAAAAGCTTTCAGATTTCACTCCTGAGTTTGATGTTAGTTGTAGGCTTGTCATATATAGCCTTTATTTTTTTGAGTACATTCTTTCTGTACTTAATTTATCATGAATGGGTGTTAAATTTTGTCAATTGCTTTTTTTTCCACATTTATTGAAATGATATATAATTTTAATTCTTTATGCAGTGTATTACATTTATTTATCTGCAGATGTTAAACCATTCTTGCATCCCAGGTACAAAACCCACTTGATTATGGTATGTGATCTTTTTAATGTGCTCTTGAATTTTGTTTGCTAGTATTTTGTTTAGAATTTTTTATATATGTGTTCTTCAGGGATATTGGCCTTATTTTTTTTTCTTCTGATACCCTTGTCTGGGGTAATGCTGGCTTTGTAAAATAATTTTGAAAGTGTCCCTTTCTTTTATTTTTTTGAAGAGTTTTAGAAGGGTTGATATCAATTCTTCTTTAAATGTTTGATAAAATTTGTCTGTAAAGCTATTCAGTCCTGGGCTTATCTTCCTTGGGAGATTTTTGGTTACTGATTCCATCTCCTTGCTTATTATTTATCTGTTCAAGTTTTTATTACTTTATTATTTAGTTATGGTAAGCTGTATGCTCTAAGAATTTATTCATTTCTTCTAAGTTGTCTATTTTTTGTTGTATAGTTGTTTGGAGTAGTCTTTTATAATTCTTTGTATTCTTGTGATATTTCTTATAATGTCTTCACTTTCATATTTCTTTATTTTTGATTTCTTTCTTTTTTCTTAGCATATCTAAGGGTCTGTCAATTTTGTTTATCTTATCAAAAACCAATTCAGTTTTGTTTATCTTTTCTATTACCTTTCTAGTCTCTATTTCATTTATTTATGCTCTAATCTATATTATTTCCTTCCTTTTATTAACTTTGGGTTCAGTTTGTTCTTTCCTTTTCTTCTAGTTCTATTTTAAAAATTATTTTTAAAATTAGTTTCAAGTATACAGTACATTGGTTAGACATCTATATAGTTTGTAAAATGATCCCCCAGTTGCTCTCTCCCTCCTCTGATCCTCCACCTAGCCAACACATTAATGCTAACCACATTACCTATGCTATGCTTTCCATCCCCATGACCATGCATCAGCTACTAAATTGTACTTTAATACTTCACCTTATTATCTCAGCCCTCAAATCTCCCTCCCCCTATCACCAAATTGTCAACTATATTTGTAAGTCTGTTTTTGATTGGTTTGTTATTTTTATTCCTTAGATTCCGCATGTAAGTAAAATCATATAGTGTTTATCTTTTTCTGTCTTACTTAAATACCTTCTAGGTTCATTAAGCAATATCATTCTTCATACCCTTCCTTTTAGTCTGTGTATGTTTTTTAATTTGAAGTGAGTCTCTTATAGGTAACATGTAGGGATCTTGTTTTACTTTCCATTCATTCACTCTATCTTTTAGTTGGAGCACTTAATTCTTTTCCATTTGAGGTACTTTTCCATTTGAAAGTTGCTACCATTCTTTATTTCTGTTTTTGATATGTATTTTTCTTCTTAAAGAAGTCCCTCCAACATTTTCTATAATACTGTTTGGTGGTGATAAATCCCTTTGCTTATTTTGCCTGGAAAGCTCTTTATCTGTCCTTCAACTCTAAATGATAGCTTTGCTGGATAAATTATTCTTGGTTGTAGGTCCTGGGTCTTCATCCTATTGAATATTTTTTTGCCAAGCCCTTCTGTCCTGTGTAGTTTCTTTTGAGAAATCAGCTACCAGTCTTACAGGTGTTCCCTTATAAGTAACTACCTGTTTTTCTCTTGCTACTTTTAATATTCTCTCTTTGTATTTAACCTTTGTCATTTGAATTATGATGTGTTTTGGTGTGAGCCTCTTTAGATCCATGATTTTTGGAATTCTCTGAACTTCCTGGGGTATTATGTCCATTTCCTTCACCAAGTTAGGGAAATTTTCTATTATTATTTCTTCAAACAGCTGTTCAACATCTTGATTTTATTCAATTACACTGATCGGACAGATATTTGGACCTTTAATAGTGTCCCATATTCTCCTTAAATTGTTTTCATAGTCTAGGCATCTTATCTCTTGCCATTCTGATTATATGTTCTTGGCTTTCCCATCCTCTAGATAGGGCATTTGATTCTTTTCTTTATTCACTTTGATTATTCCATTTAATATACTTCTCATCTCAGATAATGTGTTCTTCATTTCAGATTGGTTCCCTTTTATAATTTCCATTTCCATCTCTATGTTTTTTTTTTTTACCTCTTTGTTTAAGTTCTTGCTGAATTTACTTCCCAGAAGTTCATTGAGCATCTTTATAACCAGTGTTTTGAACTCTGCATCTCTTACATTATTTGATCCCATTATATCTGGATTTCTGTTCTGTTCTCTCATATGGTTTCTGCTTCTATGTCTTCCCATTTTGGCTGCCTTTCCATGTCTGTTTCTATGTACTAAGCAAAGCTCCCAAGTCTCCTGGTCCTATTAGTGCAGATTTGTCAAGTAGGTGTTCAGTGGCACAGTCCTGAGAAGTGTTCAGCTGGGGGCCAAATTTAGCCCAAGCCTCTGCCCCTCCTAGGCCACCTGTTAAGATTCAGCAAGCTATCCCTAGATGATGTACTTAAAGTTACCTCAAAAGGCCACACTAGAAACTGAGGCCAGCTGCCTCCAGTGTGAGTCTAAGTACTGCTCAGCAGGGAGCATCTGACTTGTTGAAGATATACCTGGATGTGACTTGGGTGGGGTCGCGAGTTGGGGGAGGCAGAGTTTCGGGGAATCCTCTGGGCTGAGGGACCTCTGTTATCCAGTTTGATGACATCACAGCTATAGTGCACTGTGTCAGTGCACTGGGCAGGAGTGCAGGGAGGGCTCAACAAGGAACAATGGATACACTGGTACTTCAGTACCTAGTAAGTCTTGCCTATGCCCTCACTCTGACAATGTCTCTCTGTAAGTTCCTGGTGCCCCCTGTGTACAGCTGAATTGGCAATGGTGCTCAGAGCAAGCAAATCCATCACTGTAAAAATCTGATCACATTTGCGGTGCCTTTATGAGGCTGCTGCAGCTGCCACAGCCACAGCCTCTCTCACTCAGTTGCTTGAGACCCAGCAAGCCCATGTTCTCGCCCCATCCTACCTTCTGCTGTTGCAGGGCGATTTCTTGGATTTTTCCCTAGTTTTCCTTTACTGTTGCTCCTTGTTTCCATCGTTTCCGTCACAACTTTGATTTGGTCACCATAGGGATGAACAAAACTTCTATCATCTACGCTATTTTTTTCCCACTCCACCTTCTAGTTCTTGAGGTGTGGTGTTAGGTTTATTTCAGATCTTTATTTTTTATTAATGTATTGTTTGTTTCTATAAATTTTTCTCTTGGAACTTTTATTGCATCCCATGTTTTGCTATGTTTCCATTTTCATTTGTCTCAAAATATTTTTTGATTTCCTTTTATATTTTCTTGACCTATTTGTTTTCCAGAATGTATTGTTTAAATTCCACAAATTTGTGAATTTTCTAGCTTTTCTTCTGTTATTAATTCCTAGTTTAAGCACATTGTGGTCAAAGAAGATACTTGATATGATTTTAATCTTCTTAAATTTACTAAAACTTATTTTATTAACCCATGTATGATCTATTTTAGAGACTGTTCCATGTGCACTTGAGAAGAATATGTATTCTGTTGCTCTTGGAAGGAATGTTCCATATATGTCTGTTAGGTTTATCCAATCTAAAGTGTATATCCAGCCCATTGTTTTCTTAATGATTTTCTGTCTGGATGATCTAGCCATTGTTAAATATGGTATATTAAAGTCTCCTACTGTTGTTGCATTGCTATTTCAGTCTTTATATCTATTAATATTTGTTTAATATATTTAGGTGCTTTGATTTTGGGTGCATACATATTTACAATTGATGTATCCTTGATAAATTGACCCCTTATTATTATATAATAACCTCCTTTGTTCCATCTATCTCATATGATATAAGTAGAACTACTCATGCTCTGTTTTGGTTTTCATTTACCTGAAATATGGTTTCTGCCGAGAAGTCTGCAAATGGCCATATTGGGGTTCTTTGTATGTGACAAATCTTTTTTTTCTTTTGCTGCTTTAAAATTTCTCTTTTTATATTTGATTTCTGAGATTTTGATTATAATGTAGCTCATTGAAGATATCTCTAGGTTAAATCCGTTTGGAGTCTTTGAGCTTCATGTACCTGGATGGCCATATTTCTAGATTTGGGGATTTCTAGATTTCAGCCATTTTTTGTTTATATAAGTTTTCTGTCCCCCCGCTCCTTTTCCTTCTGGGACTCCCATAATGTGAAAATTATTTCACTTAATGGTGTTCCATAATTCAAGTGTGCTTTCTTTATTCTTTTTATTCTAATTTCTGTTTTCTCTTTATATTGAATATCAATAGATTTGTCTTAAAGTTGGCAGATGTTTTTCTTCTGCTTGAGTCTGATGTTAAAACTATCTATTGTATTTTTCTTTCCATTTATTGTATTATTCAGCTCTAAAATTTTTTTTAAAATAATTTCTATTTTTTTAACGTCTCATTTTGTTCATGCATTATTTTTCTGAGTTCATTGAGTTTTCTGTTTATGCACTCTTGAATCTTGCTGAGCTTCCTTAAGGTAATTATTTTGAATTATTTTTCATGTAACTTGTAGATTTCCATTTCTTAGGAATCAGTTACTTGAAAATCATTATATTCCTTTGTTGGTGTCATGTTTTCTTGCTGTTTTTTGTGTTTCTAATGGCTTTGTATTGATGTCTGTGTATTTGAGGGAGCAGTCATCTCTTCTAGCCTTTTTGGACTGGCTTCAGTGAGGAAAGACTTTCACCTGAAATAGGCTGTGGGTACCACTTGGGTAGTGTGCAATGTCTCTGGTATCTGGGAGGGCACTGAGGCATAGTCTCTATGCAGCTCCATCAGCTGAGATGAATGTTGGCAAAGACACTTCCAGCATCTCTGGCAAAGACAAAGGCAGGGTATCTTCTGTGGCCAAGTCTATGGAGGTTCTGTGGCTGGCTTGGCAGCTATGGATATTGGAGTCCTTAGAGGCAAAGGCTGCTAGGGTCCTCTTATTCTCCCTTTTTACCTGTTGGACATAGTTTTTGCCAAGGGGATCCCTTTTGACATCAGATATAGTGTGTTGGCACTCAAACTGTCAACAGAGCTGGGATCCTGGGAGTAAGTACAATACAAAACTAACACAGGGCCTGGATCCTAGGGCATAAGTGTACTTGCCATGGCATAGTGCCAGTGTCTGAGGTGTGGTTGCATGTATATTTATTGTGGAGTGAGGGTCTGGGGCTCTGGGGCTCTGGGGCTCTGGGGCTCTCGGGCTCTCTGTAGTGACTTGGACCCAGGGGGAGGCATGCATTATCAGCACTGGCCCTGAGATAACAGGGTATAGTGGCAGTTTGAGCCTAGGGAATAAAGTGCAGGAACAGCATGCCCTGGGGATTGCAGGTTACATTTTTGATTTGTCCTTAGGGGGCAGGGTGTAGAGCAGCTGCGGGTGGGCCCTGGTTATGCTAGGCCATATCTCTGACTCATGGCACCAGGGAGTGCGGTCCAGAGGAGTAGCAGCAGCAGCAACAGCATGGCCCTTGTGATGGAGGGTCAAAGCTTTAATTTGGGACCTAGATGGTGTGATACAGAGCAGTAGCAGCTCAACACCAGTAATGTTGGGTCAAAGCATGACTTGGGACCCAGGAGCAGGACACAGAGCAGCAGCAGTGTGGTTATGGTGGGTCAAAGCCAGCATAGGGGCAAGGTGCAGAACAGTGCTGGTTCCAGTCCCATAGATGTCAAGACTCGGTGGTGTCTTGACTTATAGTATCTGGCATAGATGTGACTGGTGCACCTGTGAGCAGGTCTTACTGCAGTGACAGCTCAGCTCCATTCCTGAAAAGGAGGTGCAATAGCAGGGACTCTGTGTAGCTCTGTCAGCCAGGTTCAATTTTGATAAAGACTGTGGTGGTCCTCAGGAACAAAAAGCTGAAAACATCCATGGCAGTGAGGCTTGTAAGGTCTCTCATGCTCTCCTTTCTTTCCTTGTGGTTAAAATTCTTCTCAAGGGGTCCCTCTTGGTGCTGAGCTGCTCTGGACTAGGGTGGTGTAGGTAAAATGCTTCCTACACTTTTCTAGATGGCCATTCTCAGTTTTGGAGCTTCACAATATTTCTAATACTTCTTTGTTGAAATCCAGAGCTTTCCCAGTTCATAGTTGTTTATTTATTGTTTTTGTTGTTTTTGTGGGGATAATAAGTGTTGAGAGCTCTTGGTTTGCCATTTTGCTGGTGTCACTTCCAACAACCACTA
Organism: Macroglossus sobrinus; assembly: GCA_004027375.1. Taxonomy (NCBI): domain Eukaryota; kingdom Metazoa; phylum Chordata; class Mammalia; order Chiroptera; family Pteropodidae; genus Macroglossus; species Macroglossus sobrinus. Next base: position 574,043 of record PVKZ01000682.1, on the reverse strand, counting down.
ATCATTAATAATATTCAACTATCTGAATTTACCACAGTTTATTTATCTATGTACCCACTGAAGGACCTCTTGGGTGCTTTAGCAATCATGAATAAAGCTGCTATAAACATCTCTGTTCGGGTTTTTTAATGGACTTAAAATTTTGACTCCTATGGGTATATACCAAGGAGCACAATTGCTGGCCATGCGGTAATATGTTTAGTTTTGTAAAAAGCCACCAAAATGTCTTCCAAAAAGGTTGTATCATTTTTTTAATTCCACCAGCAATGGATGAGGATTCTTGTTGCTCCACATTCTCACCAGCATTTGGTATTGTCAGTGGTTTAGATTGTGGCTATTCTAATAGATGCATAGTGGTATCTCATTATTGTTTTAATTTACAATTCCCTAATGACATATAATATAAAGCATATTTTCTCTTACTTATTTTGCCATATATAGAAGTTCTTCAACTTTTGATGGGGGTAATGTCCTGATAATCTCATTGTAAATTAAATATATTGTAAATCAGAAATGTGTTTAATTCACTTAACCTACTGAACAACATAGCTAAGTGTAGCCAGTTTCTACTGAATGTGTATTGCTTTTGTGCCATTGTAAAGTAAAAAAAAAAACCCATAAGTTGAACCACTGTAAGTTGGGGACTGTTTGTATATAAATATATATTCTCTTTGACAAGGTATATAGTAGAATCTTTTATTTATTTTTAAATTGAGATATTTATGTTTAAGTTTTAAGAGTTTTTTTGTATATTTGGATAACAGTCCTCTTTCTAATGTGTATTGCAAATATTTTTCCCCAGTCTGTGGCTTGTCTTATCATTTTCTTGAGAGTATCTCTGCAGAACATTAACAGCTTATATTTTGACAGTTAAAGTTCTACTTTAAGCCAGCCACAAAATACAGTAAGTTTTCTGTACATTTAGCTTCCCAAAGATTGGTATTCTTTGTAAAGGAATAAAAGATGCCTTGCAGGTTTCCTCCAAGGAAGAGCTAAAGGAACAGAGCATAAGTGATGTGGACTTTTACCTTTATTTAATGCTAGTGACTCGTATATCTAACATGTAACAAAACTTTAAATATTTAGGTTTGAGAAGGGAGAAGAAGTGAGGTCAGCAGAACAAGGCACCAGCCACATAATGTAATTAGTTTAAACTCAGTGTTATTTTGTTACTTTATTGTGTGACCATGAGTAAGTCACTTATTCTTTTTGAGAAACAACTTCTTTTTATCTTTCAAACTGGTGGAATATTGCCTATATTTGCAGGGTTGCTGTGAGACTTAAATTACATAGCATGTGCAATGGCACCTAGTTTATGATATGTATTCTTCACATTAGACCCTATTTACCTTTTTTGCTTCCTTTAGCACTCCATTTTGTGGAGAGATTTGAGGCTACAAAATGAATAGCCATTAAAAAAGTTTATGAGAAATCCCATACCAATTTTACACATATATACCAAATCTTAGTTGTATATTACACACTTGTGTGTCTTTATAAAAGAAAAATTCTACCATATGTCTCTTCTATTTAATAGTGTTTAGGCCAAAAGTCTCATTTGAAAAGAACCACTGAGGGTGCAGAACTTAATTTTAATAAAAAAAAATTCTGGGTGACCTGAAGGTGAAAACCGAACTAATAATTCCTAAAGTCATAATAAATGAATTAAGAAAGTAATCAAAATGGCTTAGCAAAACAATGCTGTCATTCTTCTTCTTAATGAATCTCTTAAAGAGTAAATAAAAATAGAAAGATAAAAGTGATTATTGACTATGTACCTAGTTGTTGGTTTCATTGTTACTTCCAAGGAATATAGTTCACAAAGCTGAGGCTGTAGGTATATATACATATATGTCGCATAGCTGCCTCAGAGCTGGGGAACTATATATCATGTTTACACAGTGAGTGTATAAATACTTATTTTAATGAAAATGTTATGTAGAACTTTATCTTTCTGTCACACTGCTAAATTTATAGAGTAAATGTCTTGGGATTTTGATAGGTTAGAGAGAATATGGTTTAGATAGGTTAGAGAGAATTCTTTGCTGAATAGAGAAGACATGAAGTTTTTTGGCCTGCCATTAAACAACAAGAGATGGAGGAGACAAATGAGGAAAAAAGGTTATTAGAATTTAAAAAAAGGAGGATGAATGATCCACAATATTATATTTGCTATGAGAAATGTAATAAACACTCTTCCCACATATATTGTATTAGAAGATGGTTTACTGCTGCAGCTTTTATCTGCTTCAAACCAATAGGACTGAAAAAAAAGATTATTTAATTTCTGTTCATTTTAATGGTTGATGAGGAATATGCAGATTAGCCATTTATTTGACTCAAACAAGAATTAAATAATCTTTTTTTTCCCAGTAAATTGTAACTCATATAATAATCATATTACTTTGCATTTTTAATTTAGAGGCTTCTGTCATGGAAATGTTTTGAAACCAGTATGAAAGTGTTATTTCATATCTTATACAAAAATGATTTATATATATGTATATAAAATAGGTTATACAAAAATGATTATATATAGATATGTTTAATTTTAAAATACAAAATAAAGATATCATACATTCTATTTTGTTACCAGATTTATTTTACTTAGCAGTATACTGTGAATAAGATTCATGTTATTGCATATTCTTCCATATTATTCTTAAAGGTTATACAGATTATTGAGTGTAGCTATAGTGTAGTTTATTTAACTGAACTCTATACCTGGACTTTTAGGTCATTTTCATTCTTTTAATAACCCTTTGACAAATATATTTGTAGCTAAGTCTCTGTGCTCCTCTATGTATTCTTAGTAGTGAAATTGATGAATGAAGAGTCAGGGCAACTTTAGGGCAGAAAAGTTTTGAATAAAACTAAATATTTTAAGAAAGTTTGTTTTAGAAACAATCAAGGTTAACAAGAACAATGAAAACTTTTTTGAAGCTTGGGCAGCTCTAACGGTCAAAGCAGGGTATCACATGCCCAGAAAAGAGCATTGTTAATACAACCAATGAATTTACTCAGTCAGGGTTGTGGTTGTAAAAGGAGCATTTTTGAAAAATCCCTTGAAATTACGGGAGAAGGTTTAAGACTATGGTACAGATGCGCTTTCCCAAGTGGTTAAGGAACAAGATGTAGATTTCATGATGGACTGGAGGACTAAGGAAGACATGGTTTGGAAAGTTTTAGAAATTGTGAAGCAACAGTTTGCTGTTGTGGGATACATGTTACCACAGTATAATGGTTTTGACTCATGTGGAAGCAACAGGAAGAGGCAGCTTGTCCAAGTGAGTGACCATAATTGTAAATATTTCTTTGGAACAGAGATTTTAAGAGACAAATATTTCTTGTCTTGACCACACAGTGCAATAGAATTGACCTTTTCCAGAATGATTTTCTCCTCCTCTGGTTTTTATTTATTTATTTATTTTTTGGTAAGGGAGGATCATTTTGAGATTGGATTAGACATAATGTATCCATCTGATAGCAGTTTATTTAACTCTGTTCTTAAAATGTTAAGCTTTGTATTGACTGTTATTCAGGCATATTTTTCTGTCTAGACATAACCTGAAAAGCAGACAGCAAGAGGTGCCATAAATATCAGTTGTATCTGCAAAATCAAAGGCAAACTGGGGTCACATATCTGTCATTTCTATCACACACAGAATGTGTCAATCCCAGCTTCCTTTAGCCCTATTCAGCATCAAGCCTTAAAGAATTTCAGCTGGAAAAAAATAGCTACATTCAGTCTTTGTGTCAACACTAAACTAATCAGAAGGGATATTTAGTATCTTATCTTTTCTAGGAGCTGAAGTGAGGAATTAGTCAAATGTCTGAAGTTTGAACTTCTTGAGAAGCTATAGCCTTAGATCCCAATATCCTCAAAACCCCTGCATATATATATATATCCATGCTATGTAATTGGGCTAGAACTTGAATTCTGTTTGACTGGGGCCCTAGCAACCTCCCCCTGACAGGCACTTCTTGTTCCAGAGCTTTCAGCTGTTGGCTTCTGTCTTGCTTCATCCTGAGCACATTACCTTTTATCCAGAACTTGTCTTTTACAATCTGCCTCTAGGTTTAACACAGTTTCCTGCTGCTCTGATCTCTATTCCCCATACTAGGCACTTTGGATATTGACATTCACTTATATTGGATCCAGGGCACTATATTGATTTGTGTCTGTGGAGAGGCCCTAAAGGCATTTACATTATTTCCTCTTGGCCTTTGCCTCACTCATCCTAATATATTTTCATCTCTCCTATTTGCTTTTAAGATCCCAACATAAATGAGTTTTTCTAATGATGATCAGAGCATACATACTGCAGGAAAAGCATTGTATTAGTTGCATCATTCTTAAATATGAAAATGAGGAGTAAGTTTATTTATTGCAAATAATGTAATATTCAATATAAATGACTTTTTTTTTACCACATTGTTTTCTATTGCCAATTTTTTTTCTGTCAGTTTTGGAAACACAATGAAAGATTTTTTTTTCTGTATAATTGCCTTTTGGTAGGTATAGTTTTTTAAAAGAGCACTCTGGAATCACTAAAGGTATGGCAATGGAAAAATGTGAACTATGTTTAATTTTGTTTGCTGATATTTAATGGAAGGGTTAATCAACATGTAATCTTTTAGTAGCTTCTGTCAAGTTTTCAGAAAATCTGAATAGCTATTATAACCTAACTAGGGGAGTTTTATATGAAAAAATATATTTCCTTCCCTAAAATGATAATCATGGGTACATATTAAGAGAATTATGCTATCCACTAGGGGTACCTAAATCTTGGAAGTGACATTTAGGACAAGTTTGTTGAATTTATATTTCTACATATTTTATTTACTGTTCTAGTTTAGTGATATCTTTAAGGTGAAGAGCAGAGCAAGAAACAGGGAATATGATTATAGACTATCTTATAATAATACATTTATTGTTGTTAAGTAAAATAAACCCAAATACTTAAAATAATTACAGCTGAAGAACATTTAGATGTAGAGTTTTACATTTTTATATCTCAAATCAGTATTGTTAAATTTATTCATACATTTAAAATTTAAATTGTTTAAATTTAAGATAAACACAATGAAATTCTGACCATTTTTGTGAACACATTCATGTGCGTTGATTAGGTAACACCCTGGCAAGAGCAAAGTTTGGTTTAGTGGAAAGGGTGCTAATCTTGAAGTTGGAATATTTGGGTTTGATCCAGATGTCTCTACCTATTAACTGTGCAAAATTACATGGAATAACTTGTTTAATATTTTCATATCTTAGCTTTCTCATCTGTACAACCAAAACAAAAGTAGTCACCATAGCATATTATTATTGGGATGGAATTGAAAGCAACTAGACCAGTGTTAATGCATGGTAGGCAGTCTGTGCACATTTCTTTTTCTCTTGTTTTATTTTTTTTTTTACTGTTTCTAGAAATGTTTAGGCATAGATAGGACAACAACAGGAGTGTAATGGATGACTTCCAGGTGACCTTGCAGATCACACATAACCTTAGTTTCTCTAATTAATGGTTCATAAAAGGACCTTTGACATTACACTATTTTTCATCCAGCTCAATTTTATTGGCATAGTAAATGTGTTACTATGTGTTAGATACTCTACTGTGTATTTGGTAGGTATACAAGGGGAACTGGACCATATGGGGAATGTATTTGTTTCTTTACTGCCTTACTTTTTTTTACCTCACAGTATACTTCTGACTATCTCATATGGAGCTTGTCTTTTGTCTCCATCTCCAGTGTTGTGTTTTCCAGTGTTTGTGCATTTTCCTTAGTAGCGTTCACTCCATAACCTCTGACATTATACTTAGCTCAGAGGCTGCTGTGAGGGTAAATGAAATAATTCATTAAAGCACTTACTTAAAATGCCAATGCTCAATATATTTTAGTTATTGTTATTCATCCATTCCCTGTGGACTGAGGCTTGTTCTACTCAGTGCCCGCCTTCTGTTCAGGTCCCTTCTGAACAAGAAGATCCCTTGCTGTCTGTGAAGAATACAAGAAAAATCAGAGCAAAGATAACAGTCTTGGTATTTAGGTCAAAAAACATCAGAAATGACCTTCTGATAGGAAAACACAAAATTATCCATAGGATAAGCTTATTCTATACATTAAAGTATTGATAAAACAATAAATATTACTTACAATTTGCCATATATTATATTTATTTTGTCATACTTTGCATTTTCAAGTTTCATGATCAATTTGTGTGTGTGTATATGTATATATATATATATATATATATCTGTGTATGTATTTATATCTCAAAATTTGTATATATATATAAATATTTGTGTATATATTTGTATGAATATATATTTGTATATTTGTATTTATATTTGTGTGTATGTATATATATAAAATCTCTAAAATTGAGAAAACATCCAAAGAAAAAGCATTCATGTACGATTATATTTTTCTCATTCTTCAAACAACTCAGTTTATTTCTAACAAGAACATCTGAAAATTTCTTACCACAGAAGAGTGACCTTTAAAGAAAAGACTTGACAACCAGATAAACTACACGCCATTTACAAAGGGATTCAGTGGAATTTACTTCATCTATTTCCCTGGCCTCTAGAGGAAATTATTCATTCCAGATGGGCACAATTGATTGAGGAAGGAAGACTCAGATTGAAAAGAGAAAATGCTTTGAACTGTGTTTATGAGAAAGAGTCTAGACCTGCAGATTTTCCCTTATAAAGTAAAGTGGCGGACTAGATCATTTTAAGGAGATTTCCAGGACAAAAAGGGTGAACTCTACCATGTTAAGCTGTATTATGTCTGTACCATTTAGCTAGAAATGATAAGTTTGCTACCTGACTACAAATGCTTTGCTAGATAATTCCAAGAACTTCAGATCATTGGTCCTTGGATCTTAAGTATTAACCCAATGCCTGGTCAGTCTTCTAAGTTCTATCTATTATATCTGCAGAGTTAACTGTGGTAGAGATGTTTTACCTCTCAGGATTGTGGTGAGGGACAAGTAAAATAATGTATTTAGGAGTACAGAGAGCTACAAAGCTTTTTGTTTTTGTTTTTGTTTTATAACATAGGGTAAAGTAATAAAATGAAAGAACTAAGGATAGACTAAAGATATTTCATTGATTATGAGAGGAAATTAATAAAGGAAAATGTGCTATTTAGTGCACTCTGGTCATTTATAGTGGAAAAAGCAGGTTATAAAGCTAAAGTGACTACCCAGTAAGGTTGCTGGTGGTTGATAAATAACAGAAAGCAGAGTGTCATGATTCTGAATTCATGAACTTACAGCCTTCTATTAATATGAAAATTCATTAAAAAGAATAAAGTAACATAAGGGGAAAGAGGTTACCTACATAAATATAACACCCTAATGGAGGCCATTGTGACATTTACCCTTGGATATTACAATTAAATAAGTATTAGTCTTTGTACAAAATACTACCTTGTAAATCAGGTGTCCCCATAAACTGGTAGAAATATGCATCTAAATGTGAGAATAGATTTACTCTTATCATTTAGGTGCTGACTTTTGCTTTATCATAGGAGACTTTGGGTGAAAGTAACATTTATTTACCCTCATGGACTTAGTTTACATATTTGCAGAACACCTCTAAATTTGGTGGTTATGAACAAGGCCCTCAGTTTGCCTTATATACAAATGTATATTTTCCCACTCAATCACTGAGAAGTTGAAACATATTTACTTATTATAAGTATATCTTTTAACTGAAATGCTTGAGAATGTCTTAGTTTATAGGGCACAGAAGAGATTCTATAAGCTCAGGAACATGCAAAAAATGTACTTATGTTGTACATGAATATGTCTTTAGGATGACCCAAATTTCCAAAGTTTACCTAGGATTAATTAATATTGGTTGGTGTTCATTGTAACAAAGCAACCCTTGTAGTGTGGATGTTGTGAGTGGGAACTGATTATCAGGTGTATTAGCAGAGAGATGAATGATCAGAGAAATCAGATAGAGAGAAGAAAGAAAAAAAGATCAAATACATTCTTCACATATACCTTTTAAAATACTAATGGTCTATTCTTATAAGACAAAGATACCAGTAACCACACAGGAAAAAAAAGGAAAAAAAAGTTTTGCAATCTTATGATCCAGAGATAACTATTACTAATTTAGTATGTAGCACTCCCCAGGATGTTTTCTATATAATTAAATAATATATATAAACAAACATGAAATCTTACTTGCCGTGTCCTCATTCTACCCTACAGCGTGACAAGGTCCGGAGACGGGGACAGATGCTTCGAGGAATTCATTGTCAAGAACAAGGATGTGGCATGTGTTTAGGAATAATTGGTTTCTTAAGAACAATCATATTAATAAGGGGAATTTGTGTAGCACAAATTTTAGTAAGGGCAGATGCTGTACAAGTGGATTTCAAAATTGGCTCTGAGGAAAACATGGTAAATTCCCCACGTATGGGATCAGCTCCAGTCACTCTGACTATCCAGAATGCATAAACCCTTTATTTGAACAATTATTAAGGGAAATTCCTTTTGATGTGCCTCTTAAAGATGTTATAAATAAATTACAACAAGCTGAATTATTAGAACCAGCTTATACTCCTATTCCCACACAGTTAGTAGACAAATTAGTAAAAGATAAGAAATTTACTCATAAGCCTGTGCCTGCTATGGAAGGGCCTCCTTTTGTGGCCTACTGGATATATAAAAAACTAGTAGTTTAAGTTTGATAGAAAGGTTGGTTGGGTCAGGATCTCCTTGGTGCTTAAAAACAAAGGAACAAAAACTTAGCTTACAAAAGCAGCTTTGTAAAACTGATTTTTAAAATGTTTTCCTCAATACTGCACCAAGGAAACTGTCAAACAGCTATGAAAAAGTTTCAGCTTAAACTTTAGATAACAGCATAAATAAAGTAGCAACTGAAAGATTTATTCAGGCAAAAAGAAGAACAATGTCTGCCCACGAGCCAGTATTTGCTGTTATCAATACCTCTATCTATCACCTTTACTTAAGTCAAACTTTATCTTACGTAATAGATATAAGAATTAAAAGTTTACATTGTGCCATCAGGTAGTTCTGTTCCAATGATTGAGAAAAAGGAATGTACTAATTAATAATGAATAATAATATACTCTATAAGATTTTTTGCTTCGCTTAACTACGGAAATTTAAGTCTCTGCTACCTTAACGACAAAGTATAATCAAATGTCAAAATAGAAAGTATAAAAGTTGCACTCAAATCACAATAAAATGAAACAGTGTCACACCACCTCTAAGCTGTGTAGTTGACTGTATCCCGTGCTGACGCCTTGCACACCTTCGGGACCCCTGTATCTTGTCGCGGCTGGACCGCGGCACTTACTGTTTTATAATTATTAGTCTTTTCCACCATCAATACCATGAATATATTTTCATATAATTAAATACAGCATATTCTTAAATTACATACTAAATAGAGATTCCTGAGGATTATTGGCCACCTGTATCACTTATGAAAACTTGATTTGTAAAATACCTTATACTTTAATTCCTGTCAAGTTTCTACCTTGCAGTGTTCTAGGAACACAAGAGATTTTATAATGATGACTTCATTGTAATGTGGTACTATGAGATATATATTTGAGAATAATGGTTTAAATTTTTACCTGGGATTTGTGACTTTAAATTAATAGCACTGGTTCTTAGGCATACTTATACTCACAACTTAGATGTAACAAACCTTTTTCCCAGTAGCATTCCTGTTTTTTCTTTTCTTCATAAGATGAGGAGAACTAGGGATTTTAGAAATTTTGGACAAGGAATTATATAAGAAAATTTGATAAAGTTATCTGGATTATGATATGTAGGTCATATTGATTAGGGTATCTAATTCAGGAACTCTTTTAAAATGGGTCTTTTTTGCTTTGAGGAACCATGAATGAGCTGAATGAGTGCTACAAACACCCTAAAACTTGTCTGTATTCAGAATATTGTGACTGAATAAACCATCACTTTTAAAAAAATTAAGTTTATTAGGGTGATATTGATTAATAAAATAATATAGGTTTCAAGTGTACGATTCAATAATATATCATATGTATATTGCGTTGTATGTTCACCACCGAAAGTCAGATTTCCTTCTGTCGTCATATATTTAACCCCCTTTAACCTTATTTACCTATCTCCTCCCCAATTTTCCTCTGGTAACCACTAAGCTGTTGTCTGTGGCCATGAGTCTCCGTTTGTTTATCTTATTCATTGTTGCTTTCAGTTTTATATCCCACATCTGAGTGAAATCACATAGTTCTCAACTTTTTCTGTCTGTCTTACTTTGCTTAGCTCAATAATCTCAAGATTCATTCATATTGCCACAAATGGTAATATTTCATCTTTTCTTATGGCCAAGTTCTTTATCCAGTCATCAGTTGAAGGGCATTTTGGTTGTTTCCATGTCTTGGCCACCTGGAATAACGCTGCGATGAACATATGAGTGCATATATCTTTATTATAAATGTTTTCAAATTTTGGGGTAGATATTCAGAAGAGGGATTGCTGGATCATATTCTATTCTGAATTTTTTGAGGAACCTTCATATTGTTTTTGTTAGCACCTATACCAGTTTACATTCCCACCAGCAGTGGGTTCTTTTCCCCCTAAAACCTCTTTAGTACTTGTTATTACTTGTCCTGTTTATAATAGCCATTCTAATAGATATCAAATGGTATCATTGTGGTTTTGAGTTGCATTTCTCTAATAGCTAGTAAAATTGAGCATCTTTTCATATGTCTATTGGTCATTTGTATGTCTTCTTGGGAGAAATGTCTGTTCAGGTCCTCTGCCCATTTTTAAACTGGATTATTTGTTGTTTTGTTAATGAGTTGTATGAGTTTTTAAAATATATTTTGGATATTAGCCCCGTATCAGAGGTGTTGTTTGCAAACATTATTTTTGCATTCGGTTGATTGCCTCTTTATTTTGTTGATGTTCTTTTTTTGCTGTGCAGAAGCTTTTCAGTTTGATATAGTTCCATTTATTTATTTTGGCTTTTATTAAAAGAAATAAATACCCTAAAGAAAGAAGAAAAGCAATGTGCCATTAAACTAATGCATGACCTAGTTTTCTTTGAAATAGGAAAATTTTACCTGGATTACTGCTAAAAGAGTAGTAGAAAACAATAATATAAAGATCCAAAATAGTTCTTAACATAGTTGACTCATTCATGCATGTTTTCTGTCACTTATTTATTAAAAAAATATTCAATACCTAGTATACATCAGGCTTAGCTCAATTCTTGAGTAATACAGTTTGTAGGAAAATGACCATCTTATTACTTTTTGTTTATAAATCTTGTTATATTATTGTGCTTACTGTATTATGCTATAGTATTTTGGCGATTGGGGTTGTGGAGTGAACAGTGTGTGGGTTATGGAGCTTTTTGGAGGAGTGAAATTTTTCATGGTGTCAGCTACCTGGGGAAGAAGTGGTCTCTCAGTTTGGTTGATCTGAGAAGGAGAGTACTTAATCTTGAAGAAAGTAGTAAGATTTCTAGAAGGGGGCACAGAACTGGCGAGTTGCATTTCAGGATGTGTTGCACAAGTTTTGGGCAAGCCAGTACTGTCCACAGTGCCAAAGATCTATGTGCAGGCCTCTATGTAGCCTTCTTCAGTTACTTTTACTGACTTTCTACTCACAACATAAAATGAATTATCACCGATTATCACAATTGGCCTGCATGGTAAGAGGCTTTTTATTTATTTTTACATGAAGAAACTGGGTTTAAGAAAGAGAAAACAACTTATGAAGTTTCGGTTGCAGAGAACAGAAATCACTCGAGTTGTTTTAAATGAAAAGGGATTTATTTTAAGAAATTTGGGTATTTATAAAATTATGGAAAGAGCTGAAGCAGCACCCCTAACCTGGGCATCCTGGAATGTCCCCTAGAACACCACCACAGCACGATCTAGCCAAGGGAACTTTCACCCATACTGCATTTGGGCAAGTAGGAATTTTGAAGCCTTATGCCAGTTGCTGCTCCAACACCATAATGTTGTAATTGTGATCTGGGGTTTAAATGCTGACATCAGAAAAAGTGACTCCAGAGACAAGACAAGCCTGCAATAAATATACTAGCAAAATGGATAATCTCTTCCTGCCTCTCTACTAAGTTAGTTACTGGATACTAAGACCTTTGCTAATGCTGTTTTAGAGAAAAAAATCCCTATGATCCCTATATCCCTGCATGGCAGCAGAAATAGTAGAAGCTGCAGAAGTGACTTCTGGAAACATCTGTATTCTAAATATTGCATGAGTGCTAAAACACATCTTTAACTTTAGTTGCAAGGGCAATTGGGAAAAGTGGTTTTCAGGACAAGAAATCAAACTGAAAAGAAGGTAGAACAAATGTTGTGCATCAAATGACTATACAAGTGGGGAGTTGTTATTTGAACTCAGACTTGTTTAAGTCTGAAAGCCTTCTCTATAAGAGTGTGCTCTGTAGAGAATTTTAATGTGAACAAATGAATGCATGCATTTACAAATGAGTTATGTATGTATGAGTAGCATCTCTTTTTCAACTCATCTTTGCCTAGGAAATAGTCATCTAACCAATGTTTAAGTGACTGGTTGTTCCTGAGATCACCCTGGAATTGGTCTATAGTCCTGAACCTAACTTACTATTGGTGTGGCTGGAGTATTCAAGTGACCATTTTTGTCCAAATCCCATCTGTTAATAGCTATATGAAGCCTGGAACCTGGCTATGAATCTGTCTCCAGACTAGGAAACCTACCCTTGTCATCTGGATCATGCTGGCCTCTTCCTTGGGGACTGTTGTCCAGTTTGTAGGTTCTATACTTTATTTAAGATACCAGATTTCAGATATAGTGATTCATTTGATGTTAAGAAACTTAGTCATTCTAAAATATTGATATTGTTTCCATCTTCATTTTGGCCCTGTGAATATGGACTTTGAACTTCAGTATTGAACTTAGACTCTCACACCCTCCCATATCAGATGCATAACAGCAACCTTTTGTTGCTTTATTCAATTAATTTTGCTCTTCTAATAGTACTGTCCACCGCAAACATATTAGAGTTGAAGCAATTATTATAGCTGTCTTTAAATTAGGTTTTGAGCTTCTGGAGAAGATGGGATCATGTTTTCTATTTTTGTAAACTCAGGTACTTAATATTTTCTGTTCTATTTAAAAAGTAGTGAATGAGAAATTTTGCTACCAGCTACCCAGTAACAATAAATCCCTAAATAGCCTCCAAACAATGTAAAACTGAAAAGCTTCTAAACACAAGGTTTGATGAACAAGAAGAGCCAAAGCTAAGATGACCTAAGTAACCAATAAGTCAGTAACAGAATGATAAGCTCATTAGTTTGCAGAAGTTACTCATGGTATGTCTCCTTTGTAGCAAAGCCAAGAAACAGACTAGAAGGGGTGGGCAGAGGGAGGCAGTGATAGTGAAGACAGCCACAATTATGGAGAGCCTTTACTCTGCCATATATTATTTAATTTAGTCATTGCAATAACTCACTGAAAGAGGCATAGCACATTATGTATATATTCATTCATTGGTACTATGTTTCTGGCCCCTCTACACCCCTCACCCTTTTAGAAGTTACTGGTTAATTCAAAGGCAAAATTTCAGCTTTTTTTTTTTTTTGAGAACTAGCTGCTTATGGGAAGCTGAATTCTGGTCTGTCCCTCTAGCCTATACTTTTCAGAGGGTCAGTACCTAGAACACAGCTTGGTATTGATCAGCAAGTCTGTCATATTCTGAAGTTCAGTTTCAAGAATCTCAGGTTTGTTAGAACCTAAATCACATTCATGAATATCAGTGATATCAATATTAATAGTAGTATTTGATTATTCATTTATATATACTTTTCTGATCAGTTTGCTTCAGAAGTAAGTTGGGAGAAAAAGGAGATTATGTTTTGACTCCTAACTACGTTCCCTTTCTTATATAGCTAAAAAAAAATTAAACATGAAATGATAGAAGGTAAAAAGAAGACAGTAAATAGCAGACATGAAGTTGAAAAGAGAAAGGAAAAATAAAACAGCTCAGTTGTTGGGGAAGGTTCAGAAGAGAAATAATCAACTCCATATATCATAATCCCATAGTGCAGAGCATAGCATAATAATTAATGCTCATGATGACAATCCTCGATCCATCAAGAAAAATTATGTTGACAGACTTTTTCTTTTCTTTTTTTCTTTCCTTTTTTTCTTTCCTTTTTTTTCTTTTCTTCCTTCCTTCCTTCCTTCCTTCCTTCCTTCCTTCCTTCCTTCCTTCCTTCCTTCCTTTCTTTCTTTCTTTCTTTCTTTCTTTCTTTCTTTCTTTCTTTCTTTCTTTCTTTCTTTCTTTCTTTCTTTCTTTCTTTCTTTCTTTCTTTCTTTCTTTCTCTTTTACCTAAGCTGAGGAAGAATGAGTAATAAATTTTTGAAATATTTATTTTTGATAAGGAAAATATTATTTTACTATATCTGTTGGTCTCTCCAAGAAATACCATTACAAAAATACATAAATGTAGAAAAGGGATTGTTGAGGATAACTTACTAAGAATATATTACCTTTAAAATTAAAGATTTTACCACAATATCTGCATTTTCCTACTTTCTTTCATTCTGCCTAATGAGGAATAATTTCTAAAGTTTTATATTAATCGGTAAAATCAGCTCTAAGTGCCTCTTTTCAATATGATGGATCAATTTTATTTTATTTTTAAGCAAAAGATGTAAAGCATCCGTTCAGATTTAAATTAAGCTTAATTTCAGGGTTCACGCTCATCAGTCTTATAATTAAATAAACTCACAATAATGGATAAAGAATGTTATATTTTTATTCTACAGCATGGATATTTTAACTGACATTGCAGGTAGAAAAGCAAAAACATGGTAGTTTGAATGTTTTTAGGTTTAAAATTCTCACAGAAACCCCACATTTGGCATTAGGTTGCTGTTTATCTGGTTTTGTCAGCATGCTGGAGTTGAGCTGACTCAGAGATCTCATGCTACTCATTCCAAAAGAGACTAAAATACACAAAGCAAGATTGCTATTTATCATATCTCAATGGAATAGGGGGAGATGAGGAGGAATATTAATAGCCTCATCCAGGGGACCATCTTTGTTGCATCAGGATACATGGGAGACCAAATTAATAATTAAAGATTGTTTGGTAACCATGGAATTAAAGCAAAGGGTGGTGAGTAATTTTGAAGATTTCAACCAGCTGATGAGGACTATTGAATTGTCCCTGAGCCACAATAG
The DNA here is from genome assembly GCA_004027375.1 of Macroglossus sobrinus. Taxonomy (NCBI): domain Eukaryota; kingdom Metazoa; phylum Chordata; class Mammalia; order Chiroptera; family Pteropodidae; genus Macroglossus; species Macroglossus sobrinus. The sequence goes on along the minus strand of PVKZ01000682.1, from coordinate 558,795 downwards.
AGTTATAATAATATATGATAATTATTAATCACTTTGTCAGGTAAATTATAAATGCTTTACTTATATTGATTCATAAATATTCCTAGCAACTCCTAAAAGGTGTCCTCCCCACCAAGTAGATGAGAGAAGGAGGAGCCAGAGTTTAAGTAACTCTCATAAGTTTGCAGGGATGGCAAATTTCAGAGGTTGGATTGAAATCTAGGCAATCAGATTCCAAAGCCAACATTCTTTATATTATTTTATCTCTCTAATGGTAGTTTGTTTTTTCCTGGATTAAATGTTTCTTTTCAGGATAGTGAGGTATAAACAAGTTCTCATTTCTTCCACTTTCTATGTTACAAGCATCTTCCTCCAGATAAATTACAATCACATGGGTTGTTACTGTTTGCTAACTTCCAGTCACATTCTAGTTCTCATTTGGAGATTTCATTCAGTCCACTTAGATTGAATGTTAGATATTTGCAAATTCTATGGTCATCCATTTATACAGTGTTTGGATTACTCTCAGAGGGGCTGAAAGTCTCAAGGCTCATTCTCATCTAATTGTGTGTATACATTATTAGCTTTACTGCAACTTACTTTCTGTTACTTTTAAGTTCTTGTGAATCGGGTAGGATATTACTCACTTTATGGCTTTTATAGACACCAACAATTAAAAAGGTAAAATATTGATGGAAAAGAGACTCAGAATGAATTATAAAACTGTAACTTTTGACAAGTGGATCATCTTGACAAGGTACATCTTTAAGAATTTCAGTTACTCATTATTAGATGAATCCCAACTTTTTAATTTCATTGAATTTTAAGAACTGGAACTGGCAAAAAGTCTTACTTGTCACAGTTTGTTTATTTATTTTTATTTGCATTTAGAGATAGTCTGATGACAGCATGGCAGGAGATTTTACACTTGCGGTTTTCGATATGATCAATTTCCCATTACTAATTACATGAATCATGTCTTTGAAATGAGCTTAAAGTTCCCCTCAATGTGTTCAATATTTTCCTGCAAGTAAAGAAGTAATATCTAACTTGAATGCTACTGTTAGGATATATTTTAGATCTTCTGAGCAGTTCCCTGAGATTCTTGGAAGAAAGGTGCTTTATATAACTTCCCACAAAGTATTTGAGATGGCTCCTTATGAATTACTATGTGCTGGCAACTTTATCTGACAGTACCAAAAGACATAGGGCAGATTATAAATCAGCTTGTGGAAGCAACTCAATTTTCTGGGCTGTCAATCATCTTAAAGACAGGTGAGGTCATATAACAAATAACCTTGCTGCTCCCAAATCCTACATGGGTGCTTAGATCATCTGAAAGCTTTGACTGAATTTTTCTGCCTTGGCAGTAAACTGTCAAATGATCAGCAAAGTCAGTGTGTCACTTGGCAGAGTGGTAGGACTGGCTGCTGTGCACACCAACAGGAGGAAGAGAAGGGGATGGGACTTTCTAACCTGCTGTACAGATGTGAGGCCTGGATTATACCCTGGGTTCCATTCAGTCTTTGAAGATGTTTCAATTCATAAATTATAAATATTGTCTATTGCTGCACAGGTCATGAGAGAATAGCAGATAATAATTCCAAGACGCTTATTAGAGGAAAAACAATCCTTTGGGAAAAGGGGAGGTGGAATGAGAGACAAAGAGAGTGAATTAGGAATGCATTTAGTCCAGAGACACTGAGGTATGCTATAATGATAGAGTTTGGAAATGTCAGTAGCAGATGAGATCTGCCATCACTTGCCAAAAGCAGATTGTTTCAGTCCCCATAACAAGTGCACGGTTCCCTTGGAGCAAAAAGTGATTTCACAAAACAATAGCAGAAATATCTAAGGAGTTTGAAAACTGCAGAACAGCTATTTAACCATCAATATTCCCTATTGGGAGAGATGTTATGTGAGAGAGTAAGAGATAAACAGGAGAATACATAGGAGAACCAGCTAAATTTTTAGAATTATGTGAATTCTGTTTAAAACTTTGTTTAGTCACAATCATAACATTATCTTTTAATATTTCTTGGGTTGTCTATTTTTAAATGAAATAATTTGCCTTTTGTATTTGGAAAATCTGTTTTAAAATAATAGTCCATAATTTGATTTAAAAATCAAAAAATAAAGTCATACTAAAAACATTATGTTTTTTCCTGTTCAAAATATGTTTTTTTTCACATCATATATTTACCGCCTTTCTTTAGGTGGATGAGAAATATTGCAAATATAACCATTACCTGCTTTATGCTTCCATTTTGCTAACTAACAGGCAAACAAGCTGGTAATAAGTAAATAAAATGTAGAAAGGCAATAGAGAGAAGGTTGTTGCCTGGTACAAAAGCATTCTAAGTAAATGTATTTTACCTTTTGTCCTCTAGCAAATTTCATCTTACTCTCTTCCTCTCTTTTCAGGCAAGGCCACTGAGTATTGTGTACATTTTGAGTTAAGCTTTTTTTATTATTATTGATTTAAAATATTTGTTAATTGGAAAATGTGTAGGATTTACTAATTTACGATCGATGTATTTTGACAATAGGATTGATCATTCAGGCCATAATAAGCAATGCAATTAAATTTATAGTTTGATTATTTTCTAAGGGTGTACATTTTTCTCTTGGACCTAAGTTTGCTTATAGAACTTATTTATTACTGAAACAATAAAATCACATGTTTCCAAACATGTGGAGAAAATAGCCTCAAAGCCTAAAAAATATTTCTTTATTTTTAGCCCAGTTTTAGTGTTTCTTTTATAAAGTAAAAGCCCTGAAGCTCAATTCAAAATAGCTAAGATTAATATGTTTTTATTGATTACCTTTAGTATCAAGGAAGTGATAATAATACAACTTATTCTTGCATTACTGAGAGCTGGAGAAGAGAAGTTCTGGGGACAGGTCTATTTCAACTTTCTTACTCATGTTCCTTGAAACTGGGAAAGACCCAAGTGGAAACTTACATTGTCATTATGTGAGGAACACAATAATTTTCTGCTTTGGAGCAGACCAGGTGGAACCACAAAATGTATGCTTATTTGTTCCATAAAGAATTTGAGGGGATTGAGGTAAATGCATTGGCTGCAGGAAGTTGATAGTGACAGCAGAAGAGTTTCTCAAATATGTGGCAGAATTACTTGCAGAGTAGTGTGAAATGGGTCCCTGGTGGAGGCACACAGTTGGTAAAAGAGAACTTGATTTGTGGAAGCAAAGTCTCTTATCTGAGGTTCTGTGGCAGAGTCCCACAACACAGTCTGGGAGAAATGTTAGTGTGATGAAGTCCCAGGTCACATAGGGGCAAGAAGGCTACACAGATTGAGAAAACAACAACTTTGAAGAGCCCTAATTTTTTTTTGGAGAATTCCATTCTTAGCGCATGTGGTTTGGGTGAGCAGATCCAAAATTAGTTCCAGTAATGGGCATTTCTTAGCCTAAACCAATGAACACATGCTATCCCCCTGGTCATGGTTTAAAGATAAAAAAAAAATAGGACCCAAACAATGAGGTTTTTAATAAGACTTCAGGAAGAGGGGTCTTTTTCTTTCCCGCTATACTTGAACAAGAGAATATGTGAATAAGAGCTACAGCTTTCTTGCTCCCACATAGATTCTTAGCATGATATCAAAACTGAGGACATTGGAGCGAAGAGATAAAGAGAGAAAATTCAGATTTTGGTAACATTATTTGGAGCTCTAGCATCAAGCTTTGTTGTATGGGATTTCTAGGTTATAGATGTTGATACAGAGTTAGAAGTATGAAAGTTTTGTTGAGGAGTAACACTAGTGAAAGAATAGGAAAGAAACATAATTGGGCCAGAAGAACTATTGGACCACAATACAGACTTGATAAAGCCTCTGCCAGCCCATGGGGGAGCTCTAGAGCAAAAACTTCTCAAACTAGAAGAGTGTCTTGTTGCATCGAAATGCCCGGGTTCTTATAATGTCTTTTCTAGTCATTGGCTGGGGGAACCTGGGGAAGAACATGATCATGGCTTAGAAGCCAGGTTGACCACAAAGGAGAAAACAGAAGTTGTTAACTAACCACATTCCTTACACATGGACAGTTAGTTCTGTCTCAAAGGGTGATCTGCCACACTAGCAACTGAAAAAGTAAGCCATACCATTTATGTAGTTCAATATATCCCATTTAGGCTTGGGATACTGAAAGGCAATTGAAAAATTTCTAGATTACATAACCCAAAATATGCTAGAAAAAAAAGCAAAATGACAAATGTGTAAATTTTTTTAATGCAGCATCATTTGTAATAGCTAAAGACTAAAAATAATCAAGCTATCCATCAACAGGGGATTAAGTGTATAAATTATGGTTCCTAATGGAGTATCACAAAACTAAAAAAAAAGAAGAATAGCTTAATTTATTTCTCAGTTTCTTGGACATGTTCTAGAATGAGTTTGTACAGGTCATAGAGAAATATACAAATAGTTATGTTTCTAAGGGAGGTAAAAGAAAGCATTTAAATTCTTTGTTTTATTTTGCCTTTTAAAGCATCATTGTGATACCAATAGGTCAAATATTTTATTTAGCTTCATAAGCCTTTGTATTAGTGTATCAATTAGAATATCATTACAAAAAAAGAAAGTTATTGAAAATTTAGGGCAAACATGTGTAAAGGAAGGCCTCTGTCAGCATGCTTTATGCACTGAGTGAAAGTATGGTATTCTCTTTGAAGCCCACAGGACGGGGTGACCTTGGATGAGAGGCCACATTATCTGGATGGTGATTTCATAGGTCCTTCTGTAAAGGGCAGGCAATATAATTTATCTCAACTACTCAACTCTGCTATTACAGCAAGAAAGCAACCATAAACAATATGTAAACAGATGAGTGTGACTATGTGGTAGTAAATTTATCTACAAAAATGGCTGGTGGCTGGATTTGGCCCATGGGCCATCTTTTGCTTTAGGTCAAACTCTAAGACAAGTAAGGTTTATCTTTGGTGTGTCCTTTCTGCTTCTCTTTAGTCTCCTCACATGTGCTGTCATTCTCACTCCCACTAACCACTCTAGTATCCCGTTTTCTCAGAATTATGCTCCATAAATGATCTGGTTGGCAAGAGATCTGATGAGGTGTTCTGTGACTCTCAAGAGGTTTATCTTACTAAGGACATATTAACATTCAATATGGAATTCTGAAATAAACATTTAAAAAGCCTGTCTATGAAAAATAGAGTTAATTTTATCTGGTCATAGAAATTATGCCTATTGATTATAGAAAATTTGGAAAAGAAAGAAGAAAAAGCCCACAAGTTCTACTGTAGTCAACATTTTGGAGCATGAGTTTCCTGTTGGAGTACTTCAGGCACTTAGGCATGCAGTTGGCATCACTACCTTACATAGTTTACTTGTCTTAGGCTTATCGTAATTAGGGCTGCTGCCCATTTTTATTATTTGTGAGGGCAGCTCTATTTCCAAATTGTCTTTCATTTTGTCTGGCCCTTAATTTCTTATCTTTCCGATGAGACACATTCTTGACAGAAGTATTGAGTTGTAATTTTTACTAAAAAAAAAGCAAAACTGAGAAAAAATAATGTATGACTTGAGGCAAGTTGCTTACTTTCTGTAGTTCGCAGTTTTCTTTCCTGGCAAATGAAGGGATGGACTTAGATAATGGCTAAGATTTTTCCAGTCCTCAGATCCTAATATTTTGTTCAAAAGATTTGACTTAATGATTTCAATTTTAAGGCCACTTTAGAAGGATACAATACAGGCTAGTAAGATGAGAGACTTAATGAATCTAGTATGAAATGAAATGCAAAATCAATGAAAACTAGAGTCTAGGGGCCCAAGAATGTTATGGAATACACTTGCAAGAGAAAGCCAGAATTAGAGACATTGTGGGAAAATGAAAAATAAAGTGATAATTATTTTGGAGAGAATCAGGTATTATAATAGAAAAATAGAGGAGGTAGGGATAATTCACTTATTCTATCATCTATGTGTTGGAAATCCTTTACATATCAGACCACTTTGCCTTAGAGATATAAATATATAAAAGACATCTCTTCCTTTATGGAGCCAATTTCCCAATTGTGAAGACACATTAACAAATAATTACCATAGTCTTAACAAGTGCTTCATTGGAATAGAGAGGTCAGTAATGCTGGGTTGTTACAAGGTCACAAAGATCTGTGTTAAAAAAGTGTAAAGGAGTTTGTATTGAAGACCACACTCTATTTTAACTCTATGACTAGACTTTGTAGTTTCTTTGAGAAGTTATTCATACCTCAAATTTATAAGACATAATGAAACACAATTTCTATCATTAAATTTGCTTACTAATTCAACAAAATACAGGCAATGCCCAAATTTTAATTTAGGACCAAGCCTTACTTTTCTTTCTGAGAAAGATAGGAATAGAAAAAGCCCTTAAAAATTAAATCTAGTGATTGCTACACTTCACCAACACCAGCCAATAGTTTGTTATACTCTAAATATAACTTGTCATCTTGTGACAAAATACAATTTTGAGAATAATTGAAAACTACGTTTCAATTTTCAATTGTTTATTATACTTGAAAACCAAAAATTTATAGAAGACTTTTTTATATTTATTTTGTGTCAGGTAATAGGGAATTTTATCCTCTGTGTCCCTAGAAGATGGTAAGATTGATGAGTGTTTATGCAGGCATCAGAATTTAGTTCATAGATTATTAAATAATGCATTGTTTACACTTACTTTAGCTTAACACGATTTTACCCTTTTGTCATTTCTAAGTGATACCCACAAAGATACTGAATTCATTGATCTTATGTTCCAAAGAGTGATTCTATATGGTAGTTGTATGATAGTTAATGTAATTAAATAACTGGTAATTGTTTTTAATGTCTTAACAGAACTTCTCAAAATAATTTGTATTTTAGAGGTTAAAAATGAAATATTAAAATTTTGATACAAAGAATAAGCAACACTTAACGCTGAGGTAGGGGACAAAAGCATAATGAGGAGAAAACTTAAGAACATCAAGAGACTGTAACAATGTTGAGATTTTATTTTAAAAAGATTCTTTCTAACTAATGCTTGGCTACAGATGGCCAAGCAAAAATAAACCACCTTCTATAGTAATCAAAACAGTATGGTGCTGTCACAATACAGACACATAGATCAATGGAACAGAACAGATTGCTCAGAAATAAACCCATGCTTATAATGCTAATTAATCTATATGACAAAGGAGGCAAGAGTATACAGTGGTTAAAAGACAGTCTCTTCAATACATGGTATTGGGAAAACTGGACAGATGCAAAAAATGAAACTAGACGACTTTCTTATACTTTACACAAGAATAAACTCCAAATGGATTAAGGACTTACATATAAAACCGGAAACCATAAAACTCCTAAAAAAAAATTCTCCTAACTATATTTTTTAAGATAAGTCTCCTCAGGGAAAGCAAAAACTAACAAATGAGACTGCATCAAACTAAAAAGTGTTTGCATAGGAAAGGAAACCATCAACAAAACAAAAAGGCAAGCTACTGAATGGGAAAAGATATTTGCAAATGATATATCTAATGAGGAGTTAATTTCCTAAAAATATAAAGAACTCAAACAAACCAATCCAATTAAAAAATGAGCAGAGAACCTGAATACATAATTCTCCAAAGAATTATGGCTAACAGTCACATGAAAAAGATGCTTAACATTGCTATCATCAAGGAAATGCAAATCAAAACCACAATAAAAGAGTATCTCACACCCATCAGAAGAATGGCTATTATAAAAAAGACAACAAAGTATAAGTGTTAGTGAAGATGTGGAGGAAAGTGAACTCTCATGCATTGTTGGTGGGATTATAAATTGGTTCAGCCACTATGGAAAACAATATAGAAATGCCTCAAAAAATTAAAAATGGAATTACCACACAATCTAGTAATTCTACTTTTAGGTAGTTATCTAAAAAAAAAAACAAAAACAATAGTTTGAAAAGATTTATGCCCCCTATCTTCACTGCAGCATTATTTACAATAGCCAAGGTATGGAAGCAACCTAAGTGTCCATTGATAGATAAATGGACAAAAGAGATGTCACACACACACACACACACACACACACACACACACACACACACACACACTCACACGCTGGAATATTAGTCAGCAATTAAAAAGAATGAATTTTTTCATTTGTAACAACGTGGATGGACCTAGAGGGTATTATGCTAATGATCTAAGATAGAGAAAGACCAATACCATATGATTTCACTTATGTGTAGAATCTAAAAAACAAGACATATGAACAAGCAGAACAAAACAAAATGAGACTTACAGAGACAGAGGACTAACTAATGGTTGCCAGAGAGAAGGGAATGGAAAGATAAGCATAAAAGGTGAAGGGGATTAAGAAGTACAAAATTAAAGGTGAAAAAAATCATGGGAATATAATGTATAGCATAGGGAATGCAATCAATAATATGATAATAACTATAAAGTATCAGTTACTAGACTTAGTGTGTTGGTCGCTTTGGAATGTATACAAATATAGAATCACTCTGTTTTACATCTAAAATTAATGTAATATTGTATGTCAACTATAATTTATATCAAAAACCTTAATGTAGCCAGATTTATATAACTGAATTTTTATTACAAAAAAATGTGGATGAATTTAGTTTATTCTTGCCAGTTGCCAAATCTTACTAGGCTTGCTTCTTTTTTTTAGGTCAGAGAAGAAAATGTTTTGAAAATTTTGTCTTTCTTTGACCTTAACTAAATAATTTTGTTTTTTACTAAGTAATATTAATAGAATTTGATAGTGAGAAGTGGAATATCTGCTTTTGTAGACAAAAAAAAATTCAGTGTATTTATCTGTATTGAGTGGTTAAAGATAAACATATTTGAAAACCAGAAACACATCAAATGAATCAATTCTCAAGTTCTGTCTATCCTCTTTTATTTTTGAATTTTAAAAATCTAGGCATAATTTACATGCAGTAAAATGTTCAAATCTTAAGTATAACCATTAACTAGATCAAGATGATTTAAAGAGCATTCTCATAACCCTAAAAGTGCCTTCTTTCCCCTTTATAATTAATAAGACTCTCTCCTAAGAGGTAACTATTTTTCTGACTTCTATCATGATAACTAGCTTTATCTGTTCTCAAACTTCACATAAATGAATAATTTAGTTCTGTGATTATTACTTTTTATATCATGTCCATATCATTATTTTTTGTTAAGATGTTATGATATACCAGACTTAATGCTTCAAATGCATCATGTACTCTCTCTGATACTGGTTTTCCTGTCTGTAACATAGTTAAAAATAGATTATTTTTGTTTAAGTTAAATGATTCTGAATTCCAAAGGGGTGGGTTTGGAAGTAGTTCATTTGGGCAGAATAGAGCACCCTGGCAAATCTGGGGTGTGAACTAGGCTAGTATGTAACAGAGGGCTTGCTGTGCTTGGGGAAGCAGATTCATAGATATATCCCTGAGTTAAGAAGCTTAAATAGAGAATACATCAGGATTTGTTTCCAGAAATAGGCTACATGGTGAGGCTTAAATTTTGTGAATAGGGTAAGAGCCCATATTAAGGTCAGGGGTAAGCAGGGAGAATGTGATGCACCTCAGAATTGGGGCCGCTAGTTTTGCCAGTATCCATTCCTTCTACCAAATGTTAAGATTAGTCCTTCCAACTGTGATGGTTGGTTAAAAGCCTCCAGATGGAGGCCAGGTGGCTCCATCCTTTGATTCTGAGAGGTAACACATAGAAATGAGGAGAAAGCAGGACCAAATTTTCTATAGAATCCGCAAGATAAAGGCCGGGCTGGCTCCTGGACAGGGTATATGCCCCTCATTATGGGGCGGTACTTTGGTGGGTAATCAGAACTCTGTACAAAATGTTTCATCTGCCTGCATTGTCCTTCCCCCTTACCAACCAGAATAAACAGCTATGTGCAGATAGTGAGAAAAGCAGCACGGAGATTTGGCTGGTCTGGAATCTCATCTGAGCTCCATACTCTTACTAGCTTTGTGATTCTGGGCAAGTTGCTTTACTTCTCCAAGTCTCAGTTTCTCCATTTGTCAAAGAGGGACATAATAGTACTTACCTCATGGGGTTTAATGAGATAATTGATGTAAATGCCTGGTAGCCTAGTTGATCTTCATTTCCACTGAATGGAAAAGTAGAAAGGAACCTATTTAAAATACGACTCTCAAAATTTATCTAAAAACACTCTGTGTTCAGAAGCCTTCTCTGATCCTACCAGAAAGAGTAAAGTTTTCTTCACATAGCATTCTGTTAAGATGCTTCCCACACTTAAAACAGAAAGCAGGCAACTTCTTTTCTAATTACTCCTTTGAACATTATACTACTTAAGGGTAGGGATTGTATCTTTCATGTTTATAATTCTAGTTCAGCCATGGTGTCAGGTACCTAGTGGGTACTCAAGAAATATTTGTCATATGCGGTGTCAGGTCTCCTCATTGCCGGAGTCCTCGTCATCCCTGAAGCAGCTGTAGGCCCTGGCCTTGGCCTCGCCATCCTCATAGTAGCCTTCGTAGAAGAGCTCTGAGCCCTGGTTGGGTGCTGGGGCCTTGGTCTTCACGCAGTACTCTACCAGTGTGGTGGGCACCTTCACACTGCCCTGCTCCACGTCCATCTTGGTCCTCAGGACCTGCTTCTGGATGATGTCTGTGTATAAACTCTATTTTTTGACAATTACATATTTTACCTCATTTGTCTCTGGTAGTTTTCCTTTGATGCAGGATTCATGTTCAAGATTATTTTGTAGGAAAGGTACAAATTTCACTGAATCCTTTGACTTTACCCTTCAAGCTACTCTAGCTACTATAAATTGGCTTGACAATCAACAACAACACAAAATTACTATTTATGACATGTAATGAGCCTTCTGTTGGAAGGCTCAGCAGTAACAATGTGAAAATAGCTGTAATTTAGTAATTCAGTAGCATCTGACTCAGTGAAGGAATTAGTAGAAATAATAACCTTTAGTTCTGATACCACAAAATCTGTGTCAGACTTCTGGAATGGAGATTTACACAGAAGTCTAGCTATTAATTTCACATTATGATTTTACCATTTTTATAATATATAATAATAACAATAAGTTTAGGTTATTATTATAAGCCTCAAGGCTTGAGAAATGATACTAGCAAAATCGAAAACATTCCCACCTACCAGATATATAACTACAAGGTTCTTTTGATGTTACACTATTAATATTGTGACAGAAAAGAAAAAAGAAAAGGAAAGAAAAGTAAAGGGAAAAAAAAGAAGAGAAAAGAAAAGAAAAGCCTTCCCTGTATGCCCGCTAATGGACGAAGCAAGATGAACACCACAAGCAATTCCTGTGATGTGGCTAGCTAGCAGTCTTCATTACTCTTCTGGCTCTTTCTAATGTCTTTTCTAAATAAGAAACAAACAAATGTCCTCTATATGTACCAATGGGCTAAATTCTAAAGAAACAAAACAACTCACAATGAACCCATAAAACTGTAGGCAAGTATTAATGTAACAACTCAGCTCTCAACATCCATGACAACCAAGACATTATAGGGCTGATATCCTAACAAATTTTATCACTAAATTCTGTTTCATGTTCTACTTTATTCAGGATAAAAAATTCACTTCATAACATGCATAATTATCCATGCTTTAGGGGAAATTTGAGGAATTATTTAAATAATCATTTAACACATTTTTGATATAATACTTTGATATATCTTAGTTCACTACTGTTACCTGCCAGACATAAAATTGGATGGAAATGAAAAAAAACCTATTTAAATTATCTTTAGTTCTTAAAGGCAATATAGGGAACTTAGGGGAAATTTTAAAGATTTTTATGTTGGTACTATTATAATAGCTTTTCTAGGAAAAGATATGGCGAGTGAAAAGAACTTTTGGAATAAATCAGGAAGTCCCTTTTCTGCTGTGCTCTGATAAACTATTAAGAATGGTCCATTTTAAACTATAGTTATTGAGAATCCTCAGTTGCAATCACTATCTTCAAATCCTTTTAGGCTATCTTCTAATTATCTTTGTTTTCAAAATAACTGGAGATTTAGTTTATTAAAATTTGCTATATATATGTATTTTAATGTGGTAAAAAAACAACATAAAATTTTTTATCTTAGCCATTTTTAAATGGTTCAGTAGTGTTACTATATGCACACTGCTATGCAATATATCTTGCTACATTGAAACTATACCTATTGAATAAAACTCCTCTTTTCCCTCTATTCCCTTATACTCTGTGTTTCTAAGAGTTTTACTACTTTAGATAACCTCATGTAAGTGGAATCATGCAGTGACTGGCTTATTTAACTTAGCATAATATCCTCAAAGTTCATCCATGTTGTAGCATATGACAGGCTTCCTTCTTTTTAATAATGGATATTATTCCATTGTATGTACAGAGCACATTGACTTTATGCATTCATCCACTGATGGACATTTAGATTGCTTCCATGTTTTGACTGTTGTGAGTAACGCTGCAATGAACCCATATGCAATATCTATATGATTCCTGCTTTTAGTTCTTTTGAGAATTAAAGCGAGATTATTGGATCACATGGTAATTCTAGTTTTAATTTTTTAGGAAACTCCATACTGTATTTCATACTGGTAGCACCATTTCACATTTCCACTAACAGTGCATAAAGGCTCAGTTTCTCCACATTTTTTACCATTTGTTGTTATTTTCTGTGTGTGTGTGTGTGTGTGTGTGTGTGTGTGTGTGTGTGCATGTGAGTGTGTGTATGGCCACCCTAACAGATGTGAGGTGATATCTCATTGTGGTTTTAATTTGCATTTTACTGGTGATTAGTGATGTTGAGCACCTTTTTATATTCTTGTTGGTCATTTGTATATCTTCTTTGGAGAAATGTTTATTAAGTTCTTCACCCACTGCTTAATAAAATTATTTTGTTATTGTTGATTTGTAGATATTTTAAACTGATAACAACTTAACTTCAACTGCATAGAAAAACTCTACATCTTTCCTCTTTATGTTATCAATGTCACAAATCTTCTATAGTTATTTTATTATTGTAATTTTATAATTACAGCTATTTTTATGTTTTTGCTCTAAGTTCTAATTCAGAATTGAAATTGATTTATACCCTTTCATTATATCATAGGGTTCAGAATTTGTCTATATTTACCTTTATCAGAGTGTTTTATATTTTCATGTTTTTATGTGGCTATCTAGCATACTTTTGTTATAACACTAAAGACTCACTTTAGTATTTTTTGTAAGGCAGGTCTACTGGTGATAAAACTGTCAAACATCAAAGACACAGGGAAAATTTATGAGAGAGGCAAAAGAAAAGCAACTCAACATGTACAAGAGCACTTCTATAAGATTATCAGTGAATTTCTCAGCAGAAACATTACAGGTCAGAAGAGAGTGAGATGACATATTCAAAGTGTTGAAAAAATAATAATGCCAACCAAGAATACTGTATCTGACAAAACTGTCTTTCAAAAATGAAGAAAAAATGGAAACCTTCCCAGATAACCAAAAGCTGAGAGACAGTTTGATTATAATGTATCTTGGTGTGGGCCTCTTTGGGTTCATCTTAGTTGGAAACTTGAATTTATTGAATTTGGTTGTTTGTTTCCTTCCTAAAATTTGGAAAGTAGTTGATACTTATTTCTTAAATATGCTCTCTGCCTGCCTTTCTCTCTCTCTCTCTCTCTCTCTCTCTTTCTCTCTCTCTCTTTCTGGTAATTATATAATGTACATATTATGTGTGTCCCATTAGTCCCTTAGATTTTTTTCCACTTTTCTTCATTCTTTTTTCTTTTCATTTCTGTGCCTTAATTTCAAAACACCTATCTTTGAGTCATTATTCTTTTGCTGATTCTCCTGTTTTTTTTTTTTTAATTCCATGACTTTTTTTTATTAGTTTCAAGTATGCAGTACATTGGTTAAACATTTATATAGTTTATAAAATGATCTCCCTAATTGCTTTTTCTCTCCTCTAGTTTTCCACCTAGCCAATGTATTATTAATTCTAACTGCATTCCCTATGCTGTGCCCCCCATCCCATGACCATCTAGCAACTATTAATTTGTACTTCTTTAACTCTTCACCCCATTCACCCAGCCCTCCCATCCCCTCTATTCATCACCAAATTGTCCTCTATATTTGTGTCAGTTTGATTAGTTTGTTCTGTTTGTTCCTTAGATTCCACATATAAGTGAAATCATATAGTATTTATTTTTCTCTGTCTGACTTATTTCACTCAGCATAATAACCTCTAGGTCCATCCATGTCATTGCAAATTGTAGAATTTCATTTTTTAATGGCTGAGTAATATTCCATTGCTTATATGAACCATACCTTCTTTATCCAGTTGTCTGTTGATGGGCATTTAGGTTGCTTTCATATCTTGGCTATTATTGTAAATTGTGCTGCCATGAATATTGGAGTATGTAGATCTTTACAAATAATTGTTTTAGTTAGGATAAATACTCAGAAGTATAATTACTGGGTGAAAAGTTAAATCTATTTTTAATTTTTTGAGAAATCTCCAGACTGTTTTCCATAGCGGCTGTACCAATTTGCAATCCTACTCACAATGTGTGAGGGTTCCCTTTTGTCTGCATCCTCGCCAACACTTATTCTTTGATTATTGGTGATAGCCATTCTGACAGGTGTGAAGTGATATCTAATTGTGGTTTTAATTTGCATTCCTCTGATGATTAGTGACCCTGAGCATCTTTTCATATGTCTATTGGCCCATCTGTATTTCGTCTTTGGAGAAGTGTCTTCTGCCCATATTTTAATTGGATTGTTTTTTTGTTGTTGTTATTGAATTATATGAGTTCTTTACATATTTTAGATATTAACCTCTCATCAGATGTATCATTAGCGAATATCTTCTCCCAATCAGTTGGTTGTTTTTTGTTTTGCTGACTGTTTCATTTGCTGTACAAAACCTTTTTAGTTTGATGTAGTCCCATTTGTTTATTCTTTTCTTTTGTTTCCCTTGCCTGAGGAGATATATCTGAAAAGAAATTCCTTTTAATAATATCAGATAGTTTACTGTTTATGTTTTCTTCTAGAAATTTTATGGTTTTGGGACTTATATTTAAGTCTTTAATCCATTTTGAGTCTATTTTTGTATACGGTGTAAAAAGATGGTCCAGTTTCTGTTTTTTTTGCATGTGTCTGTCTAATTTTCCCAACACCATTTATTGAAGAAACCGTCTTTACCCCATTGTGTATTCTTTCCTCCTTTATCATATATTAACTGAACGTATAAGTGTGGATTTATTTCTGAGCTCTTTTTTCTGTTATATTGATCAATATATCTGTTTTTATGCCAGTACCATAATATTTTGATTACAGTAGGCTTGTAGTATAGTTTGAAATCAGGTAATGTGATACCTCCAACTTAGTTCTTTCTCAAGATTGCTGTGACTATTCAGGGGTTGTTATGGCTCCATATAAATTTTAGGATTATTTGTTCTAGCTCTCTGAAAAATGCCTTTGGTATTTTGATAGTGATTGCATTGAATCTATAGATTGCTTTGGTAGTATGGCCATTTTAGTTATGATTATTTCTATCCAGGAGCATGGTATATGCTTCCATTTATTTGTATCTTTTTCAATTTCTTTTGCAATGACTTATAATTTTCCGAGAATAGGTCTTTTGCCTCCTTGGTTAATTTGATTCCTAGGTGATTTATAGTTTTTGATACAATTGTAAATGGGATTGTTTTCTTCATTTCTCTTTCTGAAAGTTCATCATTGGTGTATAAAAATGCCACTGACTTCTGAATATTTTTTTTGTAACCTGCTACTTTACTGAATTCATCGATCAGTTCTAACGGTTTTTTTGGGGGGTAATCTTTAGGTTTCTCTCTATATAGTATTATGCCATTGGCAAATAATGAAAGTTTTATTTGTTCCTTTTCAATTCGGTTACCTGTTATTTCTCTTTCTTGTTTTATTGCTGTGGCTAACACTTCCAATCAGTGTTGAAGAAGAGTAGTAAAAGTGGGCATTCTTGTCTTGTTCTTAACCTTAAGGAAAACACTTTTAGCCTTTCCCCATTGAGTATGATGTTAGCTGTAGGTTTGTCATATATGGCCTTTATTATGCTAAGGTATGTTCCTTCTATTCTCATTTTCCTGAGAGTTTTTATTATAAACAGGTGCTGAATTTTGTCAAATGCTTTTTCTGCATCTATCAATATGATCATATGGTTTTTATCTTTCTATTTGTTAATGTGGTGTATCACATTAATTGATTTGTGGATATTGTACCAAACTTGCATCCCAGGAATAAATTCAACTTTATCACGGTGTATGATATTTTTAATGTATTGCTGAGTTTGGTTTGCTAATGTTTTATTGAAGATTTTGCATCAATGTGCATAAGAGATATCAGCCTATAGTTTTCTTTTTGTAATGCCTTTGCCTGGTTTCGGAATCAAGGTAATGATGGCCCCATAAAAAGAGTTAGGGAGCCTTCCCTTTTCTGGAATATTTTGGAATAGTTTGAGAAGAATAGGTGATAATTCTTTGAATGTTTGGTAAAATTCACCTATAAAGCCATCTGGTCCAAGACTTGTTTTTTGGGAGGTTTTTGATTACTGATTCTATTTCATTGATAGTGATTGGTCAGTTCAGATTTTCTGTTTCTTCTTGACTCATTCTTGGGAGATTGTATATTTCTAGGAATGTGTCCATTTCTTTCAGATTGTCCAATTTGTTGCTGGATAATTGCTCATAGTATTTTTTTTTTATGATCCATTGTATTTCTGTGGAGTTCGTGATTATTTCTTCTCTTTCATTTCTGATTGTATTTATTTGAGTCTTCTCTCTTTTTCCCTTGATGAGTCTGGCTAAGGGTCTGTCAATTTTGTTTATCCTTTCAAAGAACCAGCTCTTGGTTTTATTAATTTTTTGTATTGCTTTTATAGACTCTATTTCATTTATTTCCACTCTGATCTTTATTATTTTCTTATTTCTATTCACTGTGGGCTTTGTTTGCTGTTACTTTTCTAATTCCTTTAAGTGTAAGTTAGATTGTTTATTTGAGCTTTTTTTTTTGTTTCTTGAGGTAGGCCTAGATTGCTATGAACTTTCCTCTTAGGACTGCTTTCGTGATATTCCATAGATTTTGAGTTGTTATGTTTTCATTTTCATTTGTCTCTAGGTGTCTTTTGATTTATTCCTTGATCTCATTAATAACCCATTCATTGTTTAGTAGCATGTTAATTAACTTTCATGGGTTTGTGTATTTTCCAGTTTTTTTCTTGCAGTTGATTTCTAGTTTCAAATTATCGTGATTAGAGAAGAATGTTGATATGATTTCAGTCTTCTTAAATTTATTGAGACTTGATTTGTGTCCTAATATGTGGTCTCTCCCAGAAAATGTTTCATGTGCATTTAAGAAGAATGTATATTTTGCTGCTTTTAGGTAAAATGCTCTGAAACTATCTATTAAATCCATCTAATCTAGTGTGTTTTTTAGGCCCATAGTTTCCTTGTTGATTCTTTGCCTGGAAGATGTGTCCATTGGTGTTAATGGGATGTTAAAGTCTCCTACTATGAGTGTATTACTGTTGATCTCTCCTTTTATGTCAGTCAATAATTGCTTTATGTATATAGGTGTTCCCATGTTGGGTGTATATGTTTACTAGGGGTTATGTCCTCTTGATTTATCCATCTCTTTATCATTATATAATGCCCTTCTTTATCTCTTATTAGAACCTTTGTTTAAAAGTCTACTTTATCTGATATAAATTGCTACCCCAGCTTTTTTTTTCATTTCCATTTGTGTGAAATATCTTTTTCTATCCTTTCAGTCTGTGAGTGTCATTTGATCTGAAGTGTGTCTCTTGTAGACAAGCATATGCATGGGTCTTATTTTCTTATCCATTTGGCTACCCTATGTCTTTGAATTGGAACATTTAATCCATTTACATTTAAAGTGATTATTAAAAGGTACATTGTTACTGCCATTTTATTATTCATATTTGTTATTCCTATTTTCTCTTTTACCCCTTCTCTTTTTACAGAAGTCCCTTTAACATTTTTGTAATACTTCCTTGTTGATGATTAATTCCTTAAGCTTTTTCCTGTCTGGGAAGCTCTTTATCTTACTTTCCATTTTAATCAAATGCTTTGCTGGGTAGAGTATTTGCGGTTATAGATTCTTGTTTTCTATAACTTGGAATATTTCTTGCCATTCCCTTCTGTCCTGCAAATTTCCATTGAAAAGTTAGCAGATATTCTTATGGGGATACCCTTGCAAGTAACTAGCTGCCTTGCAGGGCACACTTACAGGTAACTAGCTGCCTTTCTCTGCTGCTTTTCAGATTCTCTCTTTGTCTTTGACCTTTAGCATTTTAATTATGATGTATCTTGGTGTGGGTCTGTTTGAATTCCTTTTTTTTTGGGACTCTGTGCTTCCTAAACTTGTATGTCTAATTCCTTTGCCAGGTTAGGGAAGTTTTCTCTCATTATTTCTTCAAATAGATTCTCAATCACTTGCTCTCTCTTTTCTCCTTCAGGTACTCCTGTGATCTGGATATTATTATGTTTCATGTTGTCCCAGAGATCTCTTACATTATTCTTATTTTTTAAAATTCTTTTTCTTTTGGTTGTTCTGATTGGTTGTATTCTGCTACCCTGTCTTCCAATTCACTGATTTGATCTACTGCTTAATCCAATCTACTATTGAGTCCTTTTAATGTATTCTTCATTTCAGTTATTATATTATTCATTTTTGTCTGTTTTTTTTTATTGCTATGTCCTTTACTATCTATCTATTGACGTTCTCCTTGTGCTCATCCATTCTTCACCTAAGTTTGTTGAGCATCCTTATAACCATTATTATTATTATTATTATTACACACATATATATTTATTCAGGTTGTATAAGAGAGAAGCTAGATAGATAGTTTTGATTTATTCATAAAACTATTTGATTTTTAATTTTAAAAAAAATGATTGTCTCATTTCACCGACTTGCGATGAAAATCAGAAATTTAGATAGATTAAACAGAGATACCTTTTAGACATACATTTTGAAATGCTGAGCAAATAATCAGATGCATTATTAAGATATGCAGAGGATATAATTTGGAAGCCATGTTTTAGACTGGATAAAATCACTTAGAGATACACTATTTCGTATAGTAGACACTAGCCTCATGTGTCTCTAACATTTAAATTTAAATTAATTAAATTTAAATATATAACCATTATTTTGAACTCTGTCTTGGTAGGTTGCTTACTTCCATTTCATTTAGCTTATTTTCTGGAGTTTTCTCCTGTTGTTTTATTTGTGGCATGTTTTTTTTTTCTTTTCTCATTTTATTAGCCTCTCTGTGTTTGTTTCTATGTGTCAGGAATATTTGTTTCATCTCTCAACCTTGGCCAGATGGCCTAATGTGGAAGGTGTCCTGTATGGCCCACTTGTACACTCTCCCTGATCCCCTTTGCCAGAGGCTCTGGACATAATCTTTGTGTGAGTTATGTGTAATCATCTGTTGTTGCCAAGCCTTTATTATTGTCAGTACATCAGTGGATAGAATTAATGCTCAGGCTAACTAATTGTGGGAATTGGCTGTACCCATAGGGTAAGAGTTGCTGTGTGGAGGCTGGTCCCACTGAGTGGGATTTGCTCTACCAAGCTTGTGTATTTGTTGCAACCACCCTTTGTGTGTTTCACTAATGGGGCTAGTCAGGAATTGCTTTGTTGTGGTCTGGTGCAAGCCTCTAGGTGCATTGGTTTTGTGGCTTCTTGGGAGAGAATCCCCAGTAGGCCAAGGTCAGCCACTGGTTTTGATTGTTCAGGCTTACCTGGTGGGAATTACAAAGTGATCCACAGATGGTTGTTGCCTCTGCTGAATCTATAGGTAAATGGAATAGACAACGCTATAGGCAATGGTCCAGTTATCCCCCATCCCTCACCTAGGACATTGTAGCAGAGGGACCAGTGCTCCTCTAGGTTTGACACTGCTTGTCAGTTGCCCGTAAGTCTCTGAAACTGGAAAAGCCTCTGGGTGATATGTGTGTTGTGTGGCGCAGGGACTCTGGCAGTCTCCTGTGTCTATTAAATAAATTTCCCCTGCCATTACAGTGTCAGTTTAACATACCAGCGCTATCTCTGTGGTTTTCTGTACAAGTTTTCAATTGTAGCAAAATCAGCTGCTGCCCATCTTGGGCCTGAATGCATCACCCCACGGCAGGGGCAATTGCCTATCAACATACAGCAAGCACTTTGTGTGTTGGATAGGGCAGGAGCTCAGGGAGTCAAGGGCCATCTGGCCAATATAGACCCCTATGATCCCCTCGAGAGATATTGAAGCTTATACAGATAGCAGTGGTCTGCCCACAATTCTTTTCCATGCACTCACTGAGGTAGCCAAGGTCTGTTGCCTGCACTGACTGCACAATCCCAGAGCCAAGTAGGGCACGGGAGGCTGCCTGTCAATGGGCTGCAGGCACTTTGTGGCTTGGGTGATGTAGGATCTCAGGGAGACAAGGGCCATCAGGCCAATACACCTTAGTTTTGCTGAAACTTCTGTGCCCGGGTGGTCCTACTGTAGTCACAGATCACAGTGAGACTAGCTGCTGTCTGGGGTGGTCCCACAGACCCCTGAGCTCCCTGGATGCACTAATGCAAATCTTGCAGGCAGCAGAGGTCTGCTTGCAACTGATTTCCATGCAAACCCACACTGTGCTTGCTAAAGTTTGTATCCTGTGTAGATTGGGAGATGGGGGGTGAGGAGAGGGAGGGCTGTGGCAGTTCACATCAATGGGCTGCCTGAAGCAATTTGTGAGTAGGGTGGGGTGGGTTCTCAGAGAGACAATGACAATCAGATCAATACAGCCTCAGTCTTGCTGCAACTTTGGTAACCATTTGTACATTCCCACAGAAGTCCCAGATCATAGTAAGATCAGCTGCTGTCTGGGACTTGGCCACCAGTCTCCAAGATCCACCCCAGTTCATGTTGGCAGCAGTGATCTGCCTGAAAGTATCTTGGAAATGAACACTAACAGCACTCACTGGCAGCCAGCTGGGAAAGCTTGGCCCTGAATTGGCATAGGGTATGGCAGCCATCTAGCAAGAAAAGCCCAGGGAAATCTGCAGGTTCGGTGTGGCTGGCTGATTTTTTCAGGCCAGTGCTTCAAATGGCCCTGTGGGAGGCATCTGCACAATCAAGCTAGCCAGATCTGTAGATTGCTGGTGAGACTAAGACACAATGGTGGCTGCCCTTCCATCCCTTTTGCTGGTGCCAGGTAATGCAGACTTTCTTGGTATGAATCCTGCATGAGACTTTGACCTACCACCAGTATCCCTGGTAAGTGTCTGCAGGTCAGAAAGCCTGTGCCTGTGTCCTTTAAAGGGGCATATAGGGTTTTAGTATCCATCCTTCCATCTCACCCAGATAGCTGAAATCCCCTCTGTTTTTTACAAAGTTATGGGAATCATCTTCCCTGGGCTGGGACCCTGGGCTGGGGAGCCCCCAAATGAGGCCAAGACCCACTTCTCCTTCAGGGGAGCCTCTGAAGCCTTGCTTTTCCTCTACCACCTGAGAGTGCAGGTCTAGCCCTGACTGGTGACTTTGCCCCTTCTATTAGCTATAATTTGTCTCCTTTATATTATCAGACAAAGGTGTTTTGATCAACTGGACTTCAGGTAATTCTACACATTGATTATTTTATAATTTTGTTGTAATTTCAATGTGGACATGGGAGGAGGTGAACCCTGCTTTTAACTAGTCTACCATCTTCCAAATGAATCCAATTCCATGACTTTTAAAATACTGTCTCAGTTGCCTGCCCAAATATTGATTCTTCTGCTTGAGCAAGTCTACTGTTGGACCCTCCTAGTGAATTTTTCAGTTTAGTTATTGTATTCTTCAATTCCTGAAGCCTTGTTTCTAAAAAAGTATTAATCTCTTTGTTTATATTTTTATTTTGTTCATGTATCATTTTCTTGATTTTATTTAGTTGACTGTTTTCTCCTACAGTTCACTGAGCTTCTTTAAGATGACTATTTCGATTATTTGCCACATAATTCTTAGGTCTCCATTTTTTTAGGGTTGTTTCTGAGCTGCCCTGGGGGAAGGGATATTATGGGTGACATGCAAAAACTTTTTAAATCTATTTTAATGTGGCTGGTCTTGGCTTTGCAGTTGCCTGGGATGTTATGACTTTTTAACTAGTTTCTGGAATCTTCTTAAAGGATTTTTAGATAGTATATTGTTGTTAAGTTATGTCTCTGTTGAGGAAGAAAGGCTGGGGCTTCCTATTTTGTTATCTTGCTAAAGTCACTCTATAGAAACATTTTAAAAGTATGTTACTTTTCCTATTTGTAAGCTTTGTGATATGACTGATTACTACTGTGCCTAACGTGGTAATGCTAGCTATAATATTTTAAACATATTAAGGAAATTTACAGACATTATATACTTATTCTTAGAAAGCCTAGCAATAGGACATTTTATCTGTACTTTTCAGTTTAAGAAACTGGTGTCCTAAGAAGTTAACTGACTTGTCCAAAGTTAATAATTAGTTGAGAGTCAGCCTCAGGCCTGCCAGGCTCCCGAGCTCTACCATTTTCTGTTGTGGAGTAGGCTATTAAGAAGAATATACATTATGAAATACGTAGGTCATGGAGAGGCTTATTTTATGTATTCTTCTGTTCTATGTATTCTTTTGAAATACTTCTGAATGTAATTATCCATTTAAAATTCTCTTTCTGTAATGCTTTAGGTGTGAAGAAGATATTGGTTGGGTTATTCCTTGACCTTTGCAGCATTTTCTTATTAAGTTTAATTTTGTTAAAGGTTTGGGTTACTTTAGATTTTCTAGTAATCACACCATTGCCATAGGGTATTAATGTTACTCAATACATCATTATTTTGGTATAGATTTCTCAGAAAAAATACTCTCTATAGAATATTAGTTATCTGAGGGCAATAAACTTGACACATATCCAAGGAAGAGTAAATTCTGAAGGTTGTAAATAAATGATTATCATTTAACTCTTCTAGCTTAACATTAAAAGCAACTAGAGATGCTACTATAAAGTCACATGTATGCATAAATAGTGATGAAGAAGAATTACCTAACATTCTAAAAGCAGAATCTTTTCTATACCTACTTAATTTCTTATAGCCATATTATAATTAACCTTTACATTTCTTAACTTCTCCTATAATTCTGATTAATTGGAATCAACAGCACAATGGTTAAGAATCATTATGAATTTCCAGCTTGGCTCCACCACTTACCACTGTGTGACTTTAAGAAAGATTGTTAACTTTTCCCTGCCTCAATTTTTTTCATCTGTAAAATGCATCTGGGAAACAATAGAATGCATTTTCTTGCTGAGTATCAAGGTTTAAATACAATAAATTAGAAAGTGTTCAGAACATAGAGATAAATCAATGACCCTTAGTTATTATATTTTAGGAAAATCTGGTACAAGTAGCAATGTTTCAATCACTTTATTTATGGAGACAAATATATATTTAAAATTCTGCTGAGGCACAAAATAAACTTTAAAGAATCAGTAAGATACAGTTTAAAATAAAATTAACTATTTCTAAAATATGAAAACATTCAAATGAACTTCAGCCTAAAAAATATTGAAATAATTTATTTGATCCAGTTGTATAACCTTTGCTTAGGCAATTGCAATTTAGTTGGGGAAGAAAAACATGTTCTGAGAAAATAGAAATAAAATATTAAGTGCCAAAATAAGTGGGAACTTGCAAAAGGCATTCTGTAAAAGAGTGAGCATGGTGAATCGGAGTGGTATGAGACAGACTCATGGGGGTGGACAGCTCTGAGAGTGGGGAGTTTGACTAGAAAAGAGAAGACCCTTTAGGTGAGGGGGCAGTGTGATAAAAATAAGCAAAAATCTTTACAAATTGGTAAACATATGAATCATTTTGCAGTCTTATTAAAAGCAGAGTCTGATACCGCATGTTGGGGTAGAGCCCAAGATTTTGTATTCTTAGCCCAAATTTCAGATGATGTTGAGCAGCAAGGAAGTATATTTAAGGAACAGTGAGAAGAGATTACTGTGGTAAGAATAATAAGGAGGCTATTTCAAAGTCTAAACACAAAATTGAGATAATGATAGTGTAAAGAAAGAAACTGCCACAAGAGACTAAATTGAGATAAAGGACTAAATAGAGATGATAGTGGAAAAAAAGGGACTGCCACAAGACATTATTCAAAAGAGAAGTGGAAAATACATAACACTTGGCTAAATATGTAAAGAAAAAAGACAGGCTTCAATGATATGTTTTGATTAGGAAGTGAATTTACACAAGTAGTGAAGTTAAGAGGAGAATAGGCTTGAGGAGGGATGTGATCAGTATGATTCTTGAGATGCTGAATTTGAGGTAGAGATGTGACATTCAAGAGTGGTATCCCTGAGGCAGGGCTGGAAATGAATCTTCAAAATGATCTCTGTGAGCTGATAGCTGGGTTTACAAAGAGAAAATTTGGAGTTCTCTATGGCTTAACAAAGAGTGATAAAGGTAGAAGAATTGAAGACTGTATTTCTTGGAGATGTTTCTATTTGGTGAAACAAAGAGGAAGAAGTGAGTAAAGAAGAATAATATAAATTAACCTGAAATTGTAGTGGAAGGTAGGAAAAAGTGCTCACAGAATTTCAACACTGTGATGTGCCAGAAGATGAGAATCTAAGAAAAACCAAAAGACTGATTTTAATTAAGGTATCAAATCAATAATATTCCTTTTGCATTTTAAATTAAAAAAAATTGGTTATAGAAGAATAATTTGGAAATATAAAAAAATTTTAAAAATGCAGAAAAATGTGGAAGACAAAAATAGGAACAAAGAACAAGCTCAACAAATAGAAAGTAGTAAAATAGTAACACATATAATAGATATTAATCTAAATATATAAATTATTGCTTTAAATGTTAGTGCTCTAAAGTTAAAAGACTCTGTAAAAGTGGATCAAAAAACAAGACCGAAATATACACATTGTCTATAAGAAACCCACTTTATATCTAAAGACACATAGATTAAAAGAAAAGAAATGTAGAAAATACAACATGCTAACAATAATCATGAGAAATTGGAAGTACCTATATTATTTATAGACACAGCAGACTTTAGAGAAAGGAAAGTTATCAGAGATAAAGAGGAATGTTACATAAAAATAAAGAAGTCAGTACTCCAAAAGACGTAACAATCCTTAATGCATATGCCCCTAACAACTGAGCATCAAAATATATAAAACAAAAACTGATAGAACTGTAAAAAGAAGTAGATGAATCAACTATAATAGTTAGAAACTTCAACACCCCTCTATTAGAAGTGGACAGATCACACAGAAAGAAAATCAGTAAGCACATAGTTGAACTGAACAACAGCATCAATAAACTGGATAAAATTAACATCTATCAACTACTTAACTCAACAATAGCAGATTACACATTATTCTCAAGCTAACATAGAAAATTCACCAACATAGAACATATTCTGGACCATAAAACACACCTTTACACCTATTAGAGTTGAAAATAGTTGAAGTCTTAATATTCTACTCACAAATGAACACCTCCAACCAGCAAAAAATCAGTAAGGTCATACTTGAACTCAATAGCACCATCAGTCAACTAGATACAATTGACTACTTCATACAACAACAGCAGATTACACATTCTTCTCAGGAAACACTCACCAGCATAGGAGCCATAAAACACACCTTAACAAATTTAAAAGACCTGAAATCCTACAATATCTGCTCTCAGATCACCATGGAATTAAACTAGAACCCAATAACGAAAAATACTGGAAAATCCTAAAATACATGGAGATTGAACAACACACTTCTAATTAACACCTGAGTTAAGGAAGAGAACTAAAAACAAATTAATATTTTGAAGAAAATGAAAATAAAAACACAACTTTTTAACATTAGTGTGATAAAGCCAAAACTGTGCTTACAGTGAAATTTATAACATTGAATGCATATCCTAAGATGAACAAAATCTAAATTCAATAGTCTAAGCTTCCACCTTAGGACACTAGAAAAAGAAAAGCAAGATGAGTCCAAAATACGAAGGAAATAAATAATAAAAGTTATTATCAATGCAGAAACCAATGAAATAAAAACCAGGAAATTAATAGAGAAAATCAACAAAACCAAAAGCTAGTTATTTGAAAAGATCCACAAAATTGATAAGCTTCCAGCCAGGCTAGCTAAGAAAATAAAAGGTAATTTACTAGCATGACAAATGAAAGAAGGGACATCACTACAGATCTCATTAACATTAAAATATAATAAAAGAATGATATGAACAACTCTACGCCTACAAATTCAATAGCCCAGATGAAATAGAAATTCCTTGAAAGAAAGACATATCTGCCAAAACTTGCACAAGAAGAAATAGACAATTTGAATTCCCCTATGTCTATTAAAGAAATTGACTTAATAATTAACATTCATTCAAAATAGAAAGCACCAGGCCTGGAAGGGTACACTGATGAATTCTAACAAACATTTAAGGAAGAAATTATGCCAATTCTGAGCAATCTCATTCAGAGGATAGAAGCAAAGGGAATACTTCCTAACTAATTCTGAGGCCAACATTACCCTAATACAAAAAGCAGACAAAGACATTACAAAAAAGGAAAACTTCAGACCAGCACCTCTCATAAACACAGCTGCAAAAATCCTCAACACAAAATGAGCAAATTGAATCCAACAATATCTTTAAAATATTATAGACCACAACTAAGTGGAATTTATCTCAGGTATGCAAGACTGGTTTAGCATTTCAAAAAAAATTAATGTGATCCATCATATCAACAGGATAAAAGAGAAGAATCACACTATCATATCAATAGATGCAATAAGAATGTTTGATAAAATCCAATGCCCATTCATAATAAAAACTCTCGATAAACTAGTAATAGCAGGGAACTTCCTCAATGTGATAAAGGATATCAACAGAAAACCTACAGCTAACATCATACTTAATGGTGACAAACATGAAACTTTCCAGCTAAGAACAGGTACAAGCCAAGTATATCCCCTCTCACCACTCTTTTCCAACAACATATGGGAAGTTTCAGCTAATGCAATAAAATAAGAAAAGGAAATAAAATGTACAGATTTGGAAGGGAGAAATAAAACTGTCGTGTTCACAGAGAACATGATTGTATATGCAGAAAACCCAAAAGAATCAGCAAAACATGTCCTGGAATGAATAACCAATTATAAAAAGGTGGCAGGATACAAGATTAGTATACAAAAGTCAATCTTTCCTATATACCAGCAATGGACAAATGAAATTTGAAATTAAAAACACATTAACATTTACATTAGCATAAAAAATAAAATACATAGGTATAAATCTCACAAATTATTTACAAGATCTATAAGAGGAAAACTCTAATGCCTGAAATCAAAAAGAACTGAATAAATGGAGAGGTATTGTACATACGTGAGAAGGAATACTCAATATTGTCAGTATGTCAGTTCTTCACAACTAGATCTATCAATATAACACAATCACAATAAAAATCGCAGCAAGTTACTTTATAGATATTAACAAACGGATTCTAAGTTTACAGGTAGAGGGAAAAAGACTCAGAATAGCCATTTAATATTGAAGGAGAAGAGCAAAGTCAGAAAATCAACACTACTTGACTTCAAAACTTACTACAGAGCTAGAGTAACCAAGAAAGTGTGGTATTGGGGAAAAGAATAGACAAATAGATCAATGGAACAGAATAGACAGCCCAGACAAAAATCCACAGAAATATAGTCAATTGGTATTTAACAAGAGGCAAAAACAATACAGTGGTGCAGGTAGTCTTTTCAGTGAATGGTGCTGAAATACTGGATTTCCACATGCAAAAAATAAGTAAAGAATGAATTCAGACAGACCTTACATCCTTCACAAAAATTAACTTAAAGTAGATCACAGATTTAAATGTAAAATGCAAAACTATAAAAATTTCAGAAGATATCAAAGGAGAAAATCTAGATGATCTTTGGCAAGATAGTAATGTTTTAGATATAACACCAAAGGCATAATCCATGATAGAAACAATGAACAAACTAGACTATAATAAAATTAGTAACTTATGTTCCTCAAAATTCAATGTCAAGAGAATGAGAAGACAAGTCACAGACTGAGAGAAGATATTTGCAAAAGACACAGCAGATAAAGTGCTGTTATACAAAGTACACAAAGAAACTTCAAACTCAACAATAAGAAAACCAATAATCCCATTAAAAATTGGCTATAGATCTAAAGAAACCCCTCATCAGTGATGGTGTACAGACAGACAAAAAGCATATGAAAAGAAGCTCTTCATTATATGTCATCAGGGAAATGCAAATTAAAACAACAATGAAATACTATTACATATCTATTAAAATGGTCAAAATCTTGAACTCTGATAACACCAAATGCTAGCAAGATGTAGAGCAACAGGAACTCTCATTCACTGCTTCTGGGAATGCAATATAGCCATTTTGGAAAAGTTTGACAGTCTCTTACAAATCTGAATACATTTTTATCATATGATCCAGCAATCACACTTCTTGGTATTCACTCAAAGGAGTCAAAATCTTATGTCCACATCTGCACACAGATGTTTATAGTGGCCTTATACATAACTGCCAAAACTAGGAAGCAACCAAGATGCCCTAGAGTAGATGCATGGATAAATAAACTGTAGTATATATACATAATGGAACAATATTCAGCTCTAAAAAGAAATGAGATGTCAAGACATGGAATAATACAGTGGAACCTTAAATGACATGGCAAAAGTACCAATATTAAAAAGGTACATACTGAATGATTCCAACTGTATAACATTCTGGAAAAGGCAAAATTATGGCAAGACAATCAAAAGATCAGAGTCTTCCAGGGCTTTAGGAGGGAGCACAGAGAATATTTAAGGTAGTGTAAGTATTCTATGTGATAGTATTATAATGATAGATGTATTTCATTACACATTTGTTCAAACCCATAGAATGTACAACATTAAGAGTGAATGGTAATATAAACTAGAAGCATTGGATGATAATTATGTGTCGATATAGGTTCACTGATTATAATATACCACTCTGTTGTGAGATGTTGATTGTAGGGGAGACTGTTTGTAGGGCACAAGGGTAGAATGGAATTCTCTGTACTTCCTGTTCAATTTTGCTGCAAACCTAAAACTGCTTGAGAAATAAAAGTTATTAATTTAAAATTTTTTAAAGAAAAATGGGAAAATATAAAAAGCATCAAGAATAAAACTGAAAATCATATGTAATTTCATTATCTAGAGAAACAAAAATGTCTCTGTATCTCTCTCTGTTTTTCTTTGTGTGTGTTGTTTTTTATAACTTTCCTATGCAAACATACAGATTTTTTCACAAAATTCAAATCATGCTGCCTATACTATTTTGTATTTATTTGTAAAATATATTTCAAACATTTCCCCTCTGACATTAAGCATTTTATTATAATATGCTTTTTAATGGATAAACTCAGCTTGCCTAAAAAATGAAAGCAAAGAACCTGAAAAGTCATTAGGGTCAAATAAAGATTTTGTGCAATTTAGGAGTAACCAAAACATGTTTATGGGCTGAGGGAAAAGAACCCATATGGTGATCAAAGAGAATATTTATTAAATGAATGAACTTAAGGTGGAGATGGGAAAAGGCAGAAAGAGTTAAGTTATTGGATATCAATATTTAGCTTTGGGAAGCAGCAGTAATATTTTCAGATGGGCACAAATGTACTTTAAGTTGCACAGTAGGAGAGATGATGAAAAGTATTCTGGCTGGTATTGTTATTTGAAATAAACTAAGGGTGAAGTCATTTTTAACAAATAGGAAAAAGGGAATTTAATTTCAAATGATAATTGAAAGTTGGCATTGTTCCTGAGAGCAAAGAAGTAGAAAATTAAAAAGGAGGTGAAGCTCTCATAAACAGGTACATGTGGTATTACTTCATATGAATTTAGAGTACTTGGAAATATAAGTGACTCCATAGATATTGCTGAGAATTAGTGGCCACGTAGATTTTATCTAAATAAATTATTTGAATCTGCTTGGTTCTATTGTTCTCACACTGCAGGTTCTTAAAATACTCTAAAAATCTTCCTAAAGAAGTTTTTTTATTGACTGGTATGGTTGTGAGGAAGGAGAGATAAAAGTATCTTATTCCTATGCAACTTTTTAGTTTTATTTTCTACATAGACATGTGACACTTTGGCCTCTTATCTCTAGGTAGAAAAATAAGGCTCAGAGGTTTCAAAGAAGTTGTGTTAATTTCTTATTCAGAGCTATATAGCAACGGATTTAAAACCAGCTGTTTAATCTTTGATTTCTTTTTAGATCAGTTAGTATATAGGAATTCCTAATGAAATATTTCTACATAATGGAACAATATAATAAAAATATGGGCTGATAAATAAATGATGAATATTTTCCACTTTTATTTTTCTGTGACTTAAAGTTTTGTGTTTCTTTTTGCTGTACACTTAGGTTGATTCTGTAGTCATGGTAGTAGAATGATTCTAGTACAATTTCTTCTTTGAGTTAGACAAAATCATCAACTATGGCCCATCCAGCACTGACCTTGGAAACAGGAGACTTCTGATTTTTTCTCAGTTCTGCTGCCAAATATCTGTATGGTTTTGGAAAAGTTATTTATATTTACTTGCTGCTTTGCTTAATAAAATTACTTACCTTTTTTATTTTTGAAGGGGGGTCCATTTAAAGTCCTGAATTCCATATCTATATTAAATTTGCATAGCAGTATATTAGAATAATTAAGAATTGTGGTTATAGATTGCTCACCATGACATTACTGTGTAGATTACATCAATGAGAATAATGGAAAATGACCACTGAAACAAACCCTGAAGTGACTTCAAGAATAATGTTGCTTTTGGGAATGTTGGTGTCTAATAAAGACAACCACTAGTTTTAAAGGTCAGCTATGAAGAGTTACTTATATTATAAATATGCTTTTTTCCCTCCCAGGTAACTGAAATCAAATGTAACTGAAAAAGATCACAGAGTACCCAATAATCCTAGGAAATGTTCACACTACACTAAAGGAAATTAAGGTAACAAAGAGAAATTATAGGAGTAACAGCAGTGAGGTAGAAGAGAAGGTTGAAATGACATTTTCAATTTAGAAATTCTGTTTATAGTTACTGGAACTTTTCAAGACTGTTGTTCAGTTTTGGATGTACATATTTTGGACATTTTCTCAATTTGAAGCAAATTTATTCAAAAGCTTTAGGTAATTCTATTAATTCATTTGAGCTTATATTGTGTGTTGGAAAAACAAGTTGGTATTTTGAGGAATAAACCCAAAGATACATATCCACATATTAAAGAGTAATTGGATGTTTAACTAACATATAGTGACTTATTAACTACATGATTCATTTCAAACAAATAACTTAATAAGGCAACTCTAATTAAGTAATTCTAGAATACAATCTATATTTGACTATATTTCCATCTAGAATTTCTCTCAGATGCTTTTTCTTCTATTGGTATGAAAACAAATGTCCCTTTTATTCCAGAAAGGCATACAGAGAAAAGGTATCAGATGATTAAAGACCTGTTTTCTAATATACCACTGTAATAAGGAAATTCATGTAATCAATCAGTGAAATATACTGGGAACTCTTATATCTATTAAGAAACAGGGGATCAGCTGCATATTCTTTCAGATTACTTCATAAATACTTAATAAAACATTATATCATCTGGCTATTTAGTTTACAACTAGTTGGTCTGTATCTTATTTGTAACTGTGCCAATAAGTTTTAAATCACATCTGTCAGAACAAAGGACCTTTGTCTTGTAGAAAATAAAAGAAAGCAAGAAGTCCACCAGAAATGGCTTAATGTTTTGCCATTTTACAGTTTTAGGAGGAAGAAAAGCTCCTCTGTGGAATTTCTTTAGAAGAAATTGAAATAAGATGTGGAGAGTAATTTGCTTATCAAGTTATTATTATACATGCTTACAAGAAATTCCCATGGCAAAAGAGTAAATAAATAAAAGCAACTAATTTTTTCATTTTGTCAGCAATCGATCTCTGGGTCGATTGCTCTCCAACCAGTCAGCTTGTCAGAAAATAGAAGTGGAGCAAGGATAGAAAGATTTATAGATTTTCTATCCATTTCTACATTAGAGGAATGTGGGCCTTCTTGTTATTATTAATATTTGATCTCTGCAAACTGTGGAAATGCCTGGCCTCTTAATACCTTACTGAAATGCCAGAAAACTCACAAAGTTACCATCATTTATCTCACAAGGCTCTCATTTGATTCCTTGGGTTAAAAGTCCCCAGTGGAAGCCAAAGTTTCAGAATCTTATATACTTCCTGGAATTTAAATCATTTAACAACATACAAATTGAATTATTAAACAGTATTATAGGGAGGGTTCCAAGAGTAAATGATGCATCTTTATCTCTTCTTTAGTTTGTCCCATATAGTTAAATCTAACCAATCAGAAAACCCAGACTAAAATAATGGTAGAAAGTTTTTGCAAACTAGCCAGTTGGATTTGACAAGCACATCATAAAAACTAGTCTCATATATTTTCCTGTATGGGTATAAAATGCTTTTATAACTGCTTGGTAAGCCCTGAAACAGGCTCTCCAAAATCGAATTGTCTTTTCATGTTCCTTTTAAAGTTGACTGGATATCTCTTTGCTGAAGTACCTAGAAGGACATTTTTCCAGGAGCAGAAAAGTTCTGCTCATGTGCCATGCTTGAGGGATAGTTAGGCAGTGCGCTACCAAATGAAATGAATATGCTTATGTTTTTATGAAATAAATTGTCACAGACAGGGGAGTAAAACATGTGAGGACACTTGGTACATACATACTGTAGAAGGCCTTTAAAAAGGGTGTTATATCCGAGATTTTAGGGCCATAAAACATATTCATTAAAAAAAAATTTTTTCCCCTTCCCTTCCCAATCTTGTTAGAAATTCAATCCAGTTCTAAGACCTGAACTGAGTACCTACTGTGCATAATGCATCATGGTAGATACAAAATAGAACAAGTCTGATTTCTGATATTAAGGATCATGCCATCAAATAGAGAAGGGAGCTCGTGCTTACTGAAGTGAATACAAAGGACAGTGTCTAATCATTAACCTGTAGGACACGGTTAAAATTCCTTGCAGTATCTCCCATAATATTTACACTTCTTCCACAGTACTTATCATATTCATTCCCTTCCATATTAGTCATCACACTCACAGATACAAATGTAGTTGCACACTCAAAACTTACTTTGTCCCCAGGGAAGAGACTAAGCTTTCTTGCTCTCTACTTCATCTCTAGTTCTTAGCATAGACTGACACACTGGGCACTTGATAAACACTTGATATTTAAATTGAACTAAGTTATTTATACATCATATAGATTTGACAGTTAAATGATAACTGTAGTTTTATTTGTTCATAATGATAAAAATCATTAGACAAGTCAGGAAGAATTTTGTTCTCTCTATAGTGGCTACTGGGGTATGCTCTAGGTAGAATGAAAGTCTATTCCACTTTAGAAAACTATGCTTTTTCTTATTCAATATCCATTTTCCTTTATACTAACATACTCTGATTTTGCTTTTGCTCTGAGAAATTACTTCCTCATTGTATATAGTCTTGGGGGCTTGTGTCTCAGAGTGGTCATGTGACTCAAAGCAAGGCCAATCAGATACTCTCCCTGGAATTTAAACTTTGTATTGAGTAACCCAAAGAATTTGATTGGAAGTGATTCATTCTGACTGTATTGATTTTCTACTGCTACTATAACAAATTACCCAAATTTACTGGCTTAACAGGCACAAATTTATTGTCTTATAAGATCTGGAGGTCAGAAGTTTGCCTCAGGTGTTATTGGGCTAAAATTAAGATATCAGCAGGGTAATGTTCCTTTCTGGAGCTCCAGGGGAGCATCCATTTCCTTGTTTTTTCCAACTTCTAGAAGCTACCTGAATTTCTTGGCTCATGAACCCCTTTCTCCATCTTGAAAGTGAAAGGCAGGTCAAGTCCTTCTCACATTGCATCTTTGCTTTTACTATCACATCTCGGACTCTGCTCTTCTGTCTCCCTCTTCTGCTTTTAAGAACTGTGATTACCTTGGACTCACCTTAATAATCCAATATCAACTTCCTATAGTAAGGTCAGCTGATTAGCAATCTTCATTTCATTTGCAACCTTCATTCCACTTTGCCATGAAAGGTGATATATTCACAGGTTCCAGGGAATAAGACTTGGACATTTGGGAATGAGAGCATTGTTCTATCTACTACACCAATCTTGTTGCCTTGAAGAGTCTGTCATTAGCTCCTTCTTTCCAGATTTGTTGGTTGTTGTCCTATCTGAGGACCAGTTTTGGGAATTCTTTTCTAATTTTGTAAACTATGTCTTATCCTTCCAATAAATCCGTTTGTTTTTTTGTATTTTTTTGTTTGTTTTAGATATAATTGACTTTTTTTTTTTTGCTTTTGAACAAACAATCCATATTGATACACATACTTGTTAGAGTCTCCAGCTGAAAAATAAGGAAGTTATCAAAGAATTGATTTCAGTCTGTTTTTCTTCTGTCATTGCTTTCTTTTCTGCTCTATTTCCATTAAGGGATACCAGTAAGATAAGGTCGTAAAAAGGCTTGTGGCTTGGATTTTTATACTTCCTCAGAAAACAGCCGCAGTGGAAATTTAGAGTTGAAATTTTCCACATTAATGTGGTAAAAAAAGGCTGCAGTTCACCATACTTTTCTTATAAGAACTTAATAATACTTGTTCATACAGAAACAATGGGCTAAATTAGAGAATATTCAAAACCAAGTGTAGAAAACACAGGAAAGTAGAGATTCCTGATTATATACTTATTGTATTAAAATAGATATGCACCATCAAAACTGATTTCTGCAAACTAGTATAATCTTGTATCTTATATGTTCTTACCTTTCACTTACGGGCATATTTCTAATACTAAAATAGCCATTCAGCTTTATTTTTGTTAAAGTTAGCATAATATATCGTTTTCTATCCTTTCACTTTTATCTTAGTTATGTTTATATATTTAAATGTGAATTTTATAAACAAAGATAGTTGAGTCTTTTTTAAAAAGAAAAATCTAATCTGACCAATATTTCTTTTTAATTGGGGTATTAAGACCATTTATATGTAATGTGATTATTTCTTTTCAAAAGAGATTTAAATTATAAGGAAAAATTTATATATTTACCATATTTACCAAATAGTTACCATTTCAGTGTCTTCATTGTTTTATGTAGATCCATATTTGCATCTGCTATCATTTTTTCTCTACCTGAAGAAATTTCTTTACCATTTTATGTAGTATGAGTTTGCTGGTTAAAATTAAGTTATTTTCCTTTGTTTTTTTTGAAAGTTACATTCCCTGAATATAGAATTCTAGAGTGGCAGGTTTTCTTTTCAGTAATTTAAAGCATATGCTTCATTGTCTTCTGGCCAGTATTATTTCTGAGAGACTTACTGTCTTCCTTATCTTTTTTCCTCTCTATGTAATGTGTCAGTTTTCTCTGATGCTTTGAAGATTTTTCTCTTTATCAATGGTTTTGACTGATTTCATTAACTTTATGCATGGTTTAACCTGATGTTTTTTTCCCCATATTTCCTGTGCTTGCAATTTGTTAAACTTACATCTGTTGGTTTACAGTTTTCATCAAATTTGAAAAACATTTTGCCATTTAAAAATTTAAGATGTTATTTTTTTCAGAGCAGTTATAGGTTCATGGCAAAATTAAAAAGAAGGTCTAATTTAGATTTACTATGTACTCCCTGCCACTCACCCCCCACCCCAAGAGCCACGCTTATTATCAACATCTTACTGAGAGTGGTACATTTGTTACAGTGATTGACATTGACACATTATAATTAGCCAAAGGCCATAGTTTATGGTTCACAATTGGTATTGCATATTCTATGGCTTTAGGCAATGTATAATGACATGTATCCATCATTATGGTATCACACAGAGTATTTTATGCCCTAAAAATCTTCTGTGCTTTGCCTATTCATTTCTATCCATACTCAAACCCTGGCAACCACTAATCTTTTTACTGTCTTCATAGCTTTTCCTTTTCTGGAATGTCATATAGTTGGAATCATACAGTATGTAGCCTTTTCTGAATGATTTCTTTCCCTTAGTATTATTCATATAAGATTTCTCCATATCTTTCATAGCTTGAGGCTCTTTTCTTTTTAGGCTAAATAACATTCTATTGTCTGCATGTACCACTGTTAATATATCTACTTGCCTACTGAGGGACATTTTGCTTGCTTCCAAGTTTCAGCAATTATGAATAAAGCTGCTATAAATATCCATGTGCAGGATTTGTATGGACTTAAGTTTTTAGCTTCTATGGGTAAATATAGGTATTTGGCCCATCTTTTCCGTAGGGTTGTTTGTTTTCTTATTGTGGAGTTTTAAGAGTTCTTTGGATGTTTTAGATAACAGTCCTTTGTAAGATGTGTTTTTTTGTAAATACATTCACTCCATGACATGCTTATTCATTCTCCTACAAAGAGCAGATGTTTTTAACTTGAATTAATTCAATAAATTAAATAACTTAATTTAAATTATTCATTATTTCTTTCAAAGATTGTGCCTTTGTGTTGTAAATAAAAATACATCATGAAACCCAAGGTTACGTAGGTTTCTTCTGTTATCTTCAGAAAGGTTTCTGGTTTCATATTTTACATTTAGGTCTGTGATCCCTTTTACTTTACTTTTCAAAAAGGAGTAAAGTCTGTGAAAATTCTTCTTTTATCTTTTTGAGAGAAGTTATCTAGCTGTTTTAACACCATCTGTTGAAAAGAATCTCTTTGCTCCATTGATTTGCATTTTCTTCTTTGTTAAATACCAATTGACTATATTTCTGTGGATTTTTGTCTGGGCTGTCTATTCTGTTCCATTGATCTATTTGTCTATTCTTTTCCCCAATACCACACTTTCTTGGTTACTCTAGCTCTGTAGTAAGTTTTGAGGTCAAGTAGTGTTGATTTTCTGACTTTGCTCTTCTCCTTCAATATTAAATGGCTATTCTGAGTCTTTTTCCCTCTACCTGTAAACTTAGAATCCGTTTGTTAATATCTATAAAGTAACTTGTTGAGATTTTTATTGTGATTGTGTTATATTGATAGATCTAGTTGTGAAGAACTGACATACTGACAATATTGAGTATTCCTTCTCACGTATGTACAATACCTCTCCATTTATTCAGTTCTTTTTGATTTCAGGCATTAGAGTTTTCCTCTTATAGATCTTGTAAATAATTTGTGAGATTTATACCTATGTATTTTATTTTTTATGCTAATGTAAATGTTAATGTGTTTTTAATTTCAAATTTCATTTGTCCATTGCTGGTATATAGGAAAGATTGACTTTTGTATACTAATCTTGTATCCTGCCACCTTTTTATAATTGGTTATTCATTCATCTATTTTAGTGTTCATCTCTAAAAGTTGATTTTAGTCCTTTTTATATCCTCTATTTCTCTACTTATCTTTATGTCCATATAGAATATAATTATAACAGTTGTAATATTCTTCTCTGCTAATTCTAACATCTGTGTCAGTTCTGGGTCAGTTTCTATTTACTGACTTTTCTCCACAATGTTGTATTTTCCTGTAATCTGCTCAGATTACAGTATGTAAATCTATCTGACTGACTCTGAAGTCCCAATCTCTCCCACTCCTCTTCATGCTTATAAGTCTCTCAAATTACAAATGATGGTACCTGACTCACTTGATATGGAAAGCTCTGAATAAATAGCCTCATTTGATAGCCTTCATTTATTTCCATAGACCCCAATCAATAAAGAAGCATTTAATGACTAGTTGACTGGTTCTGGGTATAGAAATCTTTACTGCCATCTCCTTAGTTAGAGTGACTTGCACAAGTAGCAGAAGAGATTCTTTAAATTTAGGTTTTGTTAAAAAATGATTAAAGAAGACAATTTAGGTGATATAAATTTTACAGTATTTGACACTTCATAAATCAGACAGTCTCCTTTTGGAAGACTACAAAATTAGATAGAAGGCAGGAAACTTATAGGATAAAATATTAAGAATGAGGAGGAAAAAAATAGGAAATATGTGATTGGATGGGACCACATAGTCAACCTTGTTTGGTGTTAGAAGGCCCATAGTTGGCTTGGCCTTTGGGGATTGACTGACTGGATATACTATGTTTCTGGCCAAGCAGAGCATATACAGGGACATGAAATTTATCTAAGTTTCAGTTTGCTGATGTGGCATCAAGGGCAGGCTCCAATTTGGGTCTAAAAGGTTATTTAAAGTTTTATAATGGCAACAAAAATGATTACATGAAAATGAATTCATTCCCTGAAACAAATTATATATGTTAATCAAACAGGTAACAAGAAATATATACAGGTATATCTAAAACTAAGTGCAATGAAAATACAATGTATATGGTATTAATGCCAATTGCCCTT
Organism: Macroglossus sobrinus; assembly: GCA_004027375.1. Lineage (NCBI taxonomy): Eukaryota > Metazoa > Chordata > Mammalia > Chiroptera > Pteropodidae > Macroglossus > Macroglossus sobrinus. The sequence continues at coordinate 520,307 of PVKZ01000682.1, read as the reverse complement.
CACTAGAGAATTAGTAGAATTGTTCAATTTCTGTCCTATTCTGTCTTGATTTTCTTCTTTTTTAAACCTGGTCTGTGTTTCCAGTTGGTCTTTCTTGCTTTCTTAGATTGATCTTCTCTTCTCAAGTGTTCTCTGGCAAAATGCTGCTGTTCTGCCTTTTTCTTAAGAATGGTTTATTTCTGGGATTAGAGAAAAGGAAAAAAAAACAACAATAAAAACCTTACTACTTGTTTCAACTAAAGAAATTACTTCTCCAGTATTAAATAATTATTTCCTCTCTGGCCCTATTAACTGGCTGTAAAATTCTGAAATTTTAAAAATGCTTTAAAATTTTACTTTTTATGGGTTATAATATGAGTTTCTCTAGTTCTAAGCAATCTTTATCTTCTTCACACAATTTTACTTTTCTATCTCTCCCTTCCCTCTAGTTTCCAGAAGTCTTTTTCTCTTCTCTCCCATAATTTCATCATAAGCAGATCTTGAGATCACAAATTTGTGTTCTCACATACAGTAAAAAAGGGTCAGGGTTTGCAATAGGCTACTTTACTTAAACAAAGGCTGACAATTCTGGGTTAATTAAAAACTGAAAAAGCATTTGCCAGAAGAATTTAAAGTGCTACAATAGACCCTTTATTATCTTGTATTCTTGATAATTAAATTGTTATTGGTACTTCTGATTATTAGAGTTTTTTGGTTTCTGATTAATTCTTTTAAAAAGTATTCCATCTACCTTTTAAGATGAGAGCTCCTGAGAGTAAATATATCTTATAGAGTTAAATGTATAGCAGAATTGCTAAGAATATAGTGGACATATTTTGTCTTCTCAATGTATCTTCTTTTGACAAATCACCTTTTACCTATATGCTTCTCATGAGAACTTAAAACCTGTAACTTTGCCTTTGTTCCTAAAGACCATCACCCTCTCCCCATCCCAGCACAAGGAAGGATACATTACAAGCTTTCATACCAGAGTATCTGTTTTTTCCAATAGTCATTGGTCCTAGGGCCAACTTGAAGGATAGTTAGCTCTCAAAGGCAGGACCATATCACCCATTCATATGTATACATTGTAGTGTGGCACTTAACCCAGAGCTGGTACCACATGAATGTTTAGGGAATACATCTTGGATGTGGCTGATTGCTATGGGAACACAGGAGTCTCCCTCCTTGGCACCAAAGTGTTCTTTCTTCTCATTCCCTTCAAATCTTCCTACAATGTTATTTACATTGCTCCTTTGAATTGGCATTTTTGCAAGAAAGTCTTAGTTTAGAAACAAATATATTGCTTTGGAAAAGAGCCATTTTTACACGTACAAAACTGAAAAAGAAAACTGGGGACTAAGAGGTATCCCCACCTCATTAATAGAGCAATTAAATTTAATTTTAGAGTCCTACTAGATGAAAACACTTTGCCAAAATTATGATATTTCTATTCATGTCTAATATCATAGAGGATATTATAGATGGAAGCAACTCTTCATGTTGTGGTACTTTTCTAGGACTTCATATTTCTTAATTATCATTTAAAACATTTAAATCTAGTTTCTGTACTTAATGGTCAATTAATTCATTGTTTTCCAAAAGAAGCATTAAGGAAGTTAACTTCCTCTTGACTATGTCCTGTGTCTGAATTCAGAGTTTCCTTGGCCTTTCCATAGAGAGCATACAGTCAATTGAATAGCAAACCAACTGAATATCATAGTTTAAGACAGAATGCTATTTATTGTAGTTAAAAAATATATATGTATATGTGTGTGTATATATATATAAAGAAATAATAATTTTTTTCCTAATAAAGATTATAAATCAATACTCAATTGGATAAAAATGATTTTCTAGTTGTGCTAGCTACCAGTGTAATTTTTTCTCAAAGAAAATATAATAAATATCTAAAATAGAATCTTTGCTGACTCTGAAAATCTTGGTGACTTGTGAGGCAGGTCTTTAAAATTACATGAAAACAATAAAGACTCCAGTGTTCAGACAGTGAGCTTGTTAGATAACTAGATCATTATACAAAACAATTATCATACAGAAAATCAATATAAAGCAATTCTTTATTATAAAAATCATAAATCTGGAAATGCATCTGTATGTATAAGCCAAAGACTTACTTTACATAAATTTTAATTCTTTATTAATTACTTTGTTTTGGAAAATATATTTATCTTTTTAAGTTTTTGCTGACTGAATTCCAGGAAATGTTTACCTACGTAATGTGATGTAAATGTTGCAGTTTAGAATGTACTATTAGGCACCTTTTTTTCTTTTCTCCTTTAACCCATAATAATTATCCTAATAGCTGGAAAAGTCTACTAGGTAAAATAGAAAAGAGTGCCTAAAAAAATAAAAGAAATTATATTGTAGTATACCAGTAATTTAACATAAACAGACGGAATTTTTAGCTAACAAATTAAGTTACAAATATAAACTGAGGGCCTACTATGTGCAATCCATTGTGCTGGGTACAGTAGCAATAAGAGATAAATAGAACACATTTGCTTCTTTGTGTACTTTTGATCTAGTTGGAGGGACAAGATATAAATTTATTAAAATAATATGACACAGTATATAGTAAAAAACTTTTTCATGCAAGAAATGTTACAAAAATTAGATAAATCCAAAAAATTGCCAACTATCTAAAAGAAAAAAAAATATGACTATGGAGTGATGCTTTACTCTTAGTAGTCTTCTTGATGAGGAAAAATTCAAATCATCTTAAAGTATATCTGGGTTCCAGATAAATTGAGAGAGGATAGGCAGATTGTTAGATTTAACTAGTGTTTTTTCATTAGGCAATAGCTCTTGTTACCAGCATATCCTAAACCTTTTATTTATATTTTATAACTAAATTTTGGTATTATTCTATTAGCAAATCATAATTCCTTTTATGTAAGATTTTAAAATATTTGTTGCATGCTTTTTAGTATATTTTTATCTGATTATACAAGTGATTTGTGTCTATTATAAACTATAAAATGTAGATGAAGAAAATGTCAACTCCACTTAATCTCTACCATTTAACATTTTGACATTTTTTCTTCTCCTATTTTTTAAAATATCTGTGTTTTTTTCCTGTTAACAAAAGTAATAACACATACTTGTTATAAAAATCATTTTCGTAAGTAATACATAGAAAGTGAAAATTTCCTATGATTCTCTGTCATAACAATATTGATATTCATAGACTGGTATTAACAATTTTAGAACAAACTTTTCACAGCTTGCAAACTCAATGCAGCAGATTTTAAAATGATAGTGAGTGGTGAGGACAATTACATGATTGTAAATGCACACTCCATCTAAGGCACTCGAGTTCAAACCTTGCTGTACAATGACTAAATAAAATACATAACTGGCCTATATATAGTCCTGTGGTATCCTGTTCACAGTGTCAATGTAGATAAAACAATATGAACATTTTATAACTTTTTAAAAATTTATATAAGAATGTCTTTATATAAGAATGTCTCATGTTGCTGAAATTTCTTTCTAACCCCATAATAGTTCAAGTTATTATATTGTGATTTACTTAAGTACCCCAATTCTATTATTATTAAGCATTTCTGTTTTTCTAAATTTCATTGTGTTATAAAACTTTGTACACTTAGATGTATAACTGAAACCTCAATAGCTCCAAACAAAATTATTTTTATTTTTTCTTGAATTGTTCCTTTGTCAGTGTGTTATGTCTTTCCTGTCTTAGTGTATTACAGTGGAATAGAATATCTTCAAATCCTAGTGCAGTACCTCTATGAGGCTTTTGGAGGTTGGTGGGTGAAGGTGGTACCTATTTCTCCTGAATCAACCTATAAAGCAAGCCTCTTGGGTTGTGTTGTTCCCAATCCTTTCTCTCATCTCCTGGGGTGCTCTCTACAGTTCTTACTTAATTCATGTCCTTCTCTCCTTCTCTACCCAACACCACTCTACAAGGCCATTATTATGTATAGCTGATTTTATAGCACAATAAACACACAAAATTAAATATTCGGACATGGCCATAGGAAATGTCCCACTGCTGGGCTTTCTCTTTCAAACCTGTTCATATCCCTGCTTTTGTTTCTGTTCCCAGGCCTTGCAAATACTACTCAATTACTTTCCAAGAAAACTCTAAATTCTTCTTGCTTTCTTATACAATATAATTTAACTTTTGTTTACCCTTACTCATTCATAGTCAGGTGCTATGCTAGGCCTTGGGAAGAAAATTATGAAGAAGGCACACAGGCTTGACCTTATGATGCTTGTGTCTACCTCTTTACTATCTCTTGAATCTGTACTTATTACTATTACTCTCTTCTAAGTCTTCACCCTCTCCTGGAAGGCATAGTAAGAAGCCTTCTAGGTGAACCATTGCTTTCACTCTTGCTCTCCTTTACATCTTTCTCCTCTTTATCTTCACCTTCACAGCTGCGAGAACAATTTTTGAAAAATACAAAACTATCTTGACTCTCTTTGGCAGATTCTCACTGAATTTAGGATCGACAGCAAAATTGTTTAAATGATTTTTAAAGTGCTCAAGGATCTGCCCTTGACCAATTTGTCAGACTCATGGATATTATTTTACACTTGTCTCACTCTAAATAAACTGGATATTTTTCAATACCATAAACCTTAAATCGGCCATACTCTCCCACAACCATGGACTGTCTTCATGTAGTTTTGTTGATTTGAACTTTTTTCCATCACATCTTTACTTGGCTGACTCAAGTATCAGTATAAACTTGATTTCATCAGGGAAGTTTTTCATTCAAGGCTACATCCCTCTCCTCTATGTTCTAGTTTATAATTTCCATTTCATAAAATTTTTAAAAACTTTTTTTAGTACGAATTTTTAGATTGGGAATTTGACTGGTTTAAAGGTTTAAATATTTTATCAACTTATGATACATCATTTTAAATGCCATCCAAAGAGGTGACAATTATACTCTCATCAAAATGTTATATTCTTAAGAAGAGTTTTTAGAAATTACATTTAGGCTCAAAATTTTCTTAGATAATCTGTCTCTTATTTAATATTGAAATCGCTTTTTTTGCTGATTTGTACATATATGAGAAGACTTAATATGCAGATATGTGTTTTATAATGTTTTCAGAAATGCAGTTTTTCTGTGACATAAGCTATAGTTGCCCATATAGCAAGTAGAAGCAAAGAATAGATTTTCATTACACACATTATATCAATTAAAATCTTTCAAGTTATTTTTTTATGAACATAATTTGTTATCAGTGTAAAAATAGAATTCTATAACTGTTTTACCCAACTTTTTTTCAGGTTGCTACTCTGCATCCAAAAATATAATTTTGAAAGACTGTTTAATATTTCCATTAGTCAAAACATCACAATTTATTGTCCTATTGCTAAATGTTAGACTGTTTTTATTTTTTACAATTATATATGATGCTGAGATAAACATCTTCATGAATACAAATAGCAACAATTTTGTATTTTTGTCTCAATAGAATTTTCTAAAAGTGAGATTACAAGTTCAAAATGCATTAATATTTTTATTCCTTTGGTTTATTTTGTCAAACGACTTTTCTAAAAGAAGTTAGCATCATCATGGTTAAAAGCCTACACCTTGGAATAAGACAGCGTAGATCTAAATTCTGTTTCACCAATTTTATAGCTGTGTGACCTTAAGCAAGTAATTAACCTCACCTCAGTTTCTTCATTTGTATGATTTATAGACTTGTGAGGATGAAATGTGTTAGTATATGCAGAGTGTTCAGAAAATGTTTAGCCTGGCACCAGTAATGTATGAAGATATGAATTTCATTAGATTTTTACCAAACTGGATTTTATTTGAAAAAAAATTAATTAATGAAAATGATGATTTCTTTTAATTTACATTTTCAAAAATTATTTTTTCTCATTAAGAGTTATTTTCAAACATCATTTTGGGGAAAATTGAAAATGGGTAGGTCCTCGGTGTTTGTAACACTTGTGAGTTTCACCTAAATAAAGGAAGATCTTTCAGTTTCATGATAAAACCTTCTGCTAGCCTTTAAAGATCAGCTTTTCAGTAGGGAGTATGGAGGGTAAAGAAATTCTTTAAATATTATTTATAAGTAAGTTGAGAGCAAATCATGTCTTTCTAACTGGTATTTTTGGAGTAATGTTTGCAGAAACTCTTCAAAGATTGGACTTTAATAAGTCTTTTAGAAAGAAGGAAGAAAGTACAGGAATTTGGAAGAAAAGACTTGGAAACTGTGAGAAAATGAGCAAATGAAACTAGTTTTATTTCAATTTTTATATTGGCCCTCGACTTATTGCATGAATTTGTACTTCTGTTAATATTAGTATGTTTCGTGTGCCTTCTTTTTCAGCCAGAGATTTAAAAATCAAAGATTCCATGGGGGTGGGAGTTTAGAATCATAGTATTTGGTAATAGAATTTGATAGTTGTTTAGGAATAATCTGAGCTAATGGGCTATCACAGGGCCTACAGACAGGTTAGAGGGAAGAATGCAGAGTATTAAAAAAATAAATCTTTGGGCCTCAGTAAATAGAGAAAACACATGTTACTATTTGAAAGTGAATGTTTGGAAGGTGAAAACAGTCTATAGGGTAATTGTCATAGAAACTGAGCCAAAGACACCCATCAAAAAATAAAGGAAAGAAGAATAGAAGGAAAGAAGGAAGGAAGGAAGGAAGGAAGGAAGGAAGGAAGGAAGGAAGAAAAGAAGGGAGGGAGTGAGGAAGAGAGAGAGAGAGAGAGAGAGAGAGAGAGAGAGAGAGAGAGAGAGAGAGAGAAAGAAAGAAAGAAAGAAAGAAAGAAAGAAAGAAAGAAAGAAAGAAAGAAAGAGAACAAAAGCCAACAGCTGTCTCTTATGTTATGCATTTCAGATAAAGGTGAGAAAGAATGAATAGTATCACAGATGTGTACAACGGTGATGTCAAACTGCTATTCCAAATCTTGTGGAAATTTTGTCTGAAAAGTTCTGGTCTATACCTTAATGAATATATTATAAATCTGGAAAATACTCTCAATGAAGCAGTTTACAAAAGAGTTATATTGCTAAGGATTCATTAAGGCAATTTCTCTGAGCTTCCACAGGTGAACTTATTTGTTGTTTAATGGTATAAATAATAATTTTACATATTGAAGGAAGGATGTTCCAGGTTCCTAAGAGTCAAATAAAAAATTGTTTAAATGAGGAAGAAGCCTGAAGTTGCCTAAGCCAAGAAGTCTGCAAAAAGCATATCTTAAGGGCCACCACAGATGGCCCTTAAGGTGGTAGGGCAGTGATGAAAGAGATGACAAGTATCATCTGGTCGAACAGACAGTAGTTCACAAGTTCAGAGCAGGCAAGAGAGTTGCAGCAGGCAATAGATGGTTCAGTTGTCACAGAACATCTGTTCCTGAGTCAAGTTTCTGATCCAGCCAGGACTCTACACACTTTGTGCTGATTCGAGGAAGAGCTCAAGTACCAATAGATCTTTCATCAGAATATAATTTGAGCATTATTAAGTAGTCATTGTAAACAGAGAAACCATTTCATAAACTTTGTGCTATGGTAGATAGTGGGACACTCTGAAAAGGAAACATGATAGGAAGACAAGCTCCTCTTGAACTTAGAAAGTCTGGGTATAGTCCTGTACCTGCCATGCACTTGCTTTATGACTTGCAGAAGATAAACTGAGTCTCAGTTGTCCAATTTACAAAAGAGGATATTAATATATTACAACCATGTAATATATTGTAAAGTAGTGTAGGCTGAAGTGTTTTATCCTAATATGCTATTAATAGTAGCTTACAATGCCCACATTCTGGATTTTAGTGAACAGAGGCTTAATTTATTTCATATACATTTTTATTCAAGCTATGTCTAATTGTTTAATTAGGTTTAAAAGAAGGGGAAAATGTACAATATAGGAGACATTGACAAGTGTCAGGATAAGGCTGAAAGGTTCCAGTTAAAGTTTAGGGTTCAAGTTCTAAATCTGTTACTATATTAAGGGGTATGACCTTAAGAAAGTTCCTTACCCTCTGAGATTCAGTTTTTTTATCTGAAAATAATATACTTACAAATGCTTTATATACTTTGAAAGATTATTGGTGGGCTTTTCCAACGATGGATTTACTAAGGAATTTTTACCATGGATGTTCCCACCAATCCCTGGCTGAATGATGTCCTATTTGAATTTCCCCAAACATAGATGGTTATCAAATAGCAGAGCATGTAAGGATTTCAGCAGCAGCAGTAACTATAATAATTACATGTTTAGGTTAAATAGTAGTGGTTGACTTAGCTCTTCTTTGGCTGAGAGTATGCTCTGTTCTGCTCTGTCCTCTGGGAGGTCTTTATGTTGCAGAAAACCCAAGTTCTAAACTGGAGAGTATTTTTGGATAAACTCTTAATTTTTACTTTATTAAAATCTAACCCCTATATATTGAGTCTTGCCTTGTAACTCCTCATAGAGTGGAATTTCTGAAGACCAAGTATTTTCTAGTGTCAGCCTAGGATATACACTGCCCTTGATTTAAATAAATGAGAAATAGAGCCAAAGTCAGAACAGACAGGAGAAGGGCTTTTACTTCTGTAGGGTTTAGAGCATTCAATTCCAATCTATTTGTTCATTCATTATTAACTTCTCTTGCTTATTATTTGGTTTCCTGGTGAGATTCACAGGGTTGCCCCAGCTCATTCTTTGAAGCTTTACATTCTCTCTTTTGGTTGAGTGCACTTTTATTTTGTTAGCAGCGTCTCTTTTATTTTATATAGCCTCAGATGATATTTCTAACTCTTTTGATCTGTTGCATTTTTAAAGGAAAGAAATGTTGTGCTAATGCTAAAGAGACTTTGAAGCAACGAAGCATATATAATTTATGTTAAGGAGGGGCTGGTGAAACCATCTCTGGGACCAGTGAATTTTAATATGTTTGAAAATCTCAGATTTTTTAACACAACTGCATAAATGTTCTTTCAGATTTGTAAGCTTGATCAATTTGCTTAGATATTTTTAGATAGTAGAACTTTATAAAAGTCTTTCATTTCAAAAACACCAAAACAAAATTGAAGGTGGAAGCATGTGGCTTTGACTTTTTTCTTTTAGTGGAGATCAGAGAGGCAGCCGAAGTGTAGACAGGACTAATTGTATTTCCTGGCAGGGTCTGTGCTGAACTCTACATCTACCACTTCCAGCGTTGGGACTCTTGATAGGAAAGGGCAGTACAGAAACAGCTAAGGTGCTCTTTGTGCTCCTGGACCTGTGGCTCCAGTAAAAATGACTGAGCAATGCTAGGGAGAATTACTGAGGAATTCTTGGATAGAAACTTAACTGGAGATGAGTGAGTGTGAGTGTGTGTGTGTGTGTGTGTGTGTGTGTGTGGTGGGTGGGAAGCTAAGCTTTACTCTCAAAGGTCATTTGCAATTAAGTTGGAAGAGGTGAGATGAAAGAAGGCAGACACAGTTATTGAGCACCTACAGGGGGACACTGTGTTTTACATGCACAATTTCATTTGATCCTCAATATAACTGGAATGTGTTATTTGCTGTTGAGGGAGCTGAAGCCCAGAGTGGTTCAATAACTTGCTCATGGTCACACAGCTACTAAATGGCAGCACTAAATTCTGACTTGAAAGTCCTGGTCTTTCTGTGACAATACTCTGGGGAGCCTTAAGAACAGCCCTTCTCTAACCTTGTAATACTTTTTCAGGTCCAAAGGTAAGGACTGGGTTTCCTCTCAGAGAAATGGGTCTTCCAATTTGGGTCTTCACACAATATCTCAGCCTCCCTTATGATAAAGGAGGTACCTCTGGTGTGGTATGTGAGGGTCCGAATTGCCACAATTGCTGCAAACAAACTTGTCCTACTATCTTGCTTTTTCTTCTTGCTTTGTCCTGTTAGCTTTGGAATGCCAGTTTCAATTTACTCCTCTATGGCAGACTAACCCTTGCTTCTGTTTCAGACCTTGGTTTAGATGTAAGTTCCTCGGTCACTCCCACCCCTAATCCCATACTGGTCTAAGTACCTCTTCTATTGGCCTGTTGTTACAGACCATCCTCACATTCTATTATAACAACTTACAAATTTTCCCACATCCTCTGCTGGCTCATTGGAGGAAGAATAATGACCTTGTTTACTGTTGTAGCCCCAGAAACTAGGAGAGTACATGACATGTGACTGACCTGCAGCCTATCTGAATGCAGGCATAGTAGTGTCAAGACTAGCTGGAGAAGGGGAGTTAAAACCCTACTACGATCCCAGCCACCCCAAGTGATCATAATATCTAAGGAGAAGCAGTGTGTTCTCTATGTAAACACAAGCAGTGTGTTCTCTATGTAAACACAAGGTCTCTTACCCTAACTTCCCACCAGATGGCTGCCCTAAACTCAGTAAATGTTGAATGACACTATGGTGTCACTTGAGAAACTGTTTAGCTCTTAGAACAATCAGTGAGAATGCCTTTATCACTTACCTTCCCTTCCTTTTCCTTCTCTTCTCTTTCCTTCTGTTCCCTTCCTTTCCCTTCCCTCTTCCTTATCTATTTATAGAACAAACCAAAAGGGAAAGGAGAGAAAACAAATATTTATGATTATTAATTTTAACTTAGAAATTATTTTTAAATATTTAAAGACAATAGTAAAAAACAATATTAATTTCAAAATCCTAAAATGGATACATATACATATATTTTTTACGTAAATGATAGTTTCACTTTAGCAGGAGTGACCATTATTATAAACAAACTTACCCTCCCACTGGGCATTGAACACCACTAATGCTAATACTTTTCTGGGCCCTGGTTCTAAGTGGTTTCAGTTATATAGTTCGAGGTTCTCTGCACCATTTTAATTCTTGATCTTGTTAGAGATAAATAATAGTTTACATAAAAAATTTTTTTAATGAAGAAATTTATACACACTAATGTCTGTGCAACCCAGTGTCTCTTTAACTGGTTTTACCCCCATGTGTTTGTGATATTATCTTCTGTCTTCAACTTTAAATTTGTGAGATCCTTGTTATTTTTTGGCTCAGAGAAAGGTAACCTAGTTTATATAGTAACAAATACAGGAGTTAGTGCAGGGAAGGAACAAAAGGAATAGGAGAACTTAGAAACATGCAATTTTTAAATTTTTAAGATACCATCATCCTTAAATGACAATTTAATTGCTAGAAAAGTCAAAGCCTTAGCAGAATGGAGAGCTGAGAATGGATTTTATTATATTGCAAATATTGATAATCATAGCTTTATAAAACAGCTTTAGGGTCCTGTTTAAAATTGTTATTCTCTTAAATAATCTTAAAGGTATATCTATAATGTATACATATACAAGTAATACAAGTATATATACTATGTACATATAATTTATATACATATATGTGAAATTAATGCAATACAACATAATACATCATAACATATATTTATAAAAATAAATGTTGCATTAAAAACAATCCTATGAATAGAATAACCATAAACATTCCCTTGCAGTATATACTTGCCATGAGAAAAGAATGCAGGCAGGGCATTCCCAAGGATTCTTAGTGGGTCCGGAGAGTTCTTGAGCCACAGTTGTTTACCTGGCCATGCTTTTTTTTCTACCCATATGCGTGTTCCTTTCAGAGATATCTGCAGAGACATCAATATCCAAAGGGTTAATATTCAGGAGGATATGATAACAGATGCCAGCTGTAGGTCTGAGTATTGACATCGTAAGGATTTCCTCATCAGACTGCAGGATTGAGGATGTGGGGGAATATCCTTGCTCTTCTGGAGGGTCCACTGTTCCTTCAATAGGAAGAGAAACAATAGGCAGAAGTGGATTTGACTGCCCACACTGGGGTTGGGAAGTGTGGGGAGCACCAAGGGTAGCTGTCCCTTGAAGAACTGGGGAGGGATCTGAATGGATCATAAAACCATGAATTTTGAATTTGTAAATTGAAGAGTGGGTTTTTTCCTCCCTAGATTCGATACAGAAAAAATGACAATGTTAATGGTCAGTTAGGAAACTAACACCAACTAGATTTCCAGAGATGGAGAAATTAAGTGAAATTTTGCATGCTGTTCAGAAATTCCCCTTGGTGCACCGCCAATTTTTCAGAACATGCATTTCCTTCATTGATTTGCCAGCATATTGGCTTGAATTTTATCTGGTAAAAGCTTTGGGACTGTAGAACAGAGCTTCTTTTTCTTTTACAATATGTTGTCTTTTATTTTCTCAGTTATAGCATCATTCCTGAATGGTGTGCTTTAAGATTCATTCAGAATGCCACAGCTGAAAGGGTGGCATTCTTCTCGGCTGACTTGGTGTGACACAGTAGGGTACCCTATCAAAACCTAGGGATTAATGCTTTCCTAATTCTCTACTCCAAATAGGGCTGTCAGTTGAGGAATGCAGCCATTACTTACGAGGCTGTGATGTGAGGGTCTGCAAGGAGTTGATGCATATACACATGAATATGACACCTCTCCTCTGTATTTCTCTTTCCATCTGCCAGGATGTGTTATACACTGGGCTCTGAGGCTAATCATCTAGACTACATTTCCCTGTGGTAATACATTTCAGTGGCTTACAACATCTGATGTTTATTTCCCACTCATTTTAGATGAGTTCATTGAAAATTGGCTGCAGCTTTGGTGTCCAAGTCTCCATTACAAGACCTCAGCTGACAGACAGCCCCTATCTGGGACACAGCAGGGTCTTAGGAGAGAGAAGGAGGTTAGGATGAATGCATGAAAGCTTTTAAAGCATCTGCTCAGAAGTGACTCATGTTATTTTTACTCATTTAAGGCCAGAATTGACTTGGTCAATGTGGAAAGAATTATCATCCTCCTATTAGGAAGAGTAGATAGGACAACAAATATTTGCACACTGAAAACAAACAGGCTTCTTCTAGCCTTACCTCCCATCTCACTCTCATATCAGGGATTCAAGTCCCATGTAGCTACTTACAGTTTGTGAGTGCACTGTGTTTTCATGACATTCCATTTGCCTTTCCACTGTCCAGAATCCCTCTTCCTTTACTCATCTGGTGACTTTCTTCTCCTTTAAGTGTCACCTGTCCTGGGAGTTCTCTCCTAATCCTCTCGAGAAATGTGAAGTGGTCTTTCCTCTCTCTGTCATAGCTCTTGATACAAAATTCTGTCCTACTGCTTTATAACAATAATAGATGTTTTCCTTAAGAAACAGAGATTCTTGAAGACAGCATATATCTTGTTCATGTCTGCTACCCAGCACCTAGCTCAGAGCCTGCCATACATTAGGCCCTCAACATTTTATTGAATATTAAATAAATTCAATAATGCAAAAACAGATGAAGAAGACTACTTTTTACCTTATTTCTTGTTTAGATGAGCACTCAAATCATCTGCAATGAAAGACCATGTTTAAAATGTCCAACTTGATAAAAATTAATATTTTTGTAAAACAATAAAAATAAAGTAGTGAAACAATGATCAAGCACATGTTAGATTGCTATCAAAGTTTTTAAGTATTTACTCTCAATTTCTTTATTTATCTCATTTGTTTGCTTAAGCTCCATGGAGAGTTAGGCCTACATAGTAAATTTTTCTTGTTGTCTGTCTCTGGACTTTATTTTATTTTATTAATTTTTTATCTTATCTTTTCTCTGAGAGAATAGTCCATCTGAATTCCAGTTTTATCTGGTGTATTCTCTTGTCAGGCTCTGAACTGTCTGGGGCCTCTCACATTGAAACTCTAGATCACTGAAAGTATTTATACATATATATACTTCAAAATGATTGTTTCAGTGTTTACTTACTTCCCTGGACTGATGGTCTGGCTTCACACCTGGCTTTATATTTTTTCTTTTATTTCTTGCAATCACCTCAGTTTATTTAAAATGTTATTTTATTTTCAATATTTTCTCCTGAACATGTGAAAATGTTTATAGCAGTAAGTTTTCAGCAATTCTCATCTGCCGCACTTCCAAAAACATTGATCTATACCGCTATTTTTCATATGTACTATTTTTTAGTTCCAAATATTTTGTCCATTACGATTTTTTTAGTGTCTCTCACAGTGTGACTACATTTCCAGCATGTGAAGATTTTATCCTTCTTTTTTTTTTATTGCATTCTATTCGTATTTCACTGTGATAACAGTTTAGTTTGTATCAAATAGTCTCTTCAATATCCATGAAAACTTGGTTGAAGGCTAGACTCTTGTTAATTTTTACAAAAATTTAATGATTCACCTAAAATATGTATTTTCTAATTATTAGGTGTAGAGTTATATACATGTAAAGTTTGTTAATCATGTACTCAAATTTTTATATCGGTACTAATTTTGGTCTGCTTGGTCTATCAGCTGCTTAGAAAGATGTAGTAGTAATTTCTTTATGATTGTAGATGTGTTAGTATCTTATCATTATCCTGCTATTTTTTATTTGTATATTTAAGGCTTTCTTTTTAAGTCCTCTACTGGAAGATTTTAAAAATTTTACTTTAAGACAGCTGCATGATTAACTCGCCTCCTTCTCCTCTTCCATTTCCTCTTCTGGCATTCTTTATCTCGTAAAACCTCTGTTCATACATTTAAAATGATTTTTGTACATTCTACAGGTTTGAAATGAGAGGGTTTTCAGATTCGATCTTGCCAGGAACCTGAGGTTTACAGATGTTATTTAACCTGTGCAGCTGGAAGAGATGACATAGAAGGTAAAATGAAGAGAAGTGAAAGGCTGAGCCACAGGGAACTCCAATATTTAGAGGATGAATGAAAATGAGATAAACCTGAGTATGGCCTCCTATTTTATAATCTCTGCCAACTCTCTTTTCCTTAGTGGGTTCATAAATCCCAAATATGTCTAAAACCAAATTAAACATAGGTAATAAAACAGAGGTCATTTTTCAACAAACAATTATTAGTATCTTAAAAATATACAATGTGATAATAAGAACACTGGAAATATTATGTTTTTTGTGCACTAAGGCAGCTTTTTTTTCTCGTATATAAAAATTTGTCAAAATCATCATTCCTTTTGAGTGTTAAGTATAAGAAAAACTTCTATTGCTGGCATTTTATAAAAGTAATGTGATGTCTACCTTTATTTGTTTTATATTGAACCCTCTGGCAAAAGACAGTTATTGTTTCTTCTCAATCTTCAGACAGGGAGGGGAAAAGCAGAAGGATTTTGAGCTAGTTTTCTCTAAAGAAAAAGTTAGAGAAAATGGCAAAGACAGAGAAAAGAAAAGCAGATTTACAATGTCAATTAAACTTTAGGGATGAGAAAACATGAAAAGGCCCAAAGAACAGTGAGATTAGGATAAATCCAAAAAGTTCTGATATATTTTAGAGATCTACCAAACTTCCTGGACTAAAACAAATCGACCAGAAATGTGATATTTTCTCCTATAATTTCTTGAATGTTTCTGCAGTTCCCAAGATGTATAATCATGTTGCACAGAGACAGGATTAAAACAAAAATTATCTAAGGATATAGATTAAATGAACAATGAATAAGTATTTGATCTTTGCAAAGTGGGAAGAGGACGATAATGATGAGATTTATAATTTTTCATTTGGGAAAAATACTACAAGTTGCTTTCAAATGATGAAGGGAACGCCTTTGCGATAGCTGAGTTTCCAGATGAACAAATCAGTTCTTCAATATTCTTAAATATATTAAACTCAATTTACATATGGTTAGTATTAAATCAAATATCTAAATAATACTTAAAATGTTTAATTTGGAATGTATGCCCAAAGCAATCAAGGCTAGACAGCAAATAAAAATTAAAAATATTTTCAGAAAGTAGGTAGAATTCTTCATTAGGAATTATAACCTAGTTACAACAATGATTTTCCTGATTCATAACTCTTTGTAGCTTAGTGGACTTCAATGAGATTATTAAACATGATGGAGGCAGTATTGACTTTAAATGCTTGATGATGGCAGACTGAATGTAAAGATCTTATGTTTAGAAACACATACCATTATTACATTCTGACTTTTACATTATTTTTATGGCTTCTTTTATTTGATGCACACTTCCCAAGGGACCCTACCACTCCTATTGCTTCTTTTACCACCTATGCTGCTGTTCTTTACATTTCTGTCCTAGGATCTTTTTGTTTTTCACTCTACACTTCCTTCTAGGATAATTTAATCTATTTCTACGCTTGTAATTACTGTCTATATCTCTATCCCAGACCCTTCACATTAGTTCCAGAATGATATCCAGCTGCCTAATGTACTTTTCCACTTTCCTTCTTTTCGAACTTTGTCTAACACTGAACTCATAATGTAATCTCCCCAAACTGTTTCTTAACTTACATTATCTCAGTGAGTAATGGCCCTTAGTAGCCTAAATTAAAAAACAAAAAACAAAAAACCTAGGTGTTATTATTAAATCTTTTCTTTTACTCCTGCCCTTACCTGTCAACTGATTCTAATTGTTATTAACTCTGAAATGTATTTTTTATCTCCTTTCTGCTGCCCCCAGGGTAGTAGGTGCTATCACACTTTTGTGACTAAACCACTGCCACAATTTCCTAATTGATCTTTCTTAATCTTGCCTTGCCAGATGGTGCTCTACTTTGTGTATCTGGTCATGTCACTTCCCTGCATAAAACTCCTCACACATTTTTCAAAATCATAATGTAAACAACAAAATTATTAAAGTATTAAAAATAGCGAAAGTAGTAAAAATATTTTATAGTGGCAGAGGTTTTTAAAAGCAACCTGGAAAACCCAGAAGCCATAAAGAATGAATGGACTGCTTTATTGTACTATAGACACAAACTTGCCTTCTGAGTTTATCTTTTGCTGTTATGTGTTATCGACACTGCAGTGTGTTAGTTTATCTTTCTTCATTAAGTGAGTGTGTATGTCATTTATGGGAAGACTATAGTGGGAATCAGCATATCCAAGCTCTGTTCTGGGCACACCGTTTTTATCTGAGTAATGAGGTAGGTAGATTTAAAAAAAAACTACTGGCTATCTCTTAATAAGAAGTTACTCTGTGCTATGTGCTTCACACATTTGAAGAAGTCTGTAAGCTATAACAAAGCCCAGGGGTACCTGTTATAACCAGTCAATAAAATTGAAAGTGATTAAACACTTGCTCCAGTCACCTTAGCTTTTTTTCACCATTTGCCACATTGCCTCCTGATAGTGACTGTTATGGACTGAATTGTTACCCCCAAAATTTGTATATTGAAGTTTCAAACACTGTACCTCAGAATGTGACTATCTAAAGATAGGGTCTATAAAGAAGTGATTAAGTTAAAATGAAGCCATAAGTGTGGGTCCTAATCCATCCCATATGGTGTCCTTGTAAAAAGAGGTGATTAGGATACACAGAGAGACAAAAACAATTCTGAGGCACAAACGAAGGACCATGTAAAGACACAGTGAAGAAGTGTCATCTACAAGCCAAAGAGAGAGTCCTCAGAAGAAGCAAAACCTGCTAACACCTTGATCTCAGATTTCAAATCTCTAGAAATGTGAGAAAGTAAATTTCTGTTGTTTAAGTCACCTAGTCTGTGGCATTTTGTAATGGCAGCCCTAGAAAATTAATAAAGTGATGATCTGATGATGATTTCTAAGATAATAGTCATCGTGCTTTATTTTCCAAGGAAAGCATCGTGTCCTCCTTGTGAGGACTCACCTGCTCCCTGATGCTCCTCTCCTGCCCTACTCTCCCCATGGCTGAAGTCAGCTGGCACCTGCCTCCCCAACATTGTTTTTGTCTCTTGAACCAAAGGTGATATAATTTAATAAGTATATATTCAAGGAGTTTAGCATTGTCTTTCTTGAAGGCTGAGAATGGAAGCTTCCGCTAATATCTGATCATTCTCAGAGGGTAGGGAGAGGAGGGAAGTAGATGGGATAAAAGGGGTCAAATATATGGTGACAGAAAGAAATCTAACTATGGGAGGTAAACACACAGTGTAAATATATATATGCCTTACTGTTAAAATGTACAGTTGAAACTTATTGGATTTTGTTAACCAATGTCACCATAAACAAAAACAAAAACAAAACAAACAAAAAAACAACAGAAAAACCCTGATAATTTCCTGATGTTGCCACCTCTCTGAGTATGGAATACTTCCTACTCCCTGGTTTTTGGCTTTGCCCATTTGGTCATGCCTACTTCCTAATTATTGGGTTCCGGATATCAGAGAGGACAATTGCTGTTTCTACTTCCTCTGGCCTTGCCTCAGTCATATAAATGTATTTCTTTCTAGGTTGCAGGTTCTTCCATTCTGCCTCATCACACTATCAACAGTCTTATACCAGGTTATGTTTTTAGATGCAAAGCCTTTGTACATCCCAATCCCTCTGCTAGGTTGTTTTTCCAGCCACCTCTTCCACTAACACCAACTCTTCCTTTGGATCTAAGCTCAAATTTCCCTTGCCTAGATGCTCTCTCTCCCAGAAAAAGTTCAGTTCTCCTTTCTTATGCTATCACAGCAGCCTGCACCTTTCCTTCATAAATCTTATCCACATTTATATCATACCTTACTTAAATTACTTGTTGTATGTCTCTCTCAATCAGTAGACTATGGGCTTCATAAAGCTAGTGATGAATGCCTCACATTTCTAATAGCTAGCACCAAGGCTGGCACATCGTAGGTAAAAACATTAATTTAATGAAATGAATGACATGTGGCTCTTAGTATTGACAATTTGCATTGGGTCATATAGACTTGTAACTCTAATCTCCTAATTCTTCTCTAAAACCTCTACCACACTTTCTTCTATTTTTTATCATCTACCACCCCATTGCTGAATGTGTTCCTAAGTTAGTTGCTATACTATAGTCTAATTAAAATATTTCAAATTTGTGCTCAAAAAATGATCCATAATTTTCTACTGCAAGCTGCCACTTTGGCTGTTATATTCATATTCTCTTTTAAGGATCTGGAGTACTTTTTTCTCCCCCCATAGAGCAGATTTATGAAGAAATTTTATTAGATTTGATTTTATAAGGGAAAACAGTTCTGTTTGGTTTGCAAGAAAGCTAGTAGATTCAGGTTAATTAAAAACTTTGTTTACAAAGTGCAGTAGCAAGAATGGAAAATATAATAAAGCTAAAATCAGAGATATAACTTTATCTTTACTTTTTAGGATCACTGTAATTTCCCTCCTGGAGATGGCTTCATTGAAGTATAGTTTAATCTACTATCTATAACAACTGATTCAGGCCAAGATAGCTGACATGTTCTTGACTGTCTCTGAATAGCAGAGAGGCAGCATATTATTGAGGAAAGAAAGAATATTCAGCCTTACTGTTTGGCAAAGATATTGTGACTGACAGGGCTGAGCACCAGGTTGACAGTGAAGGCTACAAGCAGTACTGAGGCAATTCATTTCTTGACTGACCACAAATTTCTGGCAAAGATTTCATTTTTTTCTTTTATATTTGTATGTAGAAGAGAATCTTAATTATGTAAGCCACCCTGAGTTTCTGGAAGTAATGCTATTGTAGACAGAATAATCATCCCCCAAAATTACACACATTCTAATTTCTGTTCTATAGTCTGTATGTTTGTGTCCTCTTAAAACTCACATGTTAAAATCCTAACTCCCAATATGTATAAGGTATTAAGAAGTAGGGTTTTTAAGAATTAATTAGGTCATGAAAATAAAGCGGGAACAGTACCCTTATAAAAGAGGCATCAGAGAGCTTCTTTGCCCTTCTGCCATGTGAGGACACAATGAAAAGATGGCTGTCTATGAACGAAGAAGCAGGCTCTGATAAGACACCAGATCTGCTAACCCTTAATCTTGGACTTCCCAGCCTCCATAACTATAAGAAATAAATGCTTCTTGTTTAAGCTACTAAGTATTTGATATTTTTGTTATAGCAGCTAAATAGACTAAGATAGCCTGTGAATGTTACCTTACATCACGAAAGAATTTTGCAAATGTAACTATGAATTTTGAGATTATGGTGAGATTATCTTGGATTATACAAGTAAAACCAGTATAATCACAAGAGTCCTTAAATATGAAATAAGGAGGCAGGAGGATCAATGTCACAGTGATGTGATGTGAGAAGGACTCATGCAGCAATTTCTGGTTTTGATGATGGAAGAAGGGGAGACAAGCCAAGGAATGCAAATGGCCTTGAGAATTTGACCTCCAAAATAACGTAATATTTGTAAGCCCCTAAATTTATGGTGATTTGTGACAGCAACAATAGGAAACAAGTATTGTGCCCAATCTTCTTAATTAAAAACAATCTGCTTAAGGTCTTTATGATTATGCTATATTGAAGAAAGATGCTGCCCCTCCTTAGAGTCACTGGCCAGTTCAATGTTGACTTCCCCAAATCTGAAGCTACAAACATACTTATTAAAGACATTTGAGGAGCAAGGTAACTAATATCTTTTGAGCTCCTCAAGGTCGTATCCACTTATTGTTCTAAGCAAGGTGGTTTATCAAGACTTACTTCAGCAACTGAGCGTCAGTCTAGACCTCTGATAACATTACATTACATTGAGAATGGAATTAATTCTTGTAATTCTTGTTTCTCTTAATGGTTTGTGATGGGATAAAGTTTATTCTATTGTGAAATATTTTTTAAAAAGAGATTTATTCATACCCCTCTGCTTTAGAGGAGGATAAAAATGTAAGCATTTCTGGATTTACACATAAAACATGTGTGGTAGCAATTTAGAAATCAAATCCTGGTGAACTGAAACCTTATACTATTGTTTATGAAGCAGTGACTTATTAAATGCTAATGACCTAAGAAAGTTAATGCAGGTTCATACCTAGCTTGGCTAACTATTAGGAAGCTTCTGGGATAATCTGAATTCAGTATTGAATTCAGTCTGGTATAACAGCATGGACCATATTAGCTTAGTTTACAAGCCAATTGAAAAACACCAAAAATAATCATAAATGGTATTAATACTAAAGAAGTTTTAGTTCTAACCTATCAGTTCTGAAGGATAAGTAATTAATAAAGTAATAACCCATTTTAAATGTATGCTGGTGTAGTAAATCTTCTACATCTTATTCATATTTGGTTCTCCTTGTATGAGCCCACAGGAAGAGGACAATTTCTCACCATCTCTTATAGCTAGACAGGGTCATATGACTGGTTAAGCTAAGGGATTGTGAAATAAATAGAAATGGGTTCCTTCTGGGAAAAAGTATTTAATTGCCAGGCATGACTTCTTAGTGGTTTCTTCATCTGCTGTGGCGATCATGGAGGCATGTGTTAATAAGGCCATGCCAAAAGATTGAGTTAGCCTGGATTTCTAAGCCTGTATATAGAAGACAGCTACAATTGACTATTGCTTAGTAACAAAATGTCCCAAATTTGAATGGCTTAAAACAGAAATTATTTATTACTTTTCATGAACATGGGCTGGCTGGATAGTTCTTTTGGTACAGGCCAGCTCATCTGGGACTGGACCATCTAGTATGGCCTTACTTCTTATCTGGGGCCTTAACTGGAATGGCTGGGGACCCTGAACCTCTCTTTCCATGTCATCTCTCCTTTTTTAAGAGGCTAATCTGGGTTTGTTCACATGTTGGCAACATTAAAAGCTATGTGGCCCCTAGAGGCTTAGCTCAGAACTGATACAGAAATACTTCCACAACGTTCTCTGGTTAAAGCAAATCATGAGAACATTCTAGAGTCAAGATTCAAAGGATGGAAAAATAGACTCTACCTCTTGATGGGAGAAGCTATGGAAATTTTGTCGTCATTTTTAATCAATTGTTGACTTGCCACAGACTCTGGGTATGTGAGAAATAATAAACCTTTGTTGGGTTAAGCCATTGACACCTTGGAAGCATTTGTTACCATTAGCCTAACCTGGCCTATCCTAACAAATATACCTAGTTATCAGTGTAGTTAAATATAAAGGTAATAGTTCTTGCTTTATCTACTTATGTTAAAGTCATTTTGAAGATTATCTGTGAGAAGATACTTTTAAAAGTTTCTCTGTACACAACATGGATTTTTAGAAAAATAGCATTCAATTATGGTCTAATGGTATTAGACACAAAAGAAAAGATTCTGATTATAAATGTTTCTACTTAACTTCCAATGCATTTATTGCTAACAAATCTATGGAGCTTCTAAGACTACTTGAATTGCTCCCAGAGAATATCTAAAATAATATTATTTTGAACTAAATTTGTTTTGGATTTTATAGCATGGACAATAATGTTGCACTTTGGTTAAATGTAAAAGGTATATAATAATGAAGCAGATGAATTTTGCTTCTGGAGACTCTAGCCACCCATTCCCCTCTCCCCACCTCCATTTTTCTCGATTACTAGGTTCCTCCTCTCTCTACCTTTAAGTTTCTAATATCTTTCCATTCTCTATCTTTTTCTTTCCTGTGACTTTTAGTTCTCTTTGACAAGAACTTGTTCAAATTAATATGTAACCCTTTAAAAAAAGAAAAAGAAAAAAATGTTACCTTTCATAAATATAAGCGGATTTTAAGCCTCAGTTCTAACTATAGAGAAAAATTACTGAAATTCTTTTGAAAGAATTTATGTTTCATTAAGTTTCTGAAATTGTTCCACCAAAGCCAGTCCTGAAGACAAACCAGTTTTAATTATTTCTTGCATTTGTTGGTGGTCCCACCCAGCACAGTTCAATTACCCTGGGAAGTTATTCTGGCTGAACTTGTTTATTTGATTCTTATTAATGGCAGTTGAAAGACATTTATTTTCTTATGATTGACCTAGGCCAGACTTTTTTCCCCCTTAATTCATCTTCCTCATCTTCTTCCTAGAATGGGATACCAGACTCTAAACATCATTTCTCTCCAATATGCCATACTTGTAGTAAGAAGCATGCTAATTCTCTTCCTATTGACCATCAATAGGTTTGTGGTCTATAATTGCTGTGACCTTGAGGTATTCTGTATAAGACATTTAAATGTTCTATTATTCCAAGTCCCTGCTCCTGTCAAGGTCTCCTTACATGAGAGAAGAGCAGAGAATTGTATGAGGACATAGAGAAGCACAGGAAGCCTTGATTTGGAACTATGAGGCCGTAATGGCATATCATTGGAGAGCTGGGTTTGAGATGTTTATCTGTTTGTGTATATGACTATGTGTATGTAATGAAGTTCTTTTACAAGCAGTTTTTCTTGATGCCCAGGCTGGACTGAATGCCTTTTATGGTATGTGTGTCGGGGTCGGGGGGAAGCGGGGTACAGAGTGTACTCTTAAGCCTGCAGTTTACATTTCACAAGCCTCATCCACCTATATTATCTGAACTATTTGAGTACAAAAGACTGTGTTCTCTTTACCTCTGAATATCAGTAGTAGCTGTCTTAGGTTCCCCTCCATGTAAATGAACTGAACTGTTGAAATGGCTATATGACATTTGGGAAGCTGCTGGTTATCAATAACGATTATAGAAACTAGACAACATACAAATAACTGAAATGCTGTTTGTCAATGTGTTCTTATTCATGCTTTATTTTTATAAAGCAATTTAGAATGGTAAAATATTAGAAATAAGCTAAATATTAAACATGCTGTGGTGTATAAACCAAAGTAATTTATTTATAAAAAATATTTTTAAGCAAGGCAACCCTTGGTTAACCTCACAGATTGCAAGGACCTTGTCAGTTTACAATCCCTTATTTTTTTATTTTTTACTCCTACAGCACCTGGTCTTCCTAGTTGGTTTCCTATCTGAGTACTAATCAGGCCAGACCCTGCTTAGCTTCCAAGATCAGATGGGATTGGGCTTGTTCAGGGTAGCATGGTCGTAGACTAAACCAAAGTAATTTAATGAGACTATTTTTATCATGTCTACCATGCTTAGTGCATAGAGTTAAGAAAAAAGAGAAATATCATACCTATAACTAATATAATGCCATATGTCAATTATACCTCAATAAAAAAGAAAAAATATTATAATACCAATTTATCTGAATGTTGTGACTACATAAAAACATAAGAATGTTGAGACCTTAAGAAATCTTAAAACTATTTTTTTCCAAATTATCTAAATGGCTTACTAGTATTTTATAAATAAGAGAAATGCTTAAAATCATTTTTGTACAGCACAATCATAAACATTGATTTTAAATGTTAGTTTTGTCATAAGTCTTATTTCATTATGACTATGTTTCTAGTCCTCACTGTTGTACATGCAACATGGTTGTCTGCTTATAATTTAAAAGCATAGTTACTGGTTCATATAATAAGTTAATATTTATTTACTTTGGACATACTGTAGGAGATTGGTTACTGACATCAATTTCACCTGACTTTATTATAACTGTGATTTATGGAGGGCATCTCTTTATGAAATAGCAGTATTGCATGTTAAGGGCTCAGGCTCCAGAATTACATACACCTAGGTTTAAATCCTACATTGCTATTTATAAACTATATGACCTTGAGAAATATCACTTTTCTGAGCCTATTTTATTAATTTTTTTTTAATTTGTAAAATAGAATTAACAATAGTGCCAGCTTTATGGTTTTGTTGTGTGTGTGTGTGTGGGGGGAATTAAATAACACAATACATCTGAAGGATTTAGCACAGAGAATAAAGTACATGTGATCTATGATGATGCATAAAGATGATTGCATAGACAAAGTTCAGTTATACAAAATAATGAGAGAAGTGCCGGAGCTCGCCGGCTAAGACGGAACAGTTCCTGAGAGGGGGAGTGAGGATTGAGAAAGAAAAAAGAGAGAGACACAGAGAGAGAGACAAAGAGATAGAGTCGGGAGGGCTAACAGTAAATACTGCGCCCCGAGTTTATTAATCACAGCATATTTATACTCTTGGAAATGCATGGGAAGCAAAATCCACAGATATCTTAACAATTGCTGACATTTACATAAGTTCTCTCACAACCTCTTTTATCCTGTTCTCTGTCTCCAATTCCCTGGGGCAAGGGACGTTCAACTCTTTACATTAAGCCAAACTTTCTCCTTCTGCTTAGAGCCCGCCTGCCCTGCAAACTTCTAGCTTGCAGGCAACTTTAACCTTGTCTCAAGACAGGCAGCAGAAATGGCTCCCAAAAGAGAAGCATGTAGCAAGAAATGCTATATGCCTCTCAATATTCATTTCTCCTTAATTTTTAGCTGGCACAAGCCTTTGCATATGAGACAGTCTCTTTAAGTGGAGAGAGGTATAAGAGTATTTTAAATTTTCTTTTTTGTATTGATTTGAGACACATGTGTGATGCTTGGAGCTCTACCTTCCATATTAGGCTGTTAGGTTGAGGGCCACACTTGGAAATAATGGCATGAAGATATAGAAGCAATGTGGATTTCAGACTGCCTCAATCAGCAGCCACACCAACCCATACCTAGAGAGAGAAATAAACTTTTAGATTTTTTAAGCCTCTATTAGTTTGAGTTTTTTTTCTTTCTTTTTTTCTTTTTCTTTCTTTTTGGTTTGTGCAATTGAATGAAATCACAGTACATAATTGCTCTTTAAATTGAAAAGCAGATTTTATTTTACTAAGACTTTTCTAAAAGCTCCAGAAACATCTTTGTATTAGAAACAGAAATCGACCAAAGGAAGAGGGCTAAAATCAGGGTATAGTGATACTGAATAAGCTGGAAACAGTGAGTGTTCTAGGAAATTAAATTAATTTCTAATGGTATGAGGGCAGAGTCCTTCTTCAAGTAAAACTTGGGGAGAGGAAAAGAAAGGAGGAGAAAACCCACACAGAGCGAAGAGATAGCTACAGGTCAGATGAGTTTTGGCAAGAACACTCTGTAAAGTATATGTCTAGTTAAGGGCCTAAGTGCGACTGTGTGCATTTCTTTCCTTCCTTCCATAATGTGTTTGCTTTTATTTCTGGGGCTTAAACGAAAGGCCTGGTGGGTATGTATTATTAGGTGCTGATAAAATAGGATGGCTCCTGTTAATTTTTCTTCCTGTTTACAGATTTTTTGTAGCAACAGCTTATAGTATTGAGAAAAGGCATATTTCTGTTTTTTTTTTCAAGTATCTTTAAGTTGGGGTAGATGAGCTGCTGTAGGCAACATAATGCAGGCATTGCCACTAAGCGTGAACTGGCTGTCAACTGGAGTATGGTTATTATGAAAATCAATTCCACTGAAAGTTCAGAAAAGCTTTAAAATTAAAAGACAATTGGAGGATTATTATTAAATACTGGGTTTTATTTGTTTGGAAATTGAGTGTTGGGACTGAGGAATGTGGAAAATACACCAGCTCTCTTATTTTTTTTCTTGCCCTTGTTTTGTTTAGTTTTCGTCTTTTAAACACATAATTAGGCTGAGGATTT
Source organism: Macroglossus sobrinus (assembly GCA_004027375.1). NCBI lineage: Eukaryota > Metazoa > Chordata > Mammalia > Chiroptera > Pteropodidae > Macroglossus > Macroglossus sobrinus. Next base: position 494,122 of record PVKZ01000682.1, on the reverse strand, counting down.
AAACAGAGCAGAAGTGAAAACTAGCTGCAATACTAGTTTGTTCTGTCCTTTCTTTACCATAAATCTGCCTACCTAGGCTGTAATGGATAAATTGTAGTTTGGGTTTTCTTTCTAGCTACTTTGTAGTTCAATAGTCACAGTAACTTACAGTTTCTGGAAAACTATACATACAATAAAAACAAGGCAATATGTTTTTTTCTTTTCAACATCCCCTCCTTCCGTCCTTCAAAAAAATCCCTATACATGTAGAAATGATATCTATTCCTGATATAATACCATGGATTCTAGGTCACTTTATTTGTGTTTTTATTCAGAAGTGATTCTCCAGGGTAGCTAAAATCCAAATATTTGCACACACACTTGAAGAATATTGATGGAGAAATTTAAGTAAGGGTATAAATAAGAGTTTTATAACTCTCAATGATAGTGTATCTCATTCAATCTTTTTAAAACCCAAGAGCTACTTCTTTTTCTTAAAAAAAAAATCCTTATATTTCAGTTTTCCTCAAGATAATGCCCTTTGTGGTCCCAATTCCTCATTTTTAGTTTACTATACTGTTTTTATACAGTGAATTTCAAGTTCTAAAATGCTTTATCAGCGTAAACACATTTCAGAATTTTCTGATTTTCTTTTTTATTTTAGAAAAAAAACTTTTATTTGAGAATTAAAAAATATCTCTCCATGTAGATGTTGTACATTTAGCTCTTTTGGTTATTTTTTTTTTCTGGGGTACATCATAGTGATTCTATATTTATATAGTAGTATGGTTTTTATGTTTGTTTTTTTGTTTGTTTTTAATTAATTTTTTTCAATTATAGTTGACATTAGGTATTGTATTAGTTTCAGGTGTACAACATAGTGGCTAGACATTTATATAACTTACAAAGTGATTTCCCCCCCCAATAATTCTTGCACCTGACACCATGTATAGTTATTACAATATTATTGACTATATTCCCTTAGCTGTACTTTACAGCCCCATAACTATTTTATAACCACCAATTTGTACTTCTTAATTCCTTCATCTTTTCACCCAGACCCCAAAAGCCCTCCCATCTGGCAACTATCAGTTTGTTCTCTGCATCTTTGAGTTTGTTCCTGTCTTACTTGTTCATTTATTTTGCTTTTTAGATAGCACATACAAGTGAAATTATATGTTATTTGACTTTGTCTGACTTATTTCACTTAGCACAATATACTCTGTTTATTCATGTTGCAAATGATAAAACTTCATTCTTCTTTATGGCTAAGTAATATTCCATCATATATCTGTACCACTTCTTCATTCAATTTTTTTTATTCATTCATTTTTTGATTGGAGCATTTCATCCATTTACATTTAAAGTAATTATTGATAGGTATGTAGTTATTGCCATTTTGTTAATTTTAAAAAATTATTTCTATAGTTCTTGCTACCTTTCTTATTCTCTTGCATGTTATCAATTCACTATAGTGTGTTTGTATTCCTTTCTCTTTATTTCTTGATATCTCTTGTATATTTTTGGTTTGAGGTTGACATGTACTTCATGTATATCAAGCTATGTTTACAGCAGTCTATTTTAATTTAATAGTTGTTTAAGTTCGAACACAATCTATAATCTACCATTTTTACTCACTCCTTCAACACTTATATTTCTATCATTATTTTTTTTACTTAATTTGTATGTGTGTGTTTCTGTGTATTTCTTAATTTCTGTTGTAATTATACATTATCATCCTACTTTTGCTTTTTAACCTTTGTATAACCTTTAGTGTTGGTTAACTCACTGATTTTATTGTGTTTACCTTTGTCCATAAAATTTTTTTTTGCAACATTTTTTATTTATATTTTTTAATATATTTTCTTCTTAAAGAAGTCACATTAATATTTATTGTAATACTGGTTTGGTGGTGATGAATTCCTTCAGCTTTTTCTTGTCTGGGAAGCTCTTTATCTGTCCTTCAATTCTAAATGATAGCCTTGCTGAACAGAGTCATCTTCATTGTAGGTCCTTTCTTTTCATTACTTTGAATATTTTGTGCCAATCCCTTCTGTTCTGCAAAGTTTCTCTTGAGAAATCAGCTGACAGTCTTATGGGAGCTCCCTTGTAGATAATTAACTGCTTTTCTCTTGCTTTTTTTAAGATTCTGTTTTTCTCTTAAACCTTTGATATTTTAATTGTGTGTCTTGGTGTGGGCCTCTTTCGGTTTATCTTGTTTGGGACTTTCTGCACTTCTGGACTTGTATGTCTATTTCTTTCACCAATTTAGAAAAGTTTTTTTTTCATTATTTTTTAAAATAGGTTTTCAGTTCTTTTCTCTCTCTTTTTTACCTCTTGTACCCCTGTGATGAGAATGTTGGTATGCTTGATGTTATCCAAAAGCTCCCTTAAACTCGAGTTATTATTTTTTTGCTTCTTCTTTCTTATTGCTATTACAATTGGGTGTTTTCTGCTACCTTGCCTTCCAAATCACTGATTTGATCCTCTACTACCTCTATTATACTGTTGATTCCCTCTAAGGTATTGTTCATTTCAGTTATTGTATTTTTCATTTCTGACTGGTTCTTTTTTAAATTTTCTATCTCTTTTTAAGGTTTTCTATTTTTTTGTTGAAATTTTCACTGAGATAATCTATTCTTTCCCTAAGTTTGTTGAGCATACTTATAACCAGTGTTTGACTCTGTATCTGGTAGATTGCTCACCTCCATTTTGCATAGATCTTTTTCTGGAGATTTGTTCTGTTCTTTCATTTAGAAAGTGTTTCTTTGTCTCCTCATTTTGGCTGCCTCCCTGTGTTTGTTTCTATGCATTAAGTAGATCTTCCAGTCTTGGTATAGTGGACTTATGTAATAGGTGTCCTGTGGATCCTAGTGGCACAATGTCCCTATTCACCTGAGCTGGGTACTCCAGGGGTGTCCCTTGTATAGGCTGTATATGCTTTCTGGCTGACCTCATAGAGAAGGATTTACTTTAGAGGGCTCAGGTGCTTGCCAAATCCATCCTTTGGGTGTGTCATTTGTGGTGCTAACTAGGTGCTGCTTTTGTGCGGTCTGAAGCTAGCCACCTGGTGTGTTGGTTCTGGTACTCTGATGCATGCCAAGGTCAGCTGCTGCCTGTGTTCAGCCTGGAGCTACCTGGTAGTAGCTACAAAGTAATCTTCAGTTGTTTGCTGCCTGTGCTGGGTTTGGAGGCACCTGAGAGTGGTTATGCTCTGAACCAAGGTTAGTTGCCACCAGTGCCAGTCTTGGGGCTGCTTAGCAAGAGATACAGAGCACACAAAGGCCAGTTGCTGCTTGTTTGGGGTTTGTGGACCTTTAAGAGATTTTATGGAAGTTGCAGCATGCTGGATCCTTTTGTGGTTAGCCTCTGAAAGATGTTTCAGCAGGTTGTGTGAATTTGGTAAGGCAGGGTCTCAGAGAATCATCAGGGTGGGGCGAGTGTGGTTTTAGCCAGATTAATGGAGACTCAGACTTGGTGCCTGCACTCCTAAACTGAGGAGGGGGAGGGCTAAACAAAGGAAAAATGTCATACCCTGGCACCAGAGAGAGCTGCTCCTTCAGCCCTCACCCTGAAACCAGACAATTTGGTTTCTTCCTGTATATCTCTGATGCCTTTTAACTGCTTTCCCTTAACTGGAGCTTAGGATGAATGTGAGTGAGTCTGTGAGCACGGTTTTTACATACTGCACCATCTTGATTGGAAGTTCTCTTTTAGTCCTCTGAAGAGCTGTATTTTGGGAAGTGGTTTCAGGATGCATCATCTCTTTAGGGAAGTTCTGTTTGGAACCAAGATTAGTGAATAAGAGAGATGACCAGCTTTGAGAGCAGCAGCCCAAAATGTTATTTCATGTGAGGATGATTATAGTGATTTTATCATCTGTGTCTTTCAAGATATAGAACACTAAATATTTTAAAGTATTTTTATAGAAAATGAAACTGTGCAACTCCCCATACTGCATCTGAGAAAAGATATGGCATTTTATAAATAGCTATATGATATCTACATTACTTTTAATGTAAACTGAAAGCATCCTTGGCTTTTATGATGGTTGCATATGATCCAGAATTAGAATATAAATAATGCATTGAGTTTTGTTTTTTTATGTGATTGCCTACTTTGTTATGCAGGGAAGGATTTCCACTATGGAGTCCCAGATTCAAACTGCACAGTTTCTTTTGGTAGCAGCTGCCCCCAGAATTATATGAGCTCATTGAGAATATTCATAGACTATAGAAATCCTCACCCCCTATGATTCATAGAGATAAAATCTTAGAACTTTCTCCAAGTATTTGCTCATTGAGTATAATTTAATATGCATTGTCACCAGATTTCTTGGTTTAGACAAAACTTGTCATCTAACAAATTTTTGTATCTTTGATACATTTGAACAAAGAAGATATTTTACTCATGATTTGAAGATGAACAATGTTGAATTTTCATAAAAAGATAAAACATACAAAAAGGCTGGGCCAACTGTATGTATTACCCAAACATGAGTTGTACAATGTTTTACTTTCTAGGTTCTGTAAGAGTCCTGTGTTGGCCTCAGTCTCAACCAGATTCAGGACAATGGTTTGTTTCAAGGGTTGTGTAAGAAGAGACTAGACTTTGAAACTACAGTGTTAAATCAGGTGGTAGACAACATTAAGATGGCTTATGGCATAATGCTTTATATTTAATTCTTTGTGTGTGTGACTGAATAGGCTTCAGAATCCAGAACAGTGCTAGGTCATAGGTACAATTACATAGCTTCTGCCATGGAGGTTGAAGAAACAAAGGATAGGAAAGTAGGTTGGTGGTGATTCTTTTTGGGATTTAGAATGATGGTGGTGGTGAATAAATAAAAGGCTTCTTTTTCCCCTTCCCCATCCTAAGCTTGGATCAAGATGAAAGAATCAAGTACATGTAGATTAAAGCATCAGATTTATTATTGACAGCACATGGATTAGAGAAAGTGGCTTATATCTGCAGACAAATTTGATTGTTAATACTCTCCTGCATTAAATTTGAGATGGATTAGATAGAGAAGGTTAAGAAAAAAGAGAAAGCAAGAATAATCCCTAGGTTTTTGGTTTGAGCAGTTGAATAGATGCTGGTAGTGCATTAAGATGGAGAAGTAGTGGGTTTTAGAGAGCATGGGAAGAATCAAGAATTCTGTTTTGGCTATGTTAATTTTGAGATGCCCATAAGATCTCCATTTGGACATGTCAAAGAGAAAGTTAGTCTTTGATCTGGCAACTTGTGTTAGTTTTTTAGGTTAGATAATTCACAAGGTTCAGCAAATAACAATTTCAGAGCTTACAAAATTTTTATAAGGCATATAGTTCATTTGATATGGATTCAGATTGGTGCAGGACTCATTGAGTAAAACCAACATTACCAAGATTATGAACTGGGTTGATTGATATTCAGACCTTGGTGTAGAACTTAATTGTTTTTCAGTTACAAATTTTCAGTAGTTACATTCTCTTTATATATACCAAATTATCTTCTAATAAGCCATTCCAGTCACTATTGGAAAGCACAGAAAGCAAGTAGTGCTTTAGGTTTTCAAAGATGCAGTAAAACAATAGGAAGGAGTATTTGTCTTTAATTTTTCTAAGGTAATTCCTTTATCTTCAAGGGAACATTCCTGGAAAGTATTGAGTTTACCTCATGAAAACTGTGTATTTGAACCATTCCTCTCTGTACAACTAATTAGTCAAATATTTAATTACTAGTTACTCTTTGCAAGATATTGAACTCAACATAATATTCTTAAGAGCATTCAGACTTTAGTCAGATGCCTAAATAAAATTTAAAGACTAAGAAGAGAGAGGAAGATTATGAACCAGCTATGAATAAAGTATTTTTGGTACACCTGATTACAGCTGGTAAGATCTGTGCCTGACGAAGACCTGGATGCTCCATTGCCTTCCTCCCCTCTTGTGCTGCCTATTTTATAGGCAAAAGTCAGGAGAGGCTAGTTGAAAAGCAAAAATAAAAGAACATTGCTTTTGCAATAAAGAGAAAATTCTGAGACATTTTACTGTCAGAATGATGACTGAATTAGAGGGAGATGAGCAATTCAAATGCTCACCTTCATAAATCTCACTCAAAAGGGAAATTCAAGACAGTTTCATTTAGAGACAAGACTACACCAATCCTAAGAGACAGGCCACATTGATATCAAAGTGACAAATGCAATTTCAGCTACAAGAAAGCTCTGTCATCTGCCAACTGAGCCAATGACTTGGCTAAAATGTGGAAAATTGTAAAGAATTGAAATAAAAGCTCTAGCATGAAAAAAAGTTTGCAGGGCAAAATCTGAAGTTATATCAAGCAATAATGTCTTAGATTAATAGTTTCTCCTTTAATTGCATCTAACTTTAGCATAGCATATAATAGCATCTTGCATTTTATACTGACATGTTAAATAGCTATTTTCAGGGTAGAATATAAAACTTTAATAAAGGATGGAAATATGGAAAAGTGTTTTAAAGTTATATTGCTTACTTCTGTATAGGATTAATAAATGTCATTTAATCTCTATGCTAGTTCAACATCACTGTAGGTCATTTGTATTTGTCTTTATCCATAATACCTGTCTTAGATTGAAAACTACATGTCAGAGATTTTGCCTGCAGCCTAATTTTGAAGCAGTCACAGATTTTGTTGTTGCCATTTCTTCTTCACCCTCTTTTGAGTACAAAGTGCTTCATTCATTCATTAATTTATTCAGACATAAAACATTTATCAATGATGGCTATGTGCAAGACACTGTGTTGATTGTTGAGGAAGTTGCGAATTGAGTGAGATAAATAGTGTGATAGATATATACAGCAAGCACAGGAAAATATGAAGGAGAAAGAAACTAACTTGCCATGATTCTCACAAAGTTAATTTTCATCTGCACTTTGGTGTAATTTCATTTACTTCTGACAACTAACAGAAAAATAGACTAACAAATTGAGACAAAATACAAATTGTTGGGGATACTGTTAATTGCCTTTCTCAGTGTACTCCCCAGAAGATATTCCCATCTGCTTTTAATTCTAAAAATAGTTTCCCCAAATAATTGGTAAAATTTTATCATATGGAAAGTGTAAACAATGTAACTACTTAGCAAAAACCAAACATAATATACAGGTAATTTCTGTATCTGTCTGTATATCTATCATTCATTTATCACCTATCACCTTAGTCTTGGCTCACTGAATATCTTCACATATGTTTGTCTTTCATTTTTACTTAAAGTACAATATATCTGTAGAAAAGTACCAAATGATAAGAATAAAGCTCAATGAGTTTTCACACAGTGATTTCACACTGTGTAACCACAGCTGGTCAGGAAATAGAATATTACTAGCACAGCAGAAGTCTCCCTTGTTCTTCCTCCAAGTTACTACCTGGCCCCTCCCCCCAGAGTGAACCACTGTCTTGATGTCTGTTATAGTAGATTAGATTCACCTGTTTTTGAACTTTATGTAAGTGATACATGTGCTTTTTTTGTGTCTGCTTTTTTCATTCATCATTGTCTGCGAGATCTATCTAGGTTGTTACATGTAGTAATAGGTTGTTGTATAGTATCTGTTCTATTGTTGATAGACTATTTTCAGTTCAGGGCTTTTATGAATAGTGCTTCAATGAACATTCTTGTATATGTCTTTTGGTGAAAATACATACATACTTCTTTTGAGTAATCTGAGGAGAAAAACTGCAGGATTATATGGTAGAAGTTGTCAAAAATTTCCAGTGTTTTCACACCAATTCACACTTTCATATTAGTGCGTCCTATCTACTCCATATATTTACCAACATTTAGTACAGTCTATTTTTTCTCATTTTAGTTATATTGATGGATAATGATTGGTATCTAATTGTGTTTTGAATTTGCATTCATCTGATGACAAATGATGTGCACATTTTCATAGGCTTATTGGACATTATATACATATGCATACATACATATATATATATTTAGTATGTTATATATAAATATATAACATACTAAATATGTGTGTGTGTGTGTGTGTGTGTGTGTGTGTGTGTGTGTGTTGCTCCTGTTCACTTTTAATGTATGCCCTCATCAAAGTTGGGCATTTTGCCTTTTTCTTATTGGCTTAGAGGAATTTTTTTATATGGTTTAGAGAGAACCTTTGTCCTGTATATTTATTGAAAGTAGCTTCTATTACTCTGAGGCTTGCCTTTTCATTTTCTTACTTTATAAAGGAGTTTATAACTTTATAGAGCCAAATTTTTTAATCATATATACATCATGGTTAAAAAATCTTTGCCTATCTCAAATTTGTGAAGATATTTTACTGTGGTCATTACAGAACCTTTGTATTTAAACCTATGTAATTTATATGTACAATTCATCTGATATTGATTTTTGTGTTTGGCAGGGATAGGAATCAACAGTCATTCCTTTTTTTTTTTACATATATGTCTGATTAACCCAGTACTATTTATTAGTCATATTTTCATCAGTACATTGTCAGAAATGAAGTCACTAAATGTGTATGAGTTTGTTTATTTACTATTCCATTAGTTAATTTATCTATCCTTATGCCAGTACTGTACTATATTATTTACTGTAGCTTTTGATGTCTGGCAATGTAAGTACTACACACACACACACACACTTTGGACTTAGAAAAAACTTTAAAATAAAAAGAATTTCCCAAAGAAGCATGTTAACTCTGACACATTTACCAGATTTTATTCAAACTTATATAGTCACAAAACTCAAAATATCAAACAAAAACAGATTTGTGAGCTTAACTGCTTTTAATAACAAAACTTTGAAAAAGGAAACATACAGAAAAAGGAAACTGCCCCACAATTTGGGAGCCATTAAGACAAAAGACAGCATTTAAAACAAAGATTCTCAAATTAAAGAGAATGCCTATTCAAGTCTTTGATATGCATTTACTTGTACATGAGAAAACAATTATTTTAAAAGAAATCAAATCTTCTTTCTAATGTGATCTATCTTGCCTTCATTTTGATTGCATGCCCCTCACACTACAGTACTTCATCTACACTGAACCAGTGTTAGTCAATATGACTAGCTTACTGTGAAGCTCTCTGGGTCCCATTTCACATATTCTGTCTACAACCCATTATTCCCTTACATGTTTGCACAGTCTTCTAATTGAGTATTAAACACTATAATTGAGCTAGGGAATTTCAGATCTCCAGAAATGATTATATATACACATAATTCTTTTTTACTTCACAGGTCACAATATATAGCAGGCGATTATATAACCAACTATAGGATAAGGTGACTATTGACTAGTGAGACAACTTTGTCTTCAACAAATGAAACAGACACATAAATTTGCCACCATTTAGAGGCAGTGTTTACTCTAGTGCAGTCCTGAGGGCTCATATTACTCTAAGTATGTTAAATATATAATCTGTAACATCAGACATAAAGTACAGGAGGCAAGATAAGGAGTGCCCTGTGCTCATGAGGTGCTGGTGTCACATACATAAAGAAAGGGTTACTTTTAAAGCTTTTCAAATAAAGTTTTTTGATCATGTTTGCCTTGTTAAAATTATTACCATACTAGTTCATAATAAAAGTAAAAACAGTAGTTAGAATGTCTTATTAATAACACATTTCAACTTATTTGAAAGTTTAGACAAAGCTATTTGTTACCACAAATTCTATTAAAATTTTTTGTCAAATATAAGAAGTCTGTAGGACAACACAAAATCAGCCCTGGTGATATATTTACAGTTTGGTCTTCTAAAGCTACAAAAAGTGACAAAGAAATATAAGAATATCACTAGATAAAACCCTTAAAATATTTATTTTTTAATGTTTATTTTTTAAATTTTTATGTTAAATTTTTATTAGTTTCAAGTATACAGTACATTGGTTAGATATCTATATAGTTCGTAAAACAATCCTCCTAATTGCTCCCTCCTTCCCCTGACCCTCCACCTAGCCAATTGCATTCCTTATGTCATGCTTCCCATCCCTGTGAGCATCCATCAGCTACTAATTTGTACTTCTTTAACCCTTCACCCCATTCTCCCAGCCCTCAAAACCCCCTCCACTCTGTTCAGCACCAAATTGTTCATTATATTTGTGAGTCTGTTTTTGATTAGTTTGTTCTTTTTATTCCTTAAATTCCGCATGTAAGTGAAATCATATAGTGTTCATCATTCTCTATCTGACTTAAATACCTTCTAGGTTCATCAGAGCAATATATTTTTCCATTCCCTCCTTTTTCACATGCAGAGATCTTGTTTTCTTATCCTTTCAGCCACTCTATTCCTTCGTTGGAGCACTTAATTCTTTTCCATTTAAGGTACTTATTGATAGGAATGTAGTTGTTACCATTCTTTATTCCTGTTTTTGATATATATTTTTTCTTCTTAAAGAAGTCCCTCCAACATTTTCTATAATTCTGGCTTGATGGTGATAAATTCCTTTAGTTTATTTTTGTCTGGGAAGCTCTTTATCTGTCCTTCAACTCTAAATGATAGCTTTGCTGGATAAATTATTCTTGGTTGTAGGTCCTGGGTCTTCATCCTGTTGAATATTTTTTGCCAAACCCTTCTGTCCTGCATAGTTTCTTTTGAAAACTCAGCTGTCAGTCTCATGGGTATTCCCTTGTAGGTAATTATTTGTTTTTCTTTTGCTACTTTTAATATTCTTTCTTTGTATTTAACCTTTGGCATTTTAATTATATTTGGCATTTAACTGGTATGGGCCTCCTTGGAAACCTGATTTTTGGAATCCTCTGAGCTTCCTTGGGTTTTATATCCATTTCTTTCACCAGGTTAGGGAAGTTTTCCATAATTATTTTTTTAAACATCTGTTCAACATCTTGATTTTCTTCACTTAGGCCAATCAGATAAATATTTGAAGCCTTAATAGTATCCCATATCCTCCTTAAATTATTTTTATAGTCTTGTCATCTTTTTTCTTGCTATTCTGATTGGGTATCCTGATTATCTTTCCTGTCCTCTAGATAAGGAATTTGATCCTCTTCTTTATTCACTTTGTTTATTCCTTTGTTCATTCCATTTAATATACTTCTCATCTCGGATAATAAGTTCTTCATTTCAGACTGGTTCCCTTTTATAATTTCCACTTCCATTTTTATGCTTCTTATCTCTTTGTTGAAGTTTTCACTGAATTTATCTACATATCTCAAAGGTCCATTGAGCATCTTTATAACCAGTGTTCTGAACTCTGCATCTGTTAGATTACTTGACTCCATTATATCTGAATCTCTGTCCTGTTCTCTCATATGATTTCTGCCTCTTTGTCTTCCCATTTTGGCTACCTTTCTGTGTCTATTTCTATGTACTAAGCAAAGCTCTTAAGTCTCCTGGTCTTATTAGTGTGGATTTGTAAAGTAGGTGTCCAAGGGTTCAGCTGCAGGCCAAATTTAGCCCAAGCCTCTGCCCCTCCAGGGCCACCTGTCAAGATTCAGCAAGCAATCCACAGATGCTGTATTTATAGTTGCCTCAAAAGGCTGCACCAGAAACCAAGGCCAGCTGCCTCAGTGTTAGACTAGGCACTGCTCAGCAAGCATATACCTAGATGTGGCTTGGATGGGGCTTGAATTGCGGGAGGAGGGTTTCAGTGAATCCTCTGGGCGGAGCGACCTCTATTATCAGTTTGATGATGTCACAGCTATGGCAGCACTGTGTTGGGCACACTGATAGGAGGTAAGGCTCAACAGGGAACAATGGATACCACCAAAACTTCTAGCGAGTCTTGCTTTGGCCCTCACTTTAACAATATCTCCCTGTAAGTCTCCCGTGCTCCCTGCACACGGCCTAACAGGCACTGGTGCTCAGAGTGAGCAGGTCCATTCCTGTGAAAATCTGCTTGCAGACATGGCTCCTTTAAGAGGCTTCCGCCGCTGCTACTTTCTCCATCTCACTCAGCTGCTTGGGACTGGGCAGCCCCGTGTCCTCCCACCATCCTACCTTCTGCCATTGTAGGATGATTTCTTGGGTTTCTCTGTAGTTTTATGGCTTATTCATCTAGCTTCCAGGTGATTTTTCCTTGCTAATGCTCCTTGTTTCCATCACAACTTCGATTTGGTTGCCAGAGGGATGAACAGAGCCCTTATCATCTATGCCATTTTTTTTCTCCCTTCTACTTATTGTTTTTAAATGTCACATGTTTGAGACAATGAAAACCAAAGCATCCTCTTTTGAATTCTTACTTTACTTGTATTTCACAAAAGTGCTTTAAAACTTAGATTTCTAACACCTGCATAGAGTGTGTAGATAAAAGGAAGCCCTGTGGAACCAAAGGCCCATGGAGTTCATTCCCAGGGTCAGAGCATGATTCCAGGCTAATATACCTACCACATGCTGAGCACATAGACATGCCCAGGAGTGCTCAGGGACACACACACACACACACACACACACACACACACACACACACACATGAATAAGGGGATTAGGCATCACGGTGCCTTTGTCATTCATTTATAAAAAAGCAGCTTCAAATCTTGACTCTATTTGATAGGCCAAAGGATGCTACTCACATTTGTTTGGTGACTAATTGTTTTCTGAAATCCTTATATCTGCACCTTGGTGTCTGACATAAACTGCCATTTCTAGCACAACATTGTCAAACAGAGCTGTTGTGAAGCTCCCAAGCTTGATTACTGCCTGACAAATGCTTGGTGATGCTTCTTTACACTTTATGGTTGGAAGCATATTCAATTTATCTGACTAGCCATACTACGTGTAGAGGTAAACTACCAGTTGAGACCCTGATTTTAGTTTGGCCAATATGTGCATATATTCATATGCAATTACCCAAGATGATAAAAAAACTAGTAATAAGAAAAGTAACTAGTCTGCCATGTCAGCTATTAGAAAGTAATCTTAATTACATAATATTTACAGATGTAGATTTTTAAAAGATAAACCACTTTTCTAAGATGTGTCATATGTTTTACTATTCAACTGGCATATGAGCCATTTTGCCTTATTTATTTGGAAAAAATATTTTAAAATATGACTTGTTGACAAGTAATTTTTTGTTAGGTAAGGAATGAGTAAGCTATCCAGCTAATACCAACTTCTAGAATTTAAAGTTAACTCTTTAAATAACTTTATTTAAATCTGTGGGTACCAGGCCTAGCTGGCCCAAGGTCTGGTTGGTCCAAGGTCTGGCTGTGATCCAGGCTGGTGACTAGGAATAAGACCCCAGATTTAGAAAATATGTAAATATAATCCAGCTTTTGTATAATGCATGTGTGGCTGAAGGCCACTATTGTACTCTGCTATGTGAGGAGCCATGCAGTCCCTTAGAGAGCAGAAGGGGAGCACAGAAAGGGGGGCAGAAGAAGTACACATAATACTGCGTGCCCCTGCAATAGACTGCTCTTCTAGGAACAGAAGTGCGCTCCTCACAATAAAGTTGGTGCCTGCCATTTAATTCTCATGTCTACCTCTAGTGCATTCTTCCAACTGGGCATCTCACCATTGAATTTTCCCTTCTCAATCAGCAATACCGCTGATGCTTGGTGTAGCCAACACAATCTGCATGGCCCTGACTAAATCTTATTCTTGCAAACTAATTGTTTTAATTATAAAGTGGTGAAATTGGGTTCCAAAATGTAAAAATCCTAATAAGAGTCTCTATTTCCAAGAGTAAAATGAAAAAAGGATGGGTAACTGCAGAGTAAAAGCTATCCTGAGGTTTTTTTTTCTACCTCCCCCAAAACATTTAGAAAACAATAAAAAATTTTGGATCCTATTAGACTCCCAAAATAAAAGTTTATAAAAGTATTTTTGTTTTTGTTAAAAAAGTTTCTAGAGAATAGGATACTTGAATAAGACAAACTACTACTCAAAGAAAAAAGTATCCAAAGCTATTGCTAAGTTGGCAACAATAATTCAAAGAAATTGTGCTACAGAGTTTGATTTGTGTGCAATTAATAGAAAACTTCTTATTTTTATTTATTTATTTATTATTTTTTTAATGCAGATTTTTAAAAATTATGGTGACATTGATTAATGAAACTCAATAACTTTCAGGTGTATAATCTAGCACTAAGGCATATATATATTACATCATATTTGTGATGTAATATATATATGTATATATTATATATATATGTACATATATATGTATATAATATATACATATATATATATATACATATATATATATTACATCACAAATATGAAACTTCTACCAGGATAAAATGCCTATAACAAAATTTAAGTCTCATATTTTGTAATAAAATAAGTGAAATTAACATAAGGATATTTTGGATTGTTTTAAGGTCACACTCCGAACTAAATAGAAAACCTTCAAACCTAGAAAGCAAAATGGGAGCTTTAATTAGCTGCCTCAGTCCACCATGTCTAAACGGAAGTAGTTTGGATAATGGCTACCTCAACAGATGCTTTGTTTCAAAATGAGTACAAGCAATTTATTATGAAAAGCCTACACCTGTTTTTTTCTTCTCTGTTTTACTCCTTTGTCCCACTTTGTATATGCTTAAGTTTAACAAAAACTACCCTTGCAACTTCTCTTAAGAGCAGAAAAGTAAGCCTGCACATTTTTTAAAGAAATAGAACAAAAAATCATCAGATTTGTATGGAACACAAAAATCCCCAAATTGCCAAATCCATTCTGAGAAGAAAGAACAAGTCTGGAGGCATCACTCTGCCTGACTTCAAATTATACTACAAAGTGACAGTAATCAAAACAGCATGGCATTGGCAGAAAAACAGACACACAAACCAGTGGAACAGAATTGAGAGTCTAGAAGTAAACCCACATTTATAAGGGCAAATAATTTTTGACAAAAAAGCCAAAAACATACAGTGGAGAAAGGAAAGCTTCTTCAATAAATGGTTCTGGGAAAACTAGAAAGCTGTCTGCAAAAGAATGAAACTAGGCTGTTGTCTATCACCACACAACAAAATTAACTCAAAATGGATTAAGGACTTGAATTAAAGACCTAAAACAATAAAATGCATAGGAAAAAAACATAGGAACTAATCTCAAGGACCTTGGATTTAAAGATGATATTATGAATTTGACCTCAAAGGCAAGGGAAGTAAAAGCTAAAATAAATAAATGGGACTACATCCAACTAAAAAGCTTCTGCTCAGCAAAAGAAATCATCAACAAGGTAAAGAGATAACCATCTGAATAGGAAAATATATTTGCAAGCAATATCTTTGATAAGAGCCTGATATCCAAAATATACAAGGAACTCATACAACTCAATAACAACAAAAAATAAATGATTCAACCAAATAATGAGCAGAAGACCTGAACAGACACAAGATCCTCATACAGACCAAACATAAGTGCCAGTGTAGTTGTCTTTTGCATTAATGGGGGAAGGATTCCTGGATACAATTTTTGAAATCTAGCCCTCCTCAACGGAGGCCCTGGTTTTGATTCCATACAGTTTTTGTGGAAAGAGGACCTTCTGAATGGGGAATGTGATTGCTACATTGTTGAAAGTTGCACAGCATGCACAGCAGCCACACAAATAATGATTCCATTCACCAACATTTGCAATATGAGGTGACATATCTTGTTTTGAAGATGTCATGATTGGTGACTTATTTTCATGAGCTTCTGAATCCATCATTTGACTTAAAATCTTTGTTCTTCATGAAGGATATATTTTTTTTAACCTCTAAAGAATCACACAGGCTTAATGTTTTGGGGATGGTAGTTTTTTGATAACTCTCTCAATTTCTTCCTTTGTTAAGATCTATTAGGTTCTCTTTCCTGTAGCCAATTTTGATAACTGGATTTCCCATCCCTGCAGATGCTGAGCTCCCCGCAAATGCAGACTTAACTAAAAACCCAGGAGCAAGGCAGAAGGTGACACTCTACGTGGTTGGAGCCCAATTACATGAGCCTCAAAATATATTTGTATTCTTCAAGATTGTCATGAGTATTGGGGGGATGTTGCATTTCCACATAAATTTAGAATCAACTTGTCAATTTCCACAAAAATTGGGATTGAATTGAATCTATGGATTAATTTAGAAGAAAAAATGGCATCTTTATAATATTGTCTTCCAATCCATAACCATGGTTTATTATCTATTTCTCTCAATAGCACTTGAAGTCTTCTGTGTAGAGATTTTGCATATCTTTTATTAGATTTACTCTCAGGTATGTGAGATTTTTAATGTTATTAAAGAATATTTAAAAAATATTTTATTTTCTAATTGTTTACCAAGGAATCTTGGTAAACTTCTTTTTAGTTCTAATTGTAATAGTTTGTGGATTATTTTAATTTTTAACATACACAATAATATTGCCCATGAATAATGACAGATTAATTTCTTCCTAATGTTCTTCTTTTTCCATTCTCAATTATTTCCAAAATGATAAATAGAAGTCATGATATCTATTACTTGTATTGTTTCTGATATCAGTGGAAAGCTTTCAGTAGTTTAACATTAAGTATGTTTGTCTTTTTTTTTGTAGTTAAGCTTTATTCAATTTAAAAAGTTTTCTTATATTTCTAGTTTGCTAACCATTTTTTTCTTTTTAAATTATCAATGGATATTGAATTTTATCAAGTGTTTTCTTCAGTTATTGATGATGGTCATATGATTTATCGCTGTTATTTAAAAAATATCTTAAAAAATCCAACTTGGTTGTGAGTGTTGAATTGGTTTGCCAATATTTTGTTTAAGATTTTACATTTATGTTTATAAGTGAGATTGGTTTCTAAATTTTCTTGGCAAGTTTTATATCAAGTTTATGCTGGCCTCATAAAATGAGTGAGAAGTGTTTTTTAAATTTCTGGTAGATTTTATGTAAGATTGGTATCATTTATGCCTTAAATAGAAGAATTTTTTGGCAAAGCTATCTGAGCCTTGGGTTTTCATTGTGGGAAGATTTTAATTACAAATATAGTTTCTTCATTAGATATGAAATTATTCTACATTTTTATATCATTACATTAAGTTCTGTTTTTCTAGGAATTTGTCTACTCTATCTATAATTTTACAAATTGTCTTAGTCCATTCAGGCTGCTGTAATAAAATACTCCAGACTGGGTGGCCTATAGACAACAAATGTATTTCTCACAGTTCTGGAACCTGGAAGTCTGAAATCAGGGTACCAGCATGGTCAAGTGATGGCCCTCTTGTGAGCCAGAGACTTCTTGTGTAATCACATGGCAAAGGGAAAGAGGGATTTCTGTTCAATTTCTTTTATAAGACACTAATCCCATTCATGAGGGCATTCCTCTCATGACCTAATTACCTCCCAAAGGCCTCATCTCCCAATACCATCATTTTGGGGGGTTGGGATTTAATGTATAAATTTGGAGGGGGACACAAATATTAAGACCATAGTACATATATTGGATACATTTTTTACATATCTTTAATTGTAGTTAGGTGCTCTGTTGTGTTTGGTTATATCTTTTCTAACGTTTGTTTTTAACTAATGTTGTTAGGAACTTGTACATTTATTTATTTTTTTCAAAGAAGTTTTTCATTTTGTTAATATTTTCTGCTTTACATTTTCTTCGTATTGTTTTCTGCTTTTGTTTATTTTCTTCCTTCTATTTTTTAAGCCTAAATTTGCTACTTTTCTATTTTTTTTGAGATGGAGATTAGATCATTAATACTTCAGTCTTTTTACTTACGTATTTATTTAAGGCTTATAAATTCATTATTAAATAAGCTCTGGAATATTTTTTCAAATTTTGATACATAGTATTTTTTAAAATAAATATCGTTAATTTCAAAATGTTAAAAAATTATTGCAATTTCTTCTTTGACAGCTGTTGTTCAGAGGTACTTAGTTTCCAAATTTTTAAGAATCTTCTGGCTGATTTTTGTTGTTGATTTTTAGTTGAAATTTATTTTGATCAGAGAAAATATTTCATATAATTGCAAATATCTGAAATTTGTTGAGGTTACTTTAAGAACAATATATAATAAATGTTGGCAAATACTTTATGTATACAATAAACAATATGTATTCTGCAATTGTTGGAAACGATACTCTATGTATGTCAATTAGGTTAATTTTTAATTATAATATTAAATCCTCTCTATGTTTATCAACTCTTGTCTGCTTTTTTGGTTACTGAAAGTGGAGGGTTAAAATATTCTACAATGATTACAAATTTGTTTGTTTTTTCTTTTAATTGTCAGTTTTGGTTTAGTAAATTTTAGGATACATTAAGTGTACACAATTTACAATTTACCAATGGATTGAGATTTTTGTGTGTAAACAATTATACTCTTAACAAAATTTCTCTATGAGACAAAAACAAGTTGTCCAGTTAGGCAGATGCATATGGTTCACATAAGTGGAATGTGAAGGAAAAGTTTGGGAGAAGACAAAAATTATTGAATATTTTTGATGAGAGGGATGATAAGGGCAGAGCTGAGCTTTAAGAATCTTAATGTGGCTGGTTGTATTATGTAGAGTGGATTGCATAGAATAGAGATGGAAGTGGAGCAAGTGTATTGTAGCCTGCTGTAATAGTTCAAGTCAATGTTTTCCAACAATGAGTAATAATTCACAATAGGCTCATTCTAAAGAGGATATTGGAGTCTATTTATGTATATCAGTGAAGAAACTAATTATTTACATTTTTCCTCTTATATGGGAAAATTTATATGGGAGGAGGTTGAAAGCCTCCTCATTTCTACTCACTGAAAACATAAGGAAATTAAGAGAGATCAAGTGAAAATGCTTATGTCAGTTACTCATTTATTATTCTGTTTTATTCTTAATCATATCTACTTTAATACTCATAGATGACCATTAGTTTAAAATCTGAAAAAATAAAGAATGTTCATATTGAAACATGGCAGTTTAATGAAAGGAATACAATTATAAAATACAAATTTACTGCAAGATGATTTTTCACAAGTCTATAATTTCACAAATCTTCATCTGAAACAAATTTCTTACACAGAATATCAAAATCTTACCAACACTTTAATAATGTTAAAAAAAGAAAATACAGTGATAATTTTATTTCATTTGTCATGTCATTGATTGGAAATAATGACCATTCACTGCCCTAACATCTTATTTGTGGAGAAGTTCTTAACAAACAAGATGCTGAAACTTTATCTCATCTTGCAATATAGAAACAAAATACAAAAATTATAAAATTGAATCAGTTGATTATTTTATGTACAAGATTTATAAATGTGATATAAGGAAGCATTTTAAAACTTATTACCCCCACCTTGCCTACGCCTGTCCAGAGGTAGTGGTTCCCCAGGCACTCATCATCCAGTGAGAGGTGCTAAGCACTGACGGTTTAGACAAGGGCAGAGTAATGGTAGCCAGGCTCAGACTGGGGCTGCTGCTTCTGGCACTGCTCCTACCCACCAGGTTTATTCAACTTATTAAACAACTGCTGTAACACCTTCAAGTAATCCTCTGCCACAGTACTTCTACCCCAACTCCAGTGGCTGTGCTCTGCAGTCAACAGCCAGTCTCTGACCTCATTCTTCCTTCTAAATATCTACTGTTTAAAGATGCAGGCCAATAAATGTCTATACTTTCCATCCTCCAAACCCAATCCCAATGGCATCAAGACATCCAGTGTAACAAGAAAAGAATCTGGTAATCGATTTTAAAGACACAAAGTGTTGAGGATTCTAAATTTCATTGGTTTAAAGGGCATGTGCAGGGTTTGACTACATAATGAATACCAATATTAAATGTGCTGGAATTGCATGTTGCATAAGCTGAAGAGAGACACATCCAAAATTGGTTAAGAGATGATTTCCTTAAATGTGGCTTAAGAAATATGAACACATAAAACTCTACCTTGAGAATGAATAGATTTTATCTTATCTAGAGATAAAGAATGGGATTTGTAACAGATTCAGTTTTCATTTGGTTCATTAAAGCTGTACGGCCATAGAATAGATAATACAAAAAGCTTCCATGATTCTATTTACATGATGTTACAATGAACTTTCAGGTGTTCCTGTAAATCCTCAGTGTATTGTTTCACAGTAGTAATTTAACATGGATGTAACTCTAGATAATGTTGATAAGCTATCATTATTCTCTTGAGAAATGAACTCTCCTTTGAGGCTTTAAATTTGACATTATGTTTGACTTTTTATACAGTAATTACATGTGCCAGGGCAATGATAGATTGGAATCTACTCTAAATCCAAACATAATGAGTAAATTTTGCTTATGTACTTATCACCTATTCTTATTCAAGTGAGCCAGATTCATTTAGCTAAACTAATTCCAATAAGTAGAAGTACACTGACCTCAGCTAATTTCAAAATGCTTTTTATTTCTGCATATGTTGAATACTTTTTACAATTTTAAAAATGATCTGGTTTGAAGGTAAAAAATGACAAATCTTTAAACTGAAGACAAATATGTGAAGAAGCCAAAACTGTAAATCAGGTATTTGAAAGTGAAGACTGGAAGCTTACTTATATTAAATTCAGAAAAATTTTTATACTCTTTCTGTAAATACTTTTCTAAAAACCATGAATCAGAGTGGCCACATTTGGAACACTTTCTGTAACTTATCATATTATGGCATTGATTTGCATTGAACATAAACTGTAAATAGAAATATCTGATAGAGCAAAAAAAAAAAGCCCTTATTACTGATATTTTAACACATGGTAAATTTCAATGCACATTTTAATTCACAATTCATTTCCAACCTAAATATGAATATGAAGAATTGACTCTAAGTTTAATCAAAGGTCTTATTGGCAATTATATTTGTGAACTCAGTTGATAAAATAAGAACAGAAGTCTGGGAGTTGTCTTGTACATAAAATGTACTTGGGCTAGAATTTGTTGATCTAGGAGCAGCTATATTTCTGAGTGTACATTTTTCTCTAGGGCTTGAAAGTTATATGCAATATATTGATAATATGGAAGCTGATGAAATGTCCATGACCCAAATCAATGATACTGACACATATCCAGTTAGCCTACAGGCATAATTATTCTTTTTAAAGACTTATTTCTTCTAAAAACTTTATTTTACTTTTTCAAAAGTCTGTTGTGACCCTCATTCAAATGTTATTATTTACAACTATGTACTCCCTGGTAAGAATTTATTCTAGAGTTTATTGCTGATCTCTCTGCTATATCTAGAAACATCTTATTTTGTCTTTATGTTGAAAAGTGTATACTTAGAGGGTTGGCAGTTATAGCTTTCAAGTGCTTTCAAGATATTCTTTTATTGTGTATTCACTTTCATCATTTCACTTGAATAGTCAGCTGTAAGTCATATTTTCGCTTCTTTGAAAGTGTGTATATTTATTTTTCTGACTACTTATAAGATTGTTTTGTCTTTAGTTTTAGCCATTTTACTCTAATATGTCCAGGATTGTTTATATTGTTATTTACCTGGATTGTCACATCTGTTGAATATTTGATTTGATGTATTTCATTGCTTTGGGAAAATTTGAGTTTATTATCTCCTCACATATTGCCCCAGTTACATTATTTATCACCATTCTTTTTTTTTTGGAACTCCTTTACATGTATGCTAGAATTTCTCACAGTATCCTTTATGTACATTATGCTCTTTTCTCTATTTTATTTTATTTTTCTCTGTGCCTTCAGTTAAGGATATCTTATACTGACTTATCTTCCAGTTCATCAGTTCTATATTTAACTGTGTTCTATGTCATGTTACAGTTTTATGTAGTCCAAAACTTAGTTTTCAATTTTTTAGAATTCCAATTTGATATTTTTATGTATTCTTTATATGTTTCTTTGAATTGTTAGCTTCTGACAAGCAGCTTAAATAGAGGAAGAACACCTTATTCTAACCAGGGGAAAATTGCTTTGAAGCCGTGTTTCAGTCTTTTTAAGGCATGATATATTCTTATTTGCCTTTACTCCTTTTAGAGGTCCTTTTAGCTGAAAGCCTGGGATGATAACCAGGGCTCATCAAAATGGGTGAGCCCTGAATTCCAATTCTTATCTTTCCAGCTCCATGAGATTATCGAATAAATGTCTCATCTAGTTTTAAAAATTCTTAGCTAAGTTATTTAGAAGGGCATGTCCAGCACACAGCTTGTGTTGCTTAGAAATAAACAAAAGGAAAAGCAACAGTAAAATGCCACAGGCGAATTTTTTTTTTCTTTACAAATCCTTGGCTCCTGGCTGCTTTGGTGACTTTCTGAGGCTTCCAAAAGATTTGTATGCTGCTAGAACCTTCACTATCTTTTGTGTGTGTGTGTGTGTGTGTGTGTGTGTGTGTGTGTGTGAAGCTACCTCAAATGTTTTCTGTAACAAAGTTAGATTATAGAAACAAAAAGGAACAAGTCTATAATAAATAAGACAATATAATATTGGCTAAAAGATAGGCAAATAGTAAAATGGAACAAAATAGGGTACAAAAATAGACCCATACATCAAAACAGGTAATTGGTTTCTGACAAAGAGGTTATGGAATTACCTTTGGGAAAGGATAATTTCTTTCACAAAATATGCTAATTAAGTGAAATGAAAAAGAAAATAAGTTGATAGTTACCTTATACCACACACAAAACTCAGTATAAACAAGATTGTAGACATAATTTTTACAGCTATAATTATGTAAAATATGTAAAAATTTCTTCATGACCTTGGAGTAGACAATTATTTTTTAAGCAGAGCATCAAAAACATTAATGATAAAGAAATAACATGATAAAATAAGGAATCTCTTATATACAACAAAATAGAACAAAAAGGAGCTAATATTTGTAATGAATACAAATGGACATTTGTAACAATAAGACATATCCTATATATAAAGAAATCTTACAAATTGATAATAAGAAGAAATTCAAAGAATAAATTTACTTCTGTAAGAGATTCACATAAAAAGGTATCAAAATGGCCAACAAATATATGAAAAGTGCTTTACTTTATTAGCACCCGAAAAACCCAAATTAAA
Organism: Macroglossus sobrinus; assembly: GCA_004027375.1. Lineage (NCBI taxonomy): Eukaryota > Metazoa > Chordata > Mammalia > Chiroptera > Pteropodidae > Macroglossus > Macroglossus sobrinus. Next base: position 471,243 of record PVKZ01000682.1, on the reverse strand, counting down.
ATTATGATGACATATCACTATGCAACAAAGAGGATCATTAAAAAGAAAATATAGAAAATATCAAGTGATGACAAAGATGGAGCAACTGGAACTCTTAAACTCTGCTGGTTGGAGTATAAACTGGTAAAACCACTTGGGAAAACTGGTAGTATCTACTAAAGCTAGGTTCCATTTAAATAAAATTAAAAAACAGGCACTACTAACTATTAGTTTTGAGTCAGAATGGTGGGTACCTTTGGGTTGGTGGTATTTTTGAGGGGGCATAAAGAGGGCTTTTGGCTGTTAATAATATTATGTCTTGATCTAGGTGCTGGCTGTAAGTGTCTTCACTTTGTGAAAAATTGTTGGGTGCTTAATTTAAAAAATTATGTGCTTTTGTTATTTATGCCATACGTCAAGAAGAACCTATTTAAAAATAGATTTTAAATAAGTGCCATTTTAACAGAGAGAAAAGGGTTCAATAAAGATTTGACATTTGAGTTATAATTTGAAGAATAATTTTAAGTTTTCCAGACAGATTGTTCCAGACAAAAAGAAATACCCATGTGACACTGCCATGCCACACTGCTCTTCTTTCTTTTCACCTTTTCTGCATTCCTTTCTTCCATTAAAGTTTACCTATTTATCTAGGGTTAGATAGCTTTGTACATGTAATATGTTATCACTCACAGATTCCATTATAGAGTTAATATCTTATTTGAAAAAATAATTGATGTGGAAATTTCCGATATTTAAGTAGGCAGGTAGGGATTTTTTTTTTTTTTTAACAAGAACCTCTTTAAAATCACATCATACAGGGCATGGCTAATTTAGCTCACATCAAAGATGAATTCCCACGGTGCCTGGAAAGTTGCCATACATAAATAAGCGCTTCCAAATACTAAAATAGCATTTACTCTCCTGAAAGATCTCAATATATTCTTAATGAGTAATTTTATCATCAGCATCATCATAATGCTTACTTCACTTGCAATGATTTATTAATAAAATTCAGTTTTTCGTAAAGACAGTTTAAGGAAAGGAAAATAACACAGCATGTAGCTCTTGTTTAAAAATTGCAGAGGAACATTAACATCACGTAATAGTACAGATCTTATTATGAAACTGATTAATGGTTCTAAATTAACTTGATTTTATTAAGAATTAAATAATCGATGCTGTAGGAAAGGAGAGAGCACAGAAAGAATTGTTTTTCACACCCCACCCCCACACAGGTTGCTTTCCTCGGCTGGAAATGAGGGGATAAGACAACCAGTTTCAGAGTGTTAGAATAAAAGAGTCAATGCTGACAATTGAATATTTAAATAACAATCTATTTAAAGAGTGATTCACTTAAAATAAGCTTTTTTAGAGCCAGGTTTTATTAAATGGAAATAACGTGGGGTTTGCAATATTTCTCCTTTCTGTGAATATTTCCTGCACTCAGTTTATTTATTTTTTTTCCAAAGAATCTAATTTTGCAGCTTAATTTGACCAGATGGGGGCAGTGTGTGCCTTTCAGTCTCAGATAGAACTTACATTTTTACCTGGGAGAGAAGTAAAGTTTAAGTGAAAAACACCCTACAGTGCTTAGAGAAGGGCTGCAATAGCCTGCTGACTTTACTGGCTCTGAAATGGCTGCCTGCTTATGAACAAAACTAAAGAGGGATAAAAATAAAAAAATCAACATTTTGTCAGGTTTTCCACAGTCCAGTAGTGGAACTGCTTGTCAAAAGATTATTTTGTAAAGCTCTCTAATAATCTGTCACAAGCTTTTTCCTTAATGCAGTCAAACAGAGATAAATGAAGTCTTCCCCAAGATCTGCCTTAAGAAGAGATAATAGATTTTTAGGCATGATTTGCTTATTAGAAATATATAGTTCTCACCACATGTGCTTGTCTTTATCTACTCTTGTATTGGAATGTGAGCAGAAAACTCTCTGTTGCATTAACTTGGAAACTTTTGCTTTTCTGAGGATTGTCACTGTCCAGCCAGCGCTGTAGTGAGTGTCTATCCTTGGGAAGCTCTAATGATCAGTTTGAAAAGCTTGTATTTTTTTGCCTTTGTCTAAGACAAATATATATATATATTTTTTAGCCTCATAGGCATGAGGCAAAAAGAAAAAATGGACCTTGCGTAGGCAGCACCTTCAGGTATTTCTGTGTCCTCATAGTCCCTCTCACAATGCTTTATAAGATGGCCAGAACTGCCTAAGAGAAGCCTACTAACTTTATTCTCTGAAGTAGAAAGGAGAAGCCATTTATTGAAATGAAATGCTGTCACCTCCTCTAATTTCTATATTATTTCTCAGGTACTTATAACTTTAAATGATTAACACTATCAGGACCTGCTTGAATTTTAGAGTATTTTTTAAAAAATACTTTTTTGTTGTTGTGAAATATGACAAAGGTCCAGATAAGGAAACAATAAAAAGATATATAGCCCAATAATTTATCACATAGAAACACCAAATTAAAAAAAAAAAAGTTATCTGTATCCTGAAAGTCTTCCTCATGCTTCTTCCCAGTCACTAATCCTTCTTCCCCAAATGTAAGCAATACCCTATCATAGCAATCATGTTCTTGCTCTTCTTCCCAGCTTTTCCCTAAGCGTATCCTCCTATGCCTTGTTCTATAATTTTTCACAATCTTGTTGCTGTCAAATGCCTCCAAGCAGATATTTTTGAAAAGTGTTCAAGTTTTGTTTTTAGTAGAAGGGTCAATTTGTATTTCTTAACCCAACATTCCTGGAAATGGAGCCTCATTTATTTTTCAATTCAACAAATATTTATTGAGTGCCTATAAGCCAGGTATTGTGTTAAGAGCTTGGGATACAATGGGAATAAGATAGATGCACTTCTTGTGTTAGAAAAATCCAGTTGGTGGGAGGCCTTGTTCAGACAATTAAACATTGCAACACTCATCTTTGAAGATCATGCACAGCTACAAAGTGACATTAAATAAATCCTGTCATCCAACAAAATGAGACAATGTTAAAACATGTAGCAAATATTGATTTTATAATAATGTTTCTCATAATCTCTTATAATAAGATTCATAATAGAATTTTTTTACAAGCCAAGTGTTTTAGAATTTTTAAATAGATTATATCACACACACACACACACACACACACACACACACACACACACACACACACACTTTGGGACTATTCAGAAATAGGATTTGTAAGTAATTCTAATTTTGTAACCTCCAAGATTCGCTCAAGCCGATCTTGGAGGTTACTGATGCTATATGACTGATGGAGAAATATGGTTTGCTAACTGTAATTTCCTTTCTTTTAGCCTTACCATCTCACTTGTTGCTTTTTCCTTTTTAATTTTAAGCTCTTCAGACTTCTTTGTATCCTGTGTCATCCTTTCCTTTAAAACCACTGCAAATCTTGAAGTAAATCTGCACAGGTCCCAGGATAATTCTCCTTGCTCTCCATTTCTCTATTTTTGTAGGTATCTGAGTCTTACTTTTGGTAGTTGTGAAGAGCAGGCACTTGTCTAATCCATGAAAATTTCTTATTCTTTTTTTAAATTCTTTTCTTGCCTTTTCTTTCTTTCATTTTCTTTTACTTTTTTCTTTTTCTTTTTCTTTTACTAACAGCATTCTTCCTTAAAATCATATTCAAATGTTTTTCTCTCCCACTATGTCAAGATGTCTCAATCTGGAAGGGCTTTGCAGTTATGTCAAACTTCTAAAAATTTGTGCAAAATATTATTTCTATTTGAATGTATTATTTTTGCTGGAAAGAATACATATTTTAAAGAACACTTTTTACTATGGGAATTTTCAAACAAACACATAAGTAGAGAGAATATAACAAGTTCTCATATACCCACTTTGAATATTTTGCCACTCTTATTTTACCTATCCCTTCACTTTTTTTTGAGTATTTTAAAGCAAATCTCTTCCATAAAAACCTTAATATGCAATTCAACTGCTAGTTTTTTTTCTTACATGACTGCCATGCCTTATGACAACTAGCAAAATGGACAGCAATTCCATAAAATTAATCTAATTCTAGTCAATATTCAAATCTCCTCAATTGTCACATGTCATTTTACAGTTGGATTATTAAATTTTTTGAGTGAAATATTTTTTTAAATTATTATTAAGACAATTTTTAGAGCAGATAAAGTTTACAGCAAAATCAAAGGGTCAGGTACAAAGATTTCCTATATATCCCCTGCACCCACACATGCACAGCCTTCACCTTCATTAACATTCTCACCAGAGTGGAATATTCATTACAGTTGATGAACCCACCTTGACACATATTATCACCCAAAGCTCATAGTTTACATTAAGGTTCACTCTTGGTGTTCATTGTATGGGTTTGGAAAAAGGTATAGTGACATGTATCCATTATTATGGTATCACACAGAATATTTTTACAGCTACAAACATCTGTGCTCTGCCTAGTCATCTGTCTCTCACCATCCCTTCTGTAACTACTAATCTTTTAACTGTCTCCATAGTTTTGCCTTTTTCAAAATGTAGTATGTTGGAGTCATATAACACATAACTCTTTTAGGTTTGTTTCTTTCGTGTAGTAATATGCATTTATGATAGCTACAGGTGTTTTTATTACTTAATAGCTCATCGTCTTTTTGATGATATCCTTTTTAACAAGTGTGAAGTGACATCTCCTTTTGGTTTTAATTCGCATTTCTCTGATAGCGATATTGAGCATCTTTTCATGTACCTGTCCACCATTTGTATGTCTTCTTTGGAAAAACGTCTATTCAATTCCTGTGCCCATTTTAAAATCAGTTGTTTGTTTCTTTTGCTCTTGAGTTATATGAGTTCCTTATATATTTTGAATATTAACAACTTATCAGATATATGATTTAGAAATAGTTTCTCACATTCTGTAGATAGCCTTTTCATTTTATTGACTGTTTCCCTTGTTATGCAACGCTTTTAGTTTGATGTAAGCCTATTTGTTCAGTTTTGCTTTTGGCGTCAAATCCAAAAATCATTGCCAAGACCAAAGTCAAAGAGTTTACCCTGTGTGTTTTTATCTAGGAGTTTTATGGTTTTAGATTTAAAAATTTTTAATCTAATTTGAGTTTATTTTTGTATATGGTTTAAGATAGGGATCCAGTTTTATTCTTTTACATGTGGCTGTCCAGTTTTTCCAATACTGATCATATAAATGAAGGTTTATTTCTGGGCTCTATATTCTGTTTTATTGACCTATGTCTGCTTTTATGCCAATATCATACTGTTTTTATTACTATAGTTTTGTAACAGAGTTTAAAATTAGGAAGTGTAATGCCTCTGGTTTTGTTCTTTCTAAATATTGCTTTGCCTATTCAGAATCTTTTTTGGTTCCATACAAATTTTAGAATTATTGTTCTATTTCTGTGAAAAGTGCCGTAAATTTTGATAGGGAGTTCATTGAACCCATAGATTGTTTTAGGTTGTATGGCTATTTTAACAATGTTAATTCTTCCAACCCATGAGAACAAAATATCTTTCATTTATTTGTGTCTTCTTCTATTTATTTCATCAATGTCTTATAGTTTTCTGTGTACAGATCTTTCACCTTCTTGATTAAATTTATTCCTACTCTTTTTATTATTTTTAGTGCAATTGCAAATGGGATTGTTTTCTTAATTCTCCTGAGAAAATGTATTGTTAATGTATAAAAAAATCTTTTTTTGTATCAATTTTGTATTCTGCAACTTTACTAAATTTGTTTATCAATTCTAACTTTTTTTTTGGTAAGGTCTTTAAGGTTTTCTATATAATATCATGTCATTTGTAATTAATCACAGTTTTACTTCTTCATTTCCAATTTGGATGCCTTTTATTTCTTTTTCTTGCTTAATTGTTCTGGCTAGGATTTCTAATACTATGTTGAATAAAAGTGGTGAGAGTGAGCATTCTAGTCTAGTTCCTGATCTTAAAGGAAAAGCTTTTAGCATTTTACCACTGAGTATTATATTAGCTGTTGGCTCATCATATATGGCCTTTATGATATTGAGGTACATTTTTTCTATACCCAGTTTGTTGAGAGTTTTTATTATAAACAGATGTTGAATTTTGTCAAAAAAAATTTTCTGCATCTATTGAAATGATCATATAGTTTTTATCTGTCATATTGTTAATCTGGTGTCACATTGATTTGTTGAAATATACTTGCATCCATGGAATAAATTGTACTTGATCATAGTATGTGATCTTTTTATGTACTATTAAATTTGGTTTGCTAATATTACATTGAGGAATTTTGTATCTGTGTTCATCAAGGGTATTAGTTTTTAATTTTCTTTCCTTGTAGCATCCTTGTCTGGTTTTGGTATCAGGGTAATGCTAGTCTTATAAAATGAGTTTGGAAGTGTTCTCAACTCTTCTATTTTTGGGGACAATTTTGAGAAGGATTGATAATTTTTCTTTGAATGTTTGATAGAATTCATCAGTGAATCTGGTCTGGTCCTAGGCTTCTGTTTGTTGGGAGGTTTTGATTATTGGCTTAATTTTTTTATTAGTAATTGATTTGTTTATATTTGCTACTTCCTCATAGTTTACTCTTGGTAGATTGTTTGTTTCTAATTTATTCTTTTCTTCTAGGTAACTCAATTTGTTGGAATGTATTTGTTTATAATTGTGTCTTATGATCTTTTTTTTTGTGGTATCAGTTAAAATAGTTCCTCTTTCATTTCTAATTTTATTTATTTGAGTCTTCTCATTTTTTTTTTTAATTTTTAGGCCAGGTAACCCTTGGCTGACCTCCCAGATTGCAAGGACCTTGTCAGCTTACAGTCCCTTATTTTTTAAATTTTTTCACCTATAGCACCTGGTCTTCCTAGGTGGTCTCCCATCCAAGTACCAACCAGGTTCAACCCTGCCTAGCTTCCAAGATCAGACCAGATTGGGATTGTTCAGGGTAACATGGCCATAGACTTTCACTTTTTTTCTTAATAAGTTTAGCTAAAGCTTTGTCTATTTTGTCTTTTCAAAGAACCAGTTCCTCATTTCATTTATCTTTTTTATTATATTTTTAGTCTCTAATTTATTTCCACTCTGATCTTTATTGTTTTCTTTCTCCTACCAAATCTGGACTGGAAATCTTATTATAACTTATATCCTTAGCACATTTTGCTTAATGTGTTGTTGTCAAAACTGAATACGTGGCCTGGTATTACAAGAGGACTCTTTAACTCTCATTTTGGTATTATTACTTTATTAATGCAGTCTAAGACTATTTTACTTTTTTGTTTTCTAGCTATACCTTATTAACTCATAATTTGTTTAACATCAGCTAAAATCTTTAGTTATTTTCATATGTACAGCTATAATTTTTGATGAGTTTTTGATACTTGCTCTCCTCTCATATTATACTGGTAGATTATACTGTTTTCAACATAGTTATGAAACATTGAGACTAATAATGGGTTTTCTATCTTTATGTATTAAATGGCATTTCTGTTGAGTATAGTTGAACATAAGCCTATGCATCTGATTACAAAACCAAAACCAAAACCAAAAATGAAAACTTACTTAAGTAAAGAATAGAGGTAACATTGCTTAGCAGCAACACATGGAGAAGTGACTTAATAACTTTAGTAGGCTTCCTGAAACCAGTTTATTAAATAGTTGCCAAAAATTTATGTCATCCTAGGAATCCTTAATGTCTACTATAGGTATAGCAATTTCATTTCATCTTTAGTGCCAATATTGTTCTGGTGGATGTAGTGGCCTAGAGATTATAATGAGATGATTTGAAGATGACTCCCATCAAGGAAAGAGGATTCCAAGGGTCATTACTCTGGAACTGTTTAGCCTGGAGAAGCAAATGTTGAATGACTGTGATGTAAAAGAAGGATTAAATCTATTGTTACATGTGGACTTATTGGGAGAGCTCCTATGAGGAAGCAGCAGTTGAATTCGGAATAAATTATTAGAAAACCTTAATATCTTTTTGCACAAATAAAGAAAGTTAGTTTTATTGTTATATGCTCTTGAGCATATTAATGCTGGGTCCTTCTGGCTACAGCTTTCCTCTCATGTAATAAACCATTCCAGAATTTTCTTGGAAATTAATCAGTAACTCACTAAGTTATATTTACATGATTAAATTTTTTTCTCTCATTCTGAAATGGCAACATGCAGTCTCCTTTATCTTTCTCAGTTTCCATGATGTGTAGTCAAACCTGCATATGCTTTTAGTATGTTAGAACATGTTCATGTGGGCTAGAGGAAAAAACTCCTTTAAAAAGTAGCTAAATTATCTTCTACTCATTTTATTGCCTACCTTTGGCTTTAATTACCTCACATTTTCTTTATGTGTCTCAGTTCTTGTTGGAACTAATGAAAAAAATAGAATTTAAAATTTTAAGAGAAAAAGAAAAATGGAACGTTTTGCCTTTTCTTTGCATCTGTTAACATTTTACCATATGGCCCAAACACTGGTTCAATTCTTCCCTTCCTTTCCTTCAGTTCTGAACTTACTTAAAATGCATTCCCACCCATTGTTTGTATAATGTTTTCGTGCATTTCTTTTTCTTGAGTGATTTCAGACATTTGTATTTTTCTTTTGTGTTTTTTTTCTTTCTGTAATGTAGCCCTCATTCTATCAGTTAGAGTTTTCTTACGGACAAATTCATTATGTTAGTTGACTTTGCCCTTTTCTTCTTCTTCAGGATCATTTTTTATGTATTGTTAGTTTTATAGTTATTTTAATCCATTTGGATCTTCCTTTCTTTTTGTAATCTATGTCCTTGGGCTCATGTTAATCATTTCTGTTTATTTTTTATTTTTTATTTTTTAATTTATTTTTTGGATATCTATATGGCAAATGCATAGAGGTGTTGTGACCGGAATAACCAGACTCAACCTGAGTGCTCTGATATTAGAGGCAGTTTATTAGCCGGCGGCTGTCCTTCCAAAGGAGCAGCCCCGAAACATAAAGATACAAGGGTTGTAAGCCCCAAATCTCATTCTTCATTCTGTCTAAATCACAAAGGTTTAATATTTCTTCCATTCTCTACCTGTCAACCTAAAGGTGGGTTGTGCAAGCGGGGGTACAGAAGCAGAAAGTGTACTGTTAAAATGTTAGGTTCCCATGGGCAACTGTTAGATTTCCAGGAGTAATAGTCAAACAATAACTTTTCAAGCAAGCAGGTGTTCAGAAGTGAGACATGGCGATTAGCACGTAGACTCTTAACCTTAACCCATAACTACATCTACCTTTCAGTAGAACGTCATCACAGAGGGAATGTCTAGACCTGTCCATTATAGCGTCCTTGCTTTCTGTAAATTTTAAGAACTCATGGGCACTTTTCTTAAAGGTTCCTGTTGCTTTTGGGGCTTGGGTTATGCAATAGTTTTTTCTTGCTTATCAGAAATTTAGTTCAGAGTTTATTTTTATACTCACAATCTTTATATCTTGCTTTCGTTCCAGTTTTATGATCATTTTCTCCCTTGCCTCAATTTCAACATGCAAAGAGGTTTCCACATACCAGCAAAGTAATTCTCAGACCCCAACTGGGTGTCTGAATTTTCAACTCAATTCTGACACTGTTTACCCAGAGATAGTGTCATATCCCCCAGGTTAAGGGCTTATATTTTAAAAGACTCTCCTGCCTTCCCCTCCCTTCAAATGCCAGTCATGAGACCAGGTTGTTTGTTACCAGTATTTCTGACTGATTGGTTGGTTATAAATCAGAGACGTTCCCATGACACCCTCCTTGGTTTTGATTAATTTGCTAGAATGGCTCACAAAACTCAGAGAAACAATTTACTTACTAGATTACCAGTGTATTACTAAAGGATATAACTCAGGAACTGCCAGATGGAAGATATGTATAAGACAAGGTAAGAGGAGAGGGCACAAAGCTTCTATGTCCTCTCCAGGAGTGCTACTCTCTTCAAATCTCCACATGTTCTCCAACCTAGAAGCTCTCTGAACTTAGTTCTCTGGATTTTTTAAAAATTAAATTTATTAAAGTGGCATTTTTAAATTAAAATTATACAGGTTTCAAGTATACGATTCAATAGTAAATTACATATATATTGCATTGTATGTTCACCACCCATAGTTAAATTTCCTCTCAATCACCATATATTTGATCTCCTTTATACTTATCTACCTTCTCCCCTCCCCTATTTCGCCTGGTAACCACTACATTGTTGTCTGTGTCTATGAGTCTCTGCTTGTTTGTTATGTTTGTTTATTGCTTTCAGTTTTATATCTCACATATAAATGAAATTATATTCTTTTGATTTTTTATGGAGGTTTCACTACACAGGCATGATTGATTAAATCATTGGCAATTGATGATTGAATTCACTCTTTGGCCCCTTTCCCCTCCCTGGAGGTCAGGAAAAGAGGCTGGAAGTTCCAAGACTCTAATCACACAGTTGGCTATACTGGCAACCAAACCCATCCTTAAGTAATTTCCAGAAATCACCTCATTAACATAAAAAAATCTTTAATTGCTTAATCACCTAGGAAATTCCAAGGGTTTTAAGAGAACTGTGCTAGAAATGGGGATTAAGACCAAATATATATTTCTTATTATAAAACACAATATCACAAGTAAATACAAAAATAGATTTCAAGATAGTCTATATTGTGAGGTTCTCCGAAGGAGAAACGCACAAGGCCGAAGCAGTTAAACAAGATTTATTGTAGCAGAGTGACAGCCTGGCTGAGCCGCAGATGATGCCAGCCCAGAATGTGAGGAAACCTGAAACATATGCAACTTGAAATATTTTGGATGCATAAATTGGCAGGGAAGGGAGGAGAGTCCAGTGAAGTGGGAAGTGAACATGTAGTGTTGCTAACAGGGATGAAAGGTCTGGTTCCCACACAAAGGTAGGGGAGAAGTCTGGTTTGTACACAATGGGGGATAGGGAGCGGGTCCTCCTTGGATCTAACATACATCAATCATATAGATCGTTTATAAACTTCAAATTGTAAATAAGGGGCAAGTTGACTGTGTTTTGTCTGCATGGCAAAATGTCAGCTTAGATCCATTAGCAAAACAAGTTCTGTGGAGGTTGTAAAGTAGTTTTACTTGGTTCTAATGTACCTTTAGCTCCTGCTCTGATGTCCTTTTTTTTAAAAAAAATTATATATTATGAAATCGTATGCTCATATTAGATTCGTGGGGCATTCCATGGTAGTATTTTACATTGCTTGACTTAAAATGATATTTTCTGTCTTGTTTTCTCAGAACTCTTCTTCTTTCTTTGTTTATCTGAAAAAGGAGTAGTGTTATGTGAATTCCTGGGCACCGTATTTGAATTTTAATAGAAGTTATGAAGAAAATGTTTTAACCCAAATAAATTATTCTAATGTTTTTGATAAATCATGGTAAGTCAGTGGTGCGGGAAGCATTTTAGAGGAAGGAAAGTCTTTGAGAATATTTTAGATTATCTCATAACTTTCTTCATGTTTTTGGAAAGGCCTGAAATAGCTGAAGTGAGTTGTTCCAGCAGAATAGGTAAACTTTGAATAATGTTTTAAAATTCCAGTCAAAATCCTGGGAAAATTTCTGACATGAAAAGTGTTGACACAGGTAAATTTCATTCAGTACCCTAACCATATCTCATGAAATCAATCTTCCGAACATTTGCATCCTTTCCTTAAAGAAGTCCATAAAAAAACTAAAAATTAATCTGATGTTCATTTAACAAATGAATGATGAAATTACATTTGTGTCTATAGTAGTCATATTTCTTTAATTTTATTTTATTTTTGATATTGGTAAATTGTGTTCTCTCTCTTTTTACACTCTTGCTAGGGGCTCATCAATCTTATTGACCTTTTCAAAGAACCAGCTTTTGACTTCATTGATTTTCTCTATTGTTTTCTTGTTTTCAATTTCATTGATTTCTGCTCTTATCTTTATTATTTCCTTACACTTATTTGGTTTTATTTGCTTTTAATTTTATAGTTTCTTAAGGGGAAACTTAGGTCATTGACTTAATAACTTTCTTTTTTGTTCTCTTTTAAAGATGTAATACTATAACTATCCCTCTAAAATATATTTACTGCATTGCACAAATTTGACTGTGGAATTTCTTCATTTTTATTCTGTATAAAATATGGTAAAATTTCTCTTAAAAATTATTTTTGACCATGTATTATATAGAAGTGCTGTTTAATTTCTAAGTGTCTGTAGCTTTTCCTGTTATCTTTCTATTATTGATTTTCAGTATAATTCCATTATGTCCTGAGCATATATTTTCCATAATTTCAATTCTTTTAATGTTCTAAGATATTTTTTAGGAATCAAGAAGGACATATGTTGGCAAAAGTTCTACGTACACTTAAAAATGCTGTGTTGTTGGGTGAAATATTCTAATAATATCTATTACATCCAGTAGGTTAATGACATTTCAGTTCTTCTATGGCCTTACTGACTTTCTGTCTCTTATTTATATTGTTACTGAGAGAGGAGTATCAATTTATCTAACTATAATCATGGATTTGCAAATATCTCTTTTCAGCTTTGTCAGTTTTTGCTTCATGTATTCTGAAATTGCAGTGTAAGATGGATAAATGTTTAAAATTGTTATGACTTCTTGTGAATCAATTCTTTTATCAATAGGTAATATCTCTTTTTAACTCTGAAAGTTTTTTTTGATCTGAAGTTTACTTTGTTTGATATTAATATAGCCACTCCAGGTGTGTGCTTATCATTCTTTTGCCCCTGCTCAAATCCTGTTTCTTTCTCTGCTGCTCCTCTGGCGCAGCACTCTGACAGACCGCATACTTGCCTGCAAACTTAAGTCATCACAGGCTGAGGCAACACTGAGAATACACCGTGTACCCACCGCCACGCGAGGCATGTCCCAAGTGACTGGGCGACTAGGCGACTGGGCGATTGGGTACCTCCCCTCCCCAAGGCTGAGGAAAGGGCAGCATTAGGAAAACAAGTCTTATGAAGAGAGGAGGAGGGAAACATATTTATGGGCGCATGCTCTGAGTGTGCATGGAGTGTTAGTGTTGATGGAGGTTAGTGATAAGAGGTAGAGGGAAAAAAATGATGTCTGGAATTATTAAAATAACTCAGAGATGTATTGCCACATGTACTTGGAGAGAGTGTTATGATTAAACACTCATTGCATTTGTAAAAGAAAGAATACATATATACATAGCCATTTCAGCTTTCTGTTGATTAGTGTTTACAACCTATCTATATCATTATATTGGAAGTGAGTTTATTGTGTACAACCTAGAGTTGAGTCAATATTTTTTATCCATGCTATCTGTATCTTTTACATTTAATATATTTATTAATATGTTTGGATTTAAGTCAGCCGTTTTGTCATTTGTTTTCTGCTTGTTTCTTTTGTTTTCTTGTTCCCCCTTTTCTTCATTTTTGGCCATCAGTGGGTTACTTAAATATTTTTTAGCCTTCTGTTTTAATTTATCTATTATAATTTTTTTACTATATTATTTTGTATATATTTTTAGTAGTAGCTCTAGGGATTCCAAAATACATAGTTAACCTTTCATAGTATAACTTAATCAATATTTTGCCACTTCAACTGGAATGTAAAGTAACCTTTATGTCCCTTTTGCATTCCACCTTATGCTATAGTTGTCTTATATCTACATTGTAAACCCCATAAATCAATGTTACAATTTTTGTTCTCAAATGTCAAACATATTCTAAAGAGTTCAAGAAGAGAATAGTCTATTTTGTTTACCAAAGTATTTACCATTTTATCTTACTATTATTTTTTTCTTGTTCCAGTATCCTTCAAGTATTATTTTCCTTATGTCTGAGAGATTCCTTCTCTTTCTTTCTTTCTTTCTTTCTTTCTTTCTTTCTTTCTTTCTTTCTTTCTTTCTTTCTTTCTTTCTTTCTTTCTTTCTTTCTTTCTTTCTTTCTTTCTTTCTTTCTTTTTGTATTTCTTTAAAAAGAAAGTACTGGCTAAGAATTGACTTAGTATTTCTTCATCTGAGAATGTCTATTTCACTTTCATTCCTGAAGAATATTTTCACTGAATATAAAGTTCACTGTTTACAGACTTTAAGTACTATAAAAATATTTTACCACTTCTTTTTGTTCTCTATGATTTTTATGAGAAATATACAGTCATTTGAGTCATATTCCCATATATTAATGTGTTTTTCTGTGGTTGTTTTTGAGATTTTTATTATTGTTATTGTTGTTTTGGTCTTTAGTTTTCACCAATCTGATTTTGCTGTGTGTTCTTCCTTGATGTACCTGCTGCTATTTACTGTTCAGAATATTCAAGTAGTTTCCCTATGCATTCTTTCTGGGTTTTATAGTTGTATTCAGTGTGAAAGAAAGGGTGAAACATGCTTACTTATTATCACCTGGAACCAAAATCATAAGGAATTTATAATTTATTTATTTTTAATTAACAAATTTAAATAGCCAGGTGGCTATGATATTTGATGGTGCATTGTTAGAAGACTACCATCTTGGCAATTGTGGATTCCCCAAATTTATCAGATTCTACCATTTGAGTCATTTGGGAGAGTAGAATATGCCTACTGTCAAACTATTAATCAAATTCTGCCAGAAGGCCTTGGAAATTATAAAACAGAGACAGAAGATCTAAAAGTATAAACTCCATAATTTTTATAATATCATGATTATAATTAGAGACATTAAAACCTTTTTAAAAAAAAACTCAGTAATATATAAACTACAGAGAAAACAAAAAAGTTTGAATTCTTCATTTTCATTACCAGAGAATAATGTTCATTAGACAATTTGCTGATAAGGTCGTCATCTAAATGACTAGATTTTGGTTGTAACTCTGAGTAGAAGAAACCATTCAATATTTTAATGAATGAGATTTTGGTAGTTTCCTGGTTGTTTCATCTGCTGCACAAATCTATAAATATAAAATAAAACAGGCAATGAATTTTTATGTGCCCTAATTTTAAACTTCAGCTTTGTTTCACATAGTAACTATTTACAAAGAGATTTGGTATTCAAATGCAAACGCGGTCACAATCCTGGCTCCTATATTTCTTGTAGAAAATCATTATTTTTCCTTAGCAAACTACAAGGTGACCAGAGAACATGATAGATGATAGAATTTATCTTTATTTTTAAGGTGTCACTTAGAAGTTTTTTTTTTTTAACATTGTATGTTGGAGATGCTATAGTGTAATGTTAAAGATTAAGACTGAAGGATAACTCTTCTGTAATGACTTGTTAAACCTCTTAGAGACTGATTTGTAAATTGAACTATGCTGAATTCCAGGCTATAATTCTAGGCATTTTGGAGGAGAGCTTTAGTATTATACTTAAAGAATTATATATTCTTTAATTACAAACATTTCCTATCATCATATTTATTTTTCTGTTATCTAAGTGGAACCAAATTTGTATTTAAAGCAAGTGACTTTTAAATATCAATTTCTGCTGTCAATGTTTTAGGTAAATCTAGGAGGAATAGAAATTGTCTCTCGGATAGTCATTGCTTTTATTTTGGTATGGAAAATATGACCCCATATTTCTTTTCATTTGCCTAATTTAATTTTATGTAGAGTTTGATGGAAATAATAAGAAAGTAGAGAATATCAGACAAATGTTAATATCTCTGAAAGATTGGTTTCCCAGTAATTCTATACTAATCAAAATTTATTTTGTAGTTATAAAGGTTGCCTTGACAATTATAGAAACCCAAGTAATGCAAATAAACAGTGATTTCATTGAGACAAAGATGGTCCTAAGCAACATAAGTCATGCTCAAATATTTTCTTAGGAATGTTAGAAGTTTCCAAAGTTTGGAGTTTTAGAAACCTGAAATCACCTGTAACCAAAACATATGTCTCTGCCAAGAGCAGTATTCTTTTGTTCCACAGGTATTTATTGAGCAACTACTTTCTTAAAGACAGTGGAAATATTTCAGTGAACAAAGCTTGACATATTTTTGTTTTCATGAAATTCACACTCTAGTTTCATGAAATTCACATTCTGCAATTTATGGCTTTAGGCACTTTGAGAAACTAACTGGAGTGGGTGCCATAAATACTAATGGTCTAGGAAAATTTGTCATATACATTTGTATGTGACAACTTTTCATGATTAAGCACATCTTCCTCGCTAAAATTCTAGAATGTCTTGCTATAATGTTCTAGATTATATTTTGTTTTATTTTAATACATTTACTTTACAAAATGACCCAATATAATTCTTTTCATCTCTCTCAGAGCCAAAGATCTTTCTGATACTGAAGGACCTCATGCATAAGATTTTTTTTTTTTTGCCTAATACTACACAAGTATATATATATAGATGTGGGACAAGAGAGGTCCTATTTCTCAATATAAAATTATCAATAAAATGATCTTGAGAAATAAAAGATCCAGAAGGATGAGAAAGATAAGATATGAAACCATAATTATTTTTACTTTTATTCATCTATAGGGGATTATGACTCCAATTTCCAGTGTAAGGGTAAGGAGTATTTTACCATAAATCCACCAATTTGCAGGGCACCAGCCAGGTGCCCTGTAATTCAACTCAGTTCTGAAACTATCTACCTGGAGATAGCATCGGATCTCACAGGTTAAGAGTTCAGTCTCACAAGACTATTTCCTTCTACACACACACATACACACACACACACACACACACACACACACACACACACACACACACTTTAAATGCCAATTGCAAGACAAAGATGTCACCTATACTTCTGACTAGCTATAAATCAGAGGTTCCTACAATTCTCTCTTTGGGTTTAATTAATTTTCTAGAGTGGATCAAAACTAAAATACACATTTTACTTAGTAGATCATTAGTTTATTATAAAGGGATGTAAGTCAGGAATAGCCAGAGCACCGTGCTCTCTCCAAATTTCCATATGTTCATAAAATGAGAAGCTCTTTGAAATCTGTACTTTCAGGTTTACATGGAGGCTTCTTTATATACACATGATAGGTTAAATCTTTGGCCATTAGCCAGTGATTCAACCTCCAACTCCTCTCCCCTTCCCAGATATTGAGGGGTAGGACTGAAAGGTCCAAACCTCCAATAACAGGGTTGGTTTCCCTGGCAACAAGCTCTCATCTTTAGGTGACCTAGGGGCATTCCAAAAATTATCCCATTAACATAACAGAAAGATACCTCTATTGCTTTTGACACTTAGGAAATTCCAATGTATTTTTTTTTTAAACTGTGCTAGAAACAATGACCAAACAAAAATTGTTTAAAAATAACTCACAAAATCACACCATCTATTGGTAATTATCTATGGGTTCTTAGGACAATAACTGTCCCTAAAAATGTTAGTGCAATATATTGTTCCATCAAGATGTCTATGTTTTAAAGTCAGTTTATTCTTCTACTATTAAAGTTGTGAATCACATGAAACTTAACTATTATCTTGAAGTTTGCCTAATTGACTAAATCTTGACCTGGAAAAATAGCCTGCCGATAATGAATGTACAGAGAAGAGCCCTGAGACACTAGAAAGTTGGAGATCATGTTGCATCATGCGGGAGTGAAGATCTTTCTCACATTGCTAGGCTGCACCTTTGATCTCAAAATGATAAAGAAGCTTGCCTTTTGCAGTGGGCACATTAGAAGAAAAAACATGAGCAGGTGAGGCTGGACTTGACATTAGAAGAAGGTTCAAGTAGATAGGAAGTTCAGGTTGAGCAGCTTTGGTGGTGAGTACTAGCACACTGGCCATGTGGTTTAAGAACTAGTGTACAATGCAAATTTTTGGAAAGTCTTTGGCCAGGGAATAAAGGTAAGACCCTAGTGTTGGGCTTACAGAGGTACTGGGCAAGAAATGAAGGCATAGACCTAACACAGAATAATAAAATAATGTAATCCAGCTACCAGAAGAAAGAAATGTAATCTGAAAACATATTTTTGAGTGTCTATTGTTTAGCAGGTACTGCTTTAGTTACAGAATAGGCAAAATGACTATTTTGGAAACTTACCTTTTAGTAAGTAGACACAGAAATTAAATGAATCCATGAAATATTTGGCATTCTAAATAGTGGTAAGTACTATAGTGAAAAACAGAGAAGGAGATAGAGGGTCATGAGAAAGATGTGTTTACAACTTTAATGATGTGATTAGAAAATCCTCACTGAGAAGGTGATATTTGAGAAAAATACAGGGTCAGAGAGTGACCAGCATTGAGGCAGATAATGCTGAGCTTCTTTTGGGATTTTTAACAATAATCTGACTATAGATAGTATCAGTCTCAGGGTCTGGAATAGTGATGAATCTTGGATTTCTTAAGTTTTAGTTTTGAAGATTAGGAACCCTGGTTCATGGAGTTGAAACATCCTGTTTATATCTAAGAAATAAGTATAAAAAAGTGAAAGGATTTAGGAGTCTATTCAAGGCTCTGCATCTGTCCAGGTTAGGAACTGATATCCCTAGGAAGTGAGGGACATGAAAAAAGGCAATACTAGGCAGATCAGTAAAATTTAAATTGGTAACTGGGATGAGAGGATGGCTAAATCAGATAGGTTAGAAGCAAAATGGGTGACAGAGCATCTGCAAAGATAGATTCCTATGTTGAACTTCAAAAGTACCATTTAGGCTTATCTGTTAGCTCTATCCCATAGATAGAAATTTCTGGATAGTAAAGTACTCACATATGTAAGGTGAATTTTTTGATACTCATGGGTTAATATAATTACCTCCTATGGCAGAACCACATGTTTGAGTGTGACCTGAATAGAGTTTCCAGATAAGTTACAGGATGACCAGATAAATTTGGATTTCAGATGAACAATGAAAAATCTTTTAGTATAAGTATGTTCCAAATATTAGATCAAGTATACTATAGCAAGTATACCTATACTTAAAATGTATGTTATTTTTCTGAAATTTAAATTTAACTGAACATTCTAAAATTTTACATGTTAAATCAAGATTTGAAACTCTTCTGGAGGTCCAAACCCCTGTGGGTCAGCCTTTGAGGTATGTGGTAGAAACCAAGACCTCCTTCCTCTTTGACTGCATTTGGTTCTTCGCAATATTAGCATCTTTTATATCTAAGATTCTAAAATGGATACTTAAGGACTTTTTAGAAAACTCTGCTATTCATAGCAGTAGTGTAAGTAACTGGGGAGTGAGGAATTATACTCTTGTAGAGTAGTGTTTAAACTTTTAATACCACAGAAATGATATAGAAAATATAAAATCACAGTGGTGCTAGGAGTCCTGAGCCATATTTTATGGTCTCTCCTTTATCTTCTGTGGTGGCTCCTAAAGCATGTCTGTGGAAACCTGGGGCTCCTTTGTACCCACATGGAAAACCACTGTTTAGTATCAGGAATTGGCTGAAAAGATCATATAAGTCATTAAAAAAAATCCCTCCCCATTGTGTTTGACATCAAACATTCTGAGTATGCAGGTGGGGATGAAGGGATTTAAAGGGGTGAGTTAATTTTTTTTTTCTAAAGAAAAGGAATTTAAATGGGATATATTTCTAATGATGAGATTGTTTGGGAAAAGTGTATTAACTTGGCAAGGAAGAGTTCTATCTCCTCCTCATATACACTTTTTTCTTTTGTCTGATAACTCTCATCATAATGCCTTTTTATTTTTTTTTCCAGAGGAAATTAGACCCTATTTTTTTTCCTAGCACAAAAAATGAAGCATGCCTATTTATTTAATTTTAATTAAATTTTCACCAGTTTCGAAGATCTGCAGATAATTACTTCAAGAGTCATAGGTCAATTAAGAATACTGAAGCACATCCAGGCAATACACACGGAAACAATTTTCATATAAATTTCTATCAGTTCTTTTATTTTTGTTGTTGGATAATTTAACAATCATATGAGCACATTCAATTATAGTTCAGAATGGGCATGGCCATGTAGAAAATGCCATCTCAAGGGTTCATATTTATAGTGTGATTTTTAGAATTCACTTTGAGAATAATTGTTAAAATTGTTAAAATCAAGTATACTTTCACATGAGGGGCATCATTCTTATTTCTGACTTATTTTAAAGGTAAAATGCTATATAGCATTGTATCTTAAAGTGCCCCTGTGTTATTACTACTGTTTCTTTGACAACAATGTTTTGTTCTTTTCTTCTTCCTCTCATTTCTAAATATATGTTTTCTTCATTCTTTTCTTAATTTTATTTTTCTCAGTTTCTGTACCACCTTCTTTGACCATTTTGTTCATATCTGTGACTTCTCACTCTTCCTCTCCTGGTCAAATCCTATCTCTGGGCTCTGGCTTTCATTTCTAGCTGATTGCTAGACATCTTTCTCACAGATGACCCTCAGGTCTAGTAACAAGATAATATACTACCCAGCTCTCTAAACCTCTTCTGCCTCCTTATTCAGCATCACAGTTAATGACTCCAGCATTCAGAATAATAATAAAATCTTCTTCTCTTTCTTTGTCCTAGCCACTACCTTATTTCAGATTTCAGGCTCTAACGGCCTTTAATATAAACTATATCAATAATTTCTTAAGATTTTTCTTCCCTATGATTCTTAGCTATTTTTTTTTTCATTTTAGAATCAGCTTTCTAAAGCCTAGCTAATTGGTATAAATTTAGTATTACAAATCCTCAGTGTCCTTCCCCTATTCCTACTAGCATGTTCTAATTAAAAACCAGATTCTTGTCCTTCAAGGCTCTTTCCAACTTGATTTCAAGTTTAACTTATAAATTGATCCCTTACCTCTATAGTCACCTCAGGCTCCTGCCACAACCTGACAAATGTAAAAATTCTGTGTGTCTGTGCCACTGATTATTCTATTACATCCATTTCCTCATTTTTCTTCATAAAAACCTCACAATGCAGACCTCTAAGCAAAACATAATATGCAAAGGAATGACTGGTAACATTTAATTAAGTTTAAATAAGTATTCAATTTTTTCCTTGATTGCCCTTGTGGAGAGCTAGTATTTGCTAATGGGCCTCAGTAAGTAATGCCCTTATCAGAGTTGGAGGTTGTGTCTAAATTTTCTGTTAGTGAGTGAAAGGCATCACTTAGCCAAAGGCTTAGTTTAAATGGTTCATTTCTTTCTTTCATTCTTTTTTTATTTTATATTTATTCTACAACTCTTCATCGAATACCTACTATGTGCTGTATATTGTTCTAGGTACTGAAAGATAAACTAACAAGCAAAACTAATATGATTACTGCCCTTTTGAAGTTTATGGATTAGTTGGAAAATGGTTTAGTAAAAAATATTAAAATAAAAGTCAATGATATCCATGTCAAGTGCTAAGAAGAGCTGCTTATTTCTGGTCAAGAATATAGTAGGTAAATGCTGTGCTTGCCTCCTCTCATGACCACATCAAAATTACAACTAAACTACAGAACAACCATCATTGAGAATAACCTAAACTCTAGATGAACAGAATTCCTATAATTAAGGACATACAAAAGAAGCTATCTAGAGACCGTTAAGAGAGGTGGAGATGTGGAACAGGATTGTCCTACACCTGCATGCAGCAATTAAAAATCAGGAGGGACATCTCAGCTGTGGAGGACCCCTTGGAGGATTGAAGAGTCCAAGCCCCATACTGAGATCCCCTTCCAAGGGTTCTAGCTTTCCAGTGCCAGGAAGAGAAGTCCTCACAACTTTTGGCTATTAAAACCAGTGGAGACTGCAGCTGAGTGAGACAGAGGGCAGCTGGAGTCATAAGTGTTCCTCTTAAAGGGCCTATGTGTAGACTTACTCATTGGAAGACTCACTTGCTCGGAGCTCCACAAGTGGGGAGGCAGCTCAAGAGGCACCAGGGACATATGGAGAGGAACCAGATGTCTGGCTTAATGGCAAGGGCTGGAGTGACAGCTTTCTCTCAGGCAGAAGTGTGGGTAGAAGCCATTGTTCCTTTGTTGAACCCTCTGCCCTACCAGTGCAGACTCAGGCAGCCACCATATCTCAGTCTTCATCAACCTGGCTAATGCCAATTCGCCCTGCCCTGGTGATTCCCTGAGACCCTACTCCACCCAGCTTATGAGTCCACCCAAGCCATTTCCAGTAGCTTTTCCATATAAATAGCCTGTCTTGGCTCAAGCAGCAGACTTTTCTAAAGTCTCTCAAAGGTTCATGATCCCCAAAGAAGAAGCATCTGATCTTGGCACATTCTGTACCTTTTGCCAAGTAGCCCAAAGCCTGGCAATAGCCGCAGCCAGCCTTAGTTTGTGTCTTGGCTTCTCAAGGCACCATCAATCCCAGCACAGGTGGCAGCCATCTGCACATTTCTTGGTGGCTCACACAAGGTGGCCCTGGGCAAGACATAGTCTGTGGCTGAACTTGGCCAAGAGGCTCAAGGGTTGGCCTGTTAAGAGAGGCCCCAAGGGCCAGCTTCAGATCAAACTGAGCATCACCCAGGGCACAATTGGAGGACAATTCACCCAAAGGGCAGAAAGGGCATGCACCAGAGCCCTACTAAGGAAAATTCTGCTCCACAGCGTTAGCTCCTCACTGGTCAGTCCTCATAATGAATCAGCCTGAGGGTCAATACCTCATATGGATGTGCAAACAGCAACCAAGTCTCAACTGCAACAGAAGGGCACACACAAATTATACAAGGAGCACACATGGAGCATCTGGCTCAGGTGATCAGAGATTGCATGACTAGGTCCCATAGAATACCTACTATATAAAGCCACTCTACTAAGACCAGGAGATATAACAGTCCTACCTAGTACATAAAAGCAAATACAAGGAGGCAACAAAAATGAGGAGACAAACATGTCCCAAATGAAAAAATAGGACAAAGCTCCAGAAAAATAACTAAACAAAAGGGAGATAAGCAATCTACCAGAAGCAGAGTTCAAAACACTGGTTATAAGGATGCTCAACGAACTTAGGGGAAGAGTATATGAACTCAGAAGATAATTTTAACAAAGAGAGAGAAAACAAAAAGGAAAGTCAGAAATGAAGAATATAATAACTTAAAGAATGCATTAGAGGGAATAAATAGTAGATTAGATGAAGTAGAGAATTGAATCAGCAATTTAGAAAATAAGGTAGCAGAAAAAACACCCAATTAGAACAGAAAAAGAAAGAAAGAATTCAAAAACATTTAAGGGACCTCTGGGACAAAATCAAGCATATCAACATTTGCATCATAGGAGTACCAGAAGGAAAAGAGAGAGAGCAAAAAATTGAAAACCTATTTGCAGAAATAATGACAGAAAACTTTACTAACTTGGAGAAGAAAATAAATATACAGGCCCAAGAAGTGCTGTTCTTCATTTCTAGTCTCACAAGCCAGAACTCTGCTGTTGGGTGTCAGTGGTCCCACTGCCCATGTTTTTCTGGACTATACTCTTCCCTCCACCCATACTGCTACTAATTGGTTCAGATATTTGCTATTTATTTTCTGCTCTATTGTAACTTACCTCTCTAAGTGTTCTTCCTAACTCTAGTCTTACTGTATCAGAATGACTTTTCTAAAACAGGTGTCTAATCATATCAGTCCTTTGCTTAAACTGTTCATAGCTCTCAGATTTCTGATGAAAGTCCTTAGAAAGGTATTAGGGCTCCTCATAGTCTGACCGCCGTCTGCAATTCTGGCATCACTATGCCATAAGCACTCATTTTGCCTATATATTGAGCTACTTGGCAGTCCCCCATATGTATGTCTTTTTTCTTTGCCTCTGTGCCTTAGCACATGGTGTTCAAAAGGCAGATGATCAGAAAAATATATTTCAAATAGGGAATCCAGCAAAAGAGCATAGCACAGAGGAGAGGAAAGGTAAATAATGTTTAGGTTAGCATTCATACAGAGTAAAAGAAATAATCAAATAATTGTGTATTTTAAACTACTTTTGTAAGGAAAAGCCAGTAGACCAGATAGGGTGAGGATATAGGTTCTACATGAGAGGATTAGAAAAATGAAGGAATTTGGGAGGATAAAAGAGAACTATTGAAGTTTTTTGGAAAGGGGAGTGACCTGAGCAGAACTGTTTGTTTAATGTGTTACGTAGATTGGACTCCATGGAGAAGGAACTGCAAGCTGAGCTAATAGGTTTAGGAGTCTGTTGGGATAGTTTGGGGTGGTGTTTACCCCTAATTAAAAAATAACCATGAGCTATTTCTTAAGAGATGGTAATATAGTGTGTTTTCATATCTCATTGAATACTTATTTAAGATTTTCCCCTTTTAAAGTGCATGAATTTGAAACCTTCCTATTATTTATCCAGTATATGAGTATAAAAATTATAAATTGAATGGAAATTTATCACTTCATTTTAAATTGGTATATATTCACACATGTAACAGATCCATTGGTTACAGTGACAAAGCATTAGGAATCGATATATTTAAGAATATAATGAAGAGCATGAAATTCTAATAAATCTGCAAACTTAATTTAAAATAATTTGTGACAAATCTGTAATTTGGCAACCAACTAACAAAAATTCTTATATAGCATAGTAGAATATTGCCCCAAAAAGTGCAATAATAATCATATTGCTTTTCTGATTTCATTGATTAGGAATGAAGTCCCTTTTCAGCCTCAGTGTGTTACCTGCCCATTGCATCTTTAGACATTTATCTTTTATCTTATTATTTCTAATGAGAACTTAAAAACATAAAAATAATTCAGTTAAATTTTATAAATGCAGGGATTTCAAATAATGAAAGCATTTTAAAATTTATTTTTCATATTGAAACATGTGGTCAAATTTTAATGAATGCATATTTTTATATATGCTCCCAACCTAAATGATAGCAGGACTCTTAGAAGTAAGTGATGAACTCACTTTTGATTTTTGTTCCTCTGAACTGAGTTCCGAAACAGTTAGCCCACAATTAACTAGGTTTATATCCGAATGTATCTTTATGTCTTGGACTTTGGTCATATGTGGTAGGTTGATAATCCTGAGAGAGATGGGTAACTGTGGGTCAGGGTAACATTCAAGTAGCCTACCTGCAACAGTACTATGCCTCCAGCTTTGATCTTCCTGGAGAGAGAGTGGTCTTCCAGAAAGTGTGATATGACTCTCGCTTAATCAAATACAATCAATCAACCTGGGTTCCCAGCTGGGGATCCTACTCTAGAGGGTGTTGCTAATTACTTTGCTGTGTATATTGGCTGTGCTGGCTTCCTTCAGTTCCTTTTGCTATGGATGCCCTGTTTGATCCATCAATGTGGTAGCAGAGTCCAGCCTTCTTGTCAATCATAGTGTGCTGTGGGCAATATAGCGGCTGGGTGTTACTATGTCATTTAAAAATATTTGGGTTGAATCATGCTCTTTCTTAAATAATTAGCTTAAAATAAATTTAGTGGTACGTGTCAGTTGTTAAATGGTAATAAAGATTTGCCTTCATATTTTGAAATTTTAATACATTAATAATATATTCATTTAAAATAAAAACGTGCATTTTTATTTAAAATAGCTTATATGCTAAGCAGAAGTGCATTGATGTAAGAAACATCCAAACTTGTGGAGAATTTTTATAAAAATTTTTTTGAGCCAAGCTGATGACAACTGCTTGGAAGCAAGATCTTAAATGCTCCAGAGAATGACAGTT
Source organism: Macroglossus sobrinus (assembly GCA_004027375.1). Classification (NCBI taxonomy): domain Eukaryota; kingdom Metazoa; phylum Chordata; class Mammalia; order Chiroptera; family Pteropodidae; genus Macroglossus; species Macroglossus sobrinus. Next base: position 445,795 of record PVKZ01000682.1, on the reverse strand, counting down.
CCACAATTTTTAAAATGCATTTGAAAATAAGAAGGGACCTAGGGAAGATTACATGAAAGTGGGAGAAAACAAGGTGGGGATTGGATTACAGGATAGTTAAGATATGTGTTCTCTTGAGGGTGGTCATGTGTATTTGAAAGGTGTATTAACCTAGATGCAAACAAACAAGCAAACAAACAAACAAACAAACAAACAAATGGATATGGTTTGCCTAAGGCAAAGATAAACCTTTAACTAAAAAAGTTATATAACTGGGGTGTGACTACCCACCATAACCTGCCCAGTTAGGAATTTATGATCAGATCACCCTGTGTGTTTATTTTCCATGGAATACTCTTTACAGTCCACAAGTGATTATTATAGTTCCTGTGAGGCTAGACAAAAATTATTTAGGAATGTGAGAATGTTATTAATTAAAAAAACTGAGAAATGCTGGCTAAAGGGAACAGCAATGCTACGTTCAGCTAGACTGTTCTTGGTGGTAAATAAAAGGAGAACATGGAGACGAGAGACCTTTTCCACACCACCAAATTTCATAAACATTTAATGAAACACCCATGAGATGATCTTGCACAGCAATTAGTAAGATTAGACTCCAAAATTCTTTTATATGTTTTTTTTTTTGTACAGAAGTAGTATTAATTAATTGTAAAATTGTCATTGTGTGCTCAGTCCAGTGCAAAGACAGTAAAATGCTGCTCTTATAAGTTCAGTGTGCCTGCTGTCCTAATGTGATTTCAATTTCAGGAAACTTTGCAGAAATAACTGGCAATGATGTAATATTATTGATGTCCATTATAAAAATTATTTGCACTACAGCTAAATATATATCCAATCTTCATGCTTTTATATACTTTAACATTTTATAAGAGCATACAAAAATTTTGAAAATATCACTTTAAAATAAGAATAAAATGAAATCTCCAGTTAACAAAAGAATGTCTTGCAAAGTTAAACTTTATTTTTTAGGTTCTATAAATTGGCTTTATAAAGTAGAAAGATAATAAATTGGTAACTCTACCTTTCTGGAGACCTTAGAGTTGAATCAATAAATGTAACATTTTCACACTTTTGCTTCACCAATAACTAGAGATTGTATTTAAAATATTCTTAGAAAAATTATACTCCTCTTCCAGGAAATAAGACCTAGCTTCTAGAAAACATTGCAGCTGATGTTCAGTCCCCAAAAGTAAAAATCTCTCACTAAGGAGTGACATGAGATATAGCTCCTGAGGAGCAAAAATCAAATTTTTCTATTTAAGACTGGAGGATGTGCACTGGGTACTGGTAATAGTGGAAAAGAGGAGAGCAACTGATAACTAAGTATTTTAATCACAAAATGTACTTATAGAGAAGTGTCAAACTCTTTAAAAGCATTAGCTACTCATAATTAACATCCATTCTAACCTGCAGAAAGAAATAGAGGCTTGATTTCATCTTTCAAAATAGGATATTATCCCTTCTAGGAGATTACAAAATTCAGAATCAACCTGGGAACAAACCATAGCTTACAATTTCAGGAAAAAAAAAAGGTGGGATATTTGCAGCCCTTGTGAAATTAGGTGGAATGAAATGCACCTTGTAATAGGATAACTTTACAACCACAGCAATTCTTCATAACAGTTTGCCCCTTTATCTAATGTTCCATCTTGGCCAGAGAAATGCTGTTACTTCAATCATTCTTTCATGTTTTCTACTTCACTCTCTTCCGCTCAAAAAGCTTGTCTGGTACACTGGTACCATTTCTATCTTTTTTCTCAATCCCTTACCACATTAGAGTCGTTCAAAACCTTACAGTCATGCTCTGCATACTGACGATTCAGTGGGTGCTGAACATAAGCAACAGTGGTCCCATAAGGTGATAGTGAGCTGAAAAATACTATTGCCTAGTGGTGTCAGAGCTGTTATAACGTCAAAGCATAATGCATTACTCACATGTTTGTGGTGATCAGGTATAAAAAAAACTATGGAAGTACTAGTTGTATAAAAGTTTATCACATACAATCATGTACAATACAGGCATACCTCATTTTATTGTGCTTTGCTTTTTTGAGCTTCACAGACAGTGTGTTTTTACAAATTCAGGGTTTGTGGCAACCCTGCACTGAGCAAGTCTATCTGCGCCTTTTTTCCAACAGCATTTGCTCACTTCATGTCTCTGTCACATGTTGGTGATTCTTACAATATTTCAAACCTTTTTTATTATTGTTATATTTGTATGATGATCTGTGATCAGCGATCTTTGATGTTGTTATTATAACGGTTTCAGGGCACTATGAACCCATAAGCTGGAGAACTTAATAGACAAATGTGTGTGTTCTGACTACCCCACTGTTCTTTCCCTCTCCCTCTCCTTGGGCCTCTCTATTTCCTGAGACACAGCAATATTGAAATTAGGCCTATTAATAATCCTGTAATGTCCTGTAAGTGTTCAAGTGAAGGAAGAGTCGTATATTTACTCCTGATGCTGTGGAAATCATTGAAATGATAACAAAGGATTTAGAATATTACATAGACTTAGTTAATAAGCAGCAGCAGGGTTTGAGAGGATTGACTCCAATTTTGAAAGAATTTCTACTGTGGGTAAAAGGCTATCAAACAGCATTGTATGTTACAGAGAAATTATTTGTGAAAAGAAAGGAATTGATGTGGAAGACTTCATTGTTATATTATTTTAAGAAGTTGCCACAGCCACCTCAGTTTTCAGCAATGACCACCCTGATCAGTCAGCTGCCATCGACAGTGAGAAGAGACCCTCCACCAGCCAAAAGATTATGAATGAAGCCTCAGATGATTTTTTTAGAATAAAGTATTTATTAATTAAGGCATGTACACTGTTTTTAAAGACATAATACTATTGTGCACTTAATAGAATACAGTATAGCATAAACATACCTTTTCCTATGCACTACACTGGGAAACCAAAAAAATTTTATTACTCATTTTATTGTAATATTTGCTTATTGTGGTGGTCTGGAACTTAACCCTTAATATCTCCAAGTATGCCTGTATGCGATACTTGATAATGACAATAAACAACTATATTACTGGTTTATGTATTTACTATACTATACTTTTTATTGTTATTTTATATTGTATTCTCTATTTATGAAAAAAAAGGTTGCTGTATAACAGTATGCTGTTACTTCTAATACACCTTGTGTTATCTGAGTTCTTGATTGCATTATTTTTCTCTTGTACTTTAATCTTGTGTTGTTTTATACAGTAACATGCTGTATAGATTTATAGCCAAAGAGCAATAGGCCATACCATATAGCCTACGAGTAGAGTAGGCAATCCCACCTAGGTTTGTGCACTCTATGATGTTTGCATAACTATAGATTGGCCTAATGACACCTTTCTCAGAATGTATACCCATCGTTAAGCAGTGCATGACTGTATGTACATCAGATGGCTAAAACATTAATTGGATTTTTAATCATCATAATAGATTGATCTCCCTTGACCCTGATTGATCACACTAAAAACAGAAATACTGGGTATAATATTTTAAAATATGTATTAAAGCCATGAAAATAAATGTAGAAGACATAATGAAGTTAAAAAGCAAGATAGTAAGATTTCTAGGTGCCAGAAATGAAGTAGGACTCTTTAGTGATGAAAGGGGTTTGAATCTGCATGGTATATGTCTCGGTGGTGGGGTGGAATATTTAAGGGACTAGAAAGCTTTGCTCATCAGCTTGGCATTATGACTGAAAGTGAGCTGTTCACTCTAGGCTGGTAGTATACAAAAAGACACTGAAACACCAAGACTTCCATATGTGAGGGCCACATGTATGAGTGTTTTATCATTTTTATCAGGGCCCCATTTTGGGGACTCCCAATAGATTTGATCTTGCAATCTCAGTATCAGCTCCATAAGAATTTCCAGAAAATTTTATTTTTTTTTATTCCCTGCCATTAGTGTGCCTGGTACTTTTTATTGAATGTCAAACATTGTATATGATACACTGTAGAGGCTTCAGATAATGTCTTTCTTCAGTGAGGCACCTCTTAGGTAAAGCAACGTGGCACTAGATCATCATCTTAATCCAATCAAGCTGGATAGAGACTAAGCTGACTAGAGACTAAGTTGGAGCTTTTGTTGTTATTACTACTTTTTAAAATGTCTGTCTATGTCTGATTTGCCCTCACTCTAGGGTTTTAGCCTACCAGACTCAGTACAGTCTTTGGTGTATTTTGTTAAGGGCCTATTGACTTCTACAAAAAGACCAAAGATCAAATTAAACCTACATTATAGAAGGGATTTGCTTGTCAGAAACCTCTTCTCCCTTCTTCCTCAACACTTGCCACCTTCACCAAGTGTTCATAATAACCTATAAACCTTAATTGCACATTTGAATCAAATGGGCAGCTTTTTAAACTTATGCAACCTCAGGTTACTCCCAGGACCAATCAAACAGAATCTCTTGAGATGGAACCTCAAGCTCTCCAGATAATCCTAAAGTTCAGTCAAGCTTGAGTGTGGCTGCTGTGGACTTCCACAGTAACCACTGATGGATTGGTTTCTGATGAGTCAGGTAAAATAGAACAACATAGTCACCCATTAAAATACTTTTTGTTATGTGTCCTTAAAGCTCTTCTACTTGCTTTGTTTTACTTTTCAGTTCTTGCCAATTTTATTTGCTTAATAAATATTTACTCAATATCTATTTTTTTTGCCAACACTATGCTACAAGGGAATATATCTATTAAACAAGATCATCTTTCCTTTAAGTATCTTATAATGGGTGGAGATGGACTCATACATAGAGAACTCATAATGTGAGAAGTGGTAGGATAGGAATAGGCACTTGATCTAGTCTTCAGGGATATTAGGCCTCCTGGAGATGTCTTGAGGAAGATGGAGTAATTCAGGCGAAAAGTAAGGTGGAATGGTGAGGCAATGGTATAGATAAAAGGAACAGTATAGGCAAATCCTTGAGGCAAAAAATACAAGGCACACTTAAGAAATTATACATTCCCATGACCGTATATTTGCTCTTCCCTTACAGTTACTGCCATATGGAGTTGTTTTCTTATTTCATTGGCTTAATGCATCTCACTTATTCTATGTGTTTCTCTAGATTTTTATAATTGATCTGGATTCTGAATGAATCCGTTTAGGCTGATTTTTTTTTTTTTGCATATGTTCATCTGATTTGCCATTATGATATGTGTTTTAATTTTAACCAATAGCACTATCCTAAATACCTTATCTGTTCACATGTGTCTATTTAAAATTATTCCTAATTTATTAGCACAATGGAAATTAAGTACTTACTGTGTGCTGCACATATTTGTAAGATACAATAGTGATATAACAGTAAACCAAATTTTATAGGCTTAAGCATTTCCACCTTAAGAAACCATGGAAGCAGCCAGAGTGGTGTAGAAAATACCTTTTCAAAAGAGATAGTGAAAGCCATGTCACTCAACAAAGCCCACCCTAAATACAATACACAGGTGCCAGAAACATCAGAATCAAAGGGGAACTGTATATTCCCCTTTAAAAATGGTGGATGAAAGATGCATTGAACTGAGCAGCTAATATTGCAGATTTGCATAATTTGCAAAAAAAAAAAAAAAAAAGGCAGTTATTCTTCAATGTGATGGCCTGAGAGAGGAAATGGCATGCATAGGTGCATGTTTCTCCCAAATAAGGAAAGTACAGTGCGTCATAACCTACTGATGGCAGTTTTTCCTAAGTGAGTTTGTTCTCAGTGCATTGTTTTTAGAAAAGTCTGACATCCTGGCTAGGCTGAAATAAGAAAATGTTCTACATTTATCTTTCTGCCTTCAGGTACGAGGTTTTGCAACATCGAAGGTTTCGCCTGGTAAACTGCTCTAAGAGTGCAGGGAAAGCTATATTTTCTAAGTTTGGTGGGTGTTGGGTATGAAACATATAATCTTGTATGTCTATCAACTTTTTAGATATTTTAAAAATGGGAGGCATGGGAAACTAATTTTAATTCTGAGGTCCTGGGAACCACACACTTTCTTGGGGAGATAATAACCAAGGCAGCAGCTGTTGAAGAAATCCAGGTTCAGAATACGACCTCTGTCTGTGACTGAGAAGAATAAAAACTTTAAAAATAATGATTATAGGACTTTAACTTGAGAACTTGACATTTTAGTTTTTTTAAACTTGCACTTACAAAGACAAAAAATTATTTTGTGCTATAGTGACTTTGGACATTAAACTCACAGAAGCAAGGCAATTTGATTTTTAATTGAACACTTTAGACTTTAAATCCTGTGAACTTTAACTTGTAAAGAAATTTAACTTGGGACATTAATATCTTTCTAGGAAATTTACAAAGGAAGGTAATTTGTATTCAAATTTACGACTTCTATATGTGTCAGCATTTTTTAAATGGCATATCTTGATGTTTTTATTCAATCTCTTTGCAAAACTTCTGATAATCTGTGTTGGATGTGGCCATACATAATTTGGAATGAGAAATTTAAACATGGGTTAATTTAATTGGTCATTTTTAGAAGCTTCTGGGGCAAATTTAGTGCTATTTTTCAGCGTTATTAGGAGGATCCACAAGACAATCATACATAATACTGGGGTAGAGGGTTCACAAAGGTGGTACAAAACTTCCATGATGAATTTCTGATCTCCTGTTAGAAAGGATAAACTTCTCTCCTGGTTGCCCATAGTATTGGTAGTTAAACCTAAATGGATTAACAGAACAAAGAGCTATAGATATTAAAAGAAAATAATACTTCTCAACTTCTCAGGTCTCCATGTGGAGGGACTTTCCTAGAGTAATTTTCCTGACCTTTTTTCCCCCATAGAGCAGGAGGGAGTTTCCTGGTAAGTGACTGGCAAACGTTGATTTAAGTTTCTTGATTGGACAGAGCTAATCTATTACAGGGACTCTGTTTTCTCTTCCTCCTCTACCCCAGACTAGGCCTTTGTGTTCTGCTCATTCAGACTTTTCTTCTAGTGGCTTTCTCAAACTTTAGATTTGCAGAGAGTGTTGGCAAGCCCTTTTTGTTCTCAGCATTAGGAAACATTCTCCAAATATTTGTGTCACTAGTGAAAGTGATATTTTGATATTTGCATTCTTTTCATGTCTTGATGGATTTAGAACTTGAGCGGGAAAGAGAGGGGTACTATGTATTTCACACACTGGGACCCCAGCCCTAGACTTTGACTTTTCTGAGCCCTGCTCTTCAGTCTTGATTTTCTAACTTGATCTACTGCCTACAACTAGGTCTTTTTGTTGTTGTTCTGTAGTATATCATCTGCCAATAGTTCTTATTACCATCCTAATGCCAGGAATGTAGACATGATCATACTCTTTTAATTTGAAATGAAATTTATAAAAAAGTTACTTAGGAAATATTAACAATAAGGTGGAATAATGTATTGGAATCACGTATATGGATGAAAAAAATTTTGATAGTTTGAATTTGAAACCATTCATATATTAGACACTGTATAGATAAAACATTCATCTATTTTGGTTGAGTTGTTCCTTTTTTATCCAAACGTTTTATATCATATGGTTGGAATAAAAGAACATTGATTTACCTTTCAACAACTGTGTGGTTGTAAATTCTCATATTTCTAATTTAAACCTGTTTTAGGAACCTGCCCACATGCTGAGGCTGTTGCTTTCTAGTTTGTTTTTGATTAGCTTTAATTACTTAAAAAAAATGTCTGCATCTAAACTTTATGGATAGCAAATTCCATATAAAATACATATGGATAATGCTAGCAAATTCCATATAAAATACATATAGATAATGTTGTTTTGTCACTGCTTATTTCCTTTCAAACTAAAAAGCAAGTTTTTTTTTTTCATTTTGAAGAAAAATCACACCATTAGGTTTCAACATTCAAGAGAATTTTAAAAGTTGCTAAAAGGCACTTTGAATTTTTTCTCATTCACTATATACTGTTTGGAGGATACTGCAGCCTAAGATTTTATTTTCTTGTAGTATATTTTTTAAGCATCTCATTTCAATATGTTTTATAATTATGTATTTATAGTCCTTTATTTATTGCAACTTAAATAAAAGTATAGATCTTGTATTAAAAAATAAGTAAAAACTCATGAATATATTTGATCCAGATGACAATAATGGAAAATAAATTAAAGTAAAAATTAGTGATCTAGTTATAAGTGGACCTTTTTGTAATCTTTTTTTTTCTATTGTTATTATGGATATCAGTTACCCAGTTTCAGAAATATTTAATTTCTAAGTTTTCAGCAGTGTTTCTTAAAACAGGATGCAAGTAGTTGTTTTCATTTAAATTTTTCCTTTTGTTTTATTTATTTATTTTTAAAAATTTGTTTATTTTTTTACACTGACATCGGTTAACAAAATCTCATAAGTTTCTGTTGTACATTTTAACAGTAAGGCATATATATATTTATATTGTGTGTTCACCTCCCATAGTTAGATTTCTATAACCACATATTTGGCCCCTTTTACCCTGTCTACCTCCCTCCACTCTCTTCCCTCTCCCCTCTGGTAACCACTAGTCTATAGTCCATGTCCATGAATCTCTGTTTGTTTATTTCTTAGTCCTGTTCTTTTGTTGCTTTTAGGTTTATATCCCATATTTAAGTGATATCATATGATTTTTAACTTTTTCTGTCTGGCTTATTTCACTTAGCATGATTATCTCAAGGTTTATCCAAAGTCATTTTTAAAAGAATGTTTCATTAGTCAGCTAACCACAGGCCTTTTTATCTGTTCTTGAAGGAGTGGCAAATAGACTGCATCTTTTGAGGTAACTATGCAGGGTTTACCTTTAAAGATAAAAAACATATTTTAAAGGCAAAGATAACACAAGAATTGGTCAATGTAATTCTCAACCTAAGGGAAACTAAAAGTTTGACAAGTCCTGTCAGCTACTAGTAATATTTTCAACTGGAAATACAGAGGAAAGAACCATGGTTTCATCTAAGTCATGAACAAAGTTATCATTTATTTGGAAAACATAACTCTTTTATTCAGTTTAATTATTGTATACTTGTCTTTGTAAACACAGTGTCTAGTATATCTAAGATCAAGAAATGATTTTGTGTTCACAGTCTCAGATAAATATTGCCCTCTTGATTTTTTTTTATTTTAATAGGTTTTTGAAATAATCATTGGGAGGTGGATCACATTTGTAACTTCCAAGATACAGTTTAGCTTTCATCCTATAATCAGAGTTTACAATCTGAAAAAATTGCTGGATAAAAACTATCCATAGAGTTCAAACATCCATTTAATGCATGAGTCCATCTAGAGAAAGATCAGTTTATTAGGGGTAGGTTAATGTTAAATATTATGTATACACACCCACACCCATTCTCTGTCTTTATTTTTTCTTCTTGAAACTATGACATATCCTTGAAATATTGCATCACCATTTTTCATTATTTTTGGAAATATTTGAAGACTGAAGCACATTAGGGTGGCCACTGCATTTCCAGTTTGAACAAATTAGAATGAACATGCCTTTCTTAGCTCTGCATATAACAGAGGTGACTGTTGTTGCTTTTGGGTCGAACGGATCTGAGTCCAAATTGAATCTCATCCAACTACTAGTTTGTGACCCTTGAGTAAGCTACTTAACTTTCTTTATTTTTCTTTCTTCATCTACAAAATAGGAATAAATTAAGTATTTTTATTTCTTTCCATTGTGGGGCAAGAATTAAGACAATGCATATAAAATGTTTAGCACTGTGCTTGGAACAAAGCAAGAATTTAATGTTAACAAAAAATGATATGAACAACAATAATAATAATGCTGGTAAAAGTAAGGAGCATTTAGGATTGGGAGGAGTATCTGGTTTGCAGGGGCGGCAAGATTCCAAGATACCAAGATAAGATGCATATTAGTGATTCAGGGAAATGAATCTGGTGTAGGGAATTTGGAATTGGTTGTCTTGGAACCTGGAATTTTATCCCCTTTATTATCATGCATGCAGACATGCATTCTGAAACAGAAAACATGGTGACTTGCTTCGGATAAATTGAAATAGTGGCAAGGAGTGGACATGGGGAAGAGTTATAAGGACTTCTCATCAAGTGACAGGGGGAGAGAGTATTTTTATGATATTATTTATTTTTCAGCTTTGAACTTCTTAAAGTGATGATTAAAAAAATGATAAAAAAGGAAATAAATGTCAGGCTAAAAAGGAATAAAAATATATTTAAATTTTAGGTTATATATCTTAGGTACTTTTAATGTAATATATGATATTTAAAGAAAATTTGCAAGATGGCTGTTAAATGCCTCAACATTTCTACAGTCTTGTGGTAAAGCTCAGGAATATGGATTTTTAACAAAAGCACAATAATTCTAACCTATATGTCCTGAACCACACTCTGAAAAACACTGTCCTAGACTTTGCTCCTGAAAGTGTGGCCCATCGGCCAGCAGCTTCAGCCTCCCATGACAACTTATTAGGCAGAATCTCAGGCTCCGTCTCAGCCTCAGACCTACTGGACTAGAATTTGTGTTTTAAAAGTATCCCCAGGTATTTGTACACACAGTAAGGTTTGGAAAGCTCTGATCTAGATGCTTCTGTTTCTCAGTGTCAGTCTGCTGACATAAGGGCCACAGTCCCCCAGTTGTACAGCTACAGAGTGTCTTTTGGCACCAGTGTAGGAACAGCAAGCAGTTTGTTTCCTTTCTTAAAGATGACATTTGATCAATGACTTGAATTCATCTAGCTCTGGAATTCTTAGATTTTAAAAATTGTTCTAATATAAATTTTACCGAATATTAGTTATTTTCTTTAACTTACTTTTCCAAGCACTTTTCATTTCTCTGGTATCATGTTAGCTTATACTTAGCTTTTTCAGAATAAAGACATTGATATCTGTCTTGAACTAATTCCTTCAAATTTACTCCATTCCTCCTGCAGTTAAGAACTCATTTCTCCTTTTCTTTTTTCTCCTTTCTTCAAATGTTCTCTGCTTGATTTACTGTTTCATTCCTGTTTTCAAAAACAAAAGTGTTCATAAATATTTGAAAAACACCAAACAAATAAGTTTAATAATGATCAAGTGAACACTTAACAGAATTTTTATAAATAAAATATAAGAAGAAGCCTAACAGAAAATGTACGCACTCATTACCGAATTACCACTAATGAACCCAACCACTCCTATGAGCATAGTATTGAGGCTGGGCACACACAGACAAAAAGACAGGCTCTGCTGACAATCTACTGGGGAATTTTAGATATACAAACTGTGAAGTTCTTTTATTACATAATACTAGAAATGCCTGCCCTGAGAAATTAAAGTTGTAGGAATATCTATCAAACTATTTCAATAAACAGTTTTTGTTTTCTTTTTTTGTTTTATTTCCTCTCCTCTCTTTAATGTTTATTTTCTTTCTTTCCTTCCCTTTCCCTTTTTCTTTTCTCTACTTCTTCTCTTTCTTTGCCTCCTTTTCCTTCTTTTTTTTTTTTTTTTTTTTACCAAGTAACAGCCATATACTAGATGTAGTATACATAGATGTAATATAAAGTAACTAATGAATTCTCCATCTTGTTTTTTAGGTACTTAATAATGATACTTTGATCATTCAGCATAATTAAAATCTGAATTGGGTAACATCAATCCTGTGGATATTCCCAATAGAATGAATTTTGTGTTTTTCACTTTTAGGTTCTGCGTGTGCTACTTCTGTGGATTTAGAGAAGGCTCCAAGGAGCAACCCATATGTCTGAATTGCAGCTAGTTTGTCAGACTTAAGATTAATGTAATATCTATACTGTTAACTATTTTGGCATCCACTTAAACAAAAAAAATTCTCAAAATCATTTAAAAATGTTAAAATATTTAACTTAAAATGACATATTATTTACTTTATTGTTCTTATAGAACATCCTTTCTGTTAAAAGAACATAATGTAATATTTGTAAGGGAGTTTAGGATAATTGGGAAAATGGGGAACAAAAATAAAAAAGGGAGATAAGTTTCTTTAGGAAAAATTCAATACAGGAAATGAACAAAAGTGGTTTCATAGAAACAGATGCAGCTCAATCTTGTTTTATGTAGCCACTGGAAAGGCAAACAGACTTCCCAGCTCTTTGGGAAAGGAGGTAGGGGACAAGCACAAATCTGGTAAACTAGGAAACTTATCATGTTTCATTGATTCTAAGACACACATTTTATCATCTCTAAATTAGGATAACTCTGACAGTAGATCGTCTGTTATTATTTAAGTGGTATCATTTTCCCCATTTTCCCAGAGGAACATAAAATAATGATGTGGTTTACAAACAATGGTTCCTGAGATTCAGTGAAGTACAGATGTAGTGGTGACTTCAGTGATATCTCTATGTATATTCTCGCCCCTGTCCAAAGTATTTACTAATATCTAGCATTTTATTAATAGAACTTATTTACTTTGTAGCCTTTAACCAGGAGTGGGCACACATCTGGTTGTATCTTCCACTGATTTTTTTGTTTGAATGGGTTTAACAGACTGTCTGATCCTCGTGTGCTTTGAGGTTGGGCTTGCTAGCAGCAGTCGTTGATGTGTGTTAGAACATAGTAGTAGCTTATGTCTTCCACTGTTTCTGATTGTTAAACCCCATCTTTTGAGAACAAAATTGTCTTTAGCTTTAAGAAACAAAACTCATCTTAGTTAATGACAAAGCTGTACGAAATGTTGCTCCTTCCCTGCAGCCAGTCTGCATCCAGGGTCTGCTTAATGGATGGCATAAAAGTTTGCCCTCTTTGCCTAAATTTTGGGCAATTTTTAAGGGTCAGTTCAGCTCCAGAGCAACTCATATGCTTGGCTGAGGCCTTTGTTGCAGCTGCATTACAATTTAATCTTCCCTTTGACTAATCCTTTTCTTTACTTCCTCACAGGTGTTGATTTTGAGAACATACCCTAATAAACCTATTAGACACAAATCTTCATTTTCTCGGGGAATCTAGCCTAAGACACACCTTGAAGTGATGTTTGTGAAAGGTGTCTAGGAGAACTGTTTAGTTTTTCATTATGGGTATGCAGCTGACCTACTACCACTTATTAAAAAGTTGGTTCTTCTCCCACTATTCTGCAAAATAATTATAAATCAAATGGCTATATTTGTTGGGTTTGTATCTAAACTTTAAATTCTGTTCCATTTATATATATGTCTATTGTTGGACCAATACTATACTTCTTAAAACTGTAATACTCTAAAATATTGCTCTAAAATTGTGACATCTTGATCTGATAGACTTGTTTTATCAAATAGAATCTTTTTAATATTGGCAATTCTTAGCTTATTTTTTACATGTTTTACAATCATCTTGTCAAGTTCCAAAAAAATGTTTGTGATTTTATTTGGGTTGTATTAAATCTGTATATTATGGGGAGGGAAGGAGAGGAATGGTGTAGATGATAGAAGCGTTGTTCATCCCTCTTGTGACCAAATCAAAATTGTGACAGAAAGACAGAGCAAAGAGCAAGCAAAGTCCCCTGAGATCTAGAGGAACAGAAGCACTACAATAAAGGAGGGAAAAAAAGAAATAGCCTAACAATTATAGAAGTTAAGAGGTGGCAAAGAAATATAAGACTGCCTGGTCCCCAGCAACTGAGTGGGACAGAAGCTATGACAGCTGCAGGCACCTCTTAAAGAAACTTTGTCCACAGCTGAACTTTCGCAGTGAAGGAACTGCTAGTTCTGAGCACCAGTGCCGGACTGGCTGCTTGAGGAGCACCAGGGGGATACTGAGTTGTTGGGGTGAGGGTCGGAGGTGAGGCTCTCTTCCAGAAGAAGTGCTGGTGGTAGCCATTATTTCTCTTTTGAACCCTTCCCTCTCCCAGTGTGGACCCAGCACCACCATAGCAGAGACTCATCGAACTAGGTAATAGGTCGTTCTGCCCAGAGGATTCCCTGAAATGCTGCTTCCCCCAACTCATAGCTGTACCCCAAACTGGCCGCATCCAGTTTTATCCTTGGTGAATTCGATGCTCCTTGCTGAGCCGACTCCAAGACTCACAATAGTGGCAGCTAACCTTGGTTTCTTGTGTGGCCTTTTAAATCAACTGTAAGCATAGCATTTGTGAACCTCTTGCTGAATGTTAGTAGATAGCCCCAGAGAGGCACAGGCTGGGACTAAACTTGGCCTGCAGCTGAACCCCTCTCAGGACTGTGCCACTGTACACCTACTACACAAAACCACACTAATAAAACTAGGAGACTTAGGAGCTTTGCTTAATGCATAGGAAAAGAAAAAAAAAAACACATAAAGGCAACCAAAATGGGAAGACAAAGAGGCAAAAACCATATGGGAGAACAGAACCTAGGAAAATGGAGTCAAGCAATTTAACAGATGCAGAGTTCAAAACACTGGTTATAAAGATGCTCAGTGAACTTAGGGGAAGTGTAGATGAACTCAGTGAGAACTTTAACAAAGAGATAAAAAACATAAAAATGGAAATAGAAATTATAAAGGGAACAAGTCAGAAATGAAGAACATTATTTGAGATGAAGAGTATATTAGAGGGAATCAACAGAGTGGATAAAAAAGAGGATCAACTGATCAGAGAACAGGAAGCCAAGGACACTTAATCAGAATAAAGAAAAAGAAGCATCACTATATAAATTCTCACTGGGTTTTAGGGTACTTATTCCTGGGTTCCCTCTTACTAGGAACAAATTCCCCCTTCTGTGTTCCAAAGTGCAGTTGGACAAGTGTGTCCTGTCCATTTGATAAGGGTGAAGAGGTCCATTGAAGATGATGACTTGGTAAGCACCTTCCAAAAGGCATTGATTTTTTTCCTTTTATCTCTTACTACATATCTTAAGTGTTATAAAGTGAGGCAGTGGCTCTTTCTGATAGATGCTGAAGCAAATGATGATTCTACTAGAGTATTTGCACCTTCTAATAGTATAATTTGAAAATTTGTACTTTCTTGTTGGTTAATAGATAGAAAGGCACTCTTCCTTTTTTAATCCATAACACTTCATTTTAATTTCTTTTATGACATATATAATGTGTTATAGCTTTTGCATTATAGTTTTAAATCCTCATTGTATCTATAAATTTTTTGAGGGTAGGTCTGATGTCTTATTTCTCTTTGTACAAATAGATATTCAATAAATACATTATATTCTTTTAATTACTTTTCAATTGTACAAAAAATTATTTTAATGATAATGGAAATAATACCCTTTTTATAATTCTATTATGCTTACAAATTAAATATTTTATTTTTTTCATATTCCCTTCAAATCTATATTCATTAGGCATAAAATTGCTATCACAGCATAGATACAATATGTGTTTTTCACTCATCATTGTAGCATAAGCATTTTGCTCTATGTCTGGTAGAAAAACCATTTTTTATTTAGCCATTTCTCTAATGTTGAATATTTAGGTATTTTATACATTTCAGTTTTATAAATTATACTTCAATGAATGAAAATTTTCAGGGAGATTAGTTTTTGCTTTTTTTGTGATTAGTTTGTAAAAGTGAGTTCCAGGGCATGTGATTTACAATAGACACACAGCAATCAATGTTTGTTGCAAAATGAATGAACTAAATACTCTATTAGTCTTAATTACTAAAGTTTACTAACAGTCAGTCTCTAAGGTTATCTGACTCTCTATTACTCCAGGCTGTCCATATGTGGAATATAGCTATGAGAAAGGTTTAAATCTTCATTAAAGTGAAGGCAGAAATACAATAGGAAAAGATAAAATAGAGCCTTAGAACTGGAAATAAAAAGTAAACAATATTTTGAAAAGTGGAAAAACCATAGTTTTTTGAATTATATTTCCTGAAGCAAATCTTTGAATTGTTGAATCTTTGTTTTGGATTTCTGAAACTGTATCCCTCAAGTGACAACTGTCCTGATCCTAGGGGCTGCTTAACAAGTAACTGTGCTTTCATAAAAATTAGTTCTGATGGATTATCTCTCAAAAGACTGGGAGGAACAGTGCAGTGAATTAATTTACCATCCAAAAAGATGATTGAGTTGAAACCCAGGTGCCCAAGGAGGGGATTTATCACAGGGGGAGAAGCTGTGTTTTCCTCCTCCAGTGTACGTGGTGGCTCCATCTGTGCCCCTCTCTTCTGTAACCTCATGCAGTTACTTGCTAAAAAGGAGTTATGAAAAGAACAAGCATGGTAACCAGTATGATGATGAGATCCTGAAGGTATGTCACATTTCTTTCAATGTTTTTTTGTTTTTTTAGGATTATAGGAGCAATATATAGCATTTGGCCATCAACATCATTATAATCACTACCACCACAACCACCATCATAATTATTACCGTTTGTTTGTTTGTTTGTTTGGAGTTGTGATAGAATTCTATATTTTTATTGTCAATTTTAGTATTCTGAACTACCAGTTTCTAATTTTAAACCTGTAAATCCTTTTGATTCTTTTTCAGAGTTGTGTTTAAGACTAGTAAATATCTTCCTTCAAACAACAAGTAGCTCTTTCCAAATATCCACAATTACATTAAAGGGCCTGCTTTAACATTGTCATCTGTGAGTATTTAGGGCTTGTAGTCTGTCAACTGACTGTGCCTTTATTCCTTCTTTTACATGGTTACTTCTTGGTATAATTCTCTCAGAGGCACTTTTATGGCAGCTCTCTCAGCTATGGTAATGCTGGCACAGGCTTACGTTTTTGAAATTCAGAGATCTGAAAACAAGAAAGTTTGTGATGCTCAACCAATAGCTCAGGAATTCTCTTCTGCACTTTCTTAAAAGCCAGCCTCCTCAAATGTCTTGGAATATCACTGTTTTTTTTTTTTTTTTTTTTGATGCTTTACATTTTACAATATATCCTAAAGAAAATAGCTCAAGATGTGAGTTCCAGGAAACTTTTTCATGTTTCCTTTGTTTCAGTTCACTCAATGTCTGGGTTTTAGAATCTAGAATTAATGGTCATGTGCTCATTCTGTTGGGGAAAAATGCCTTTTGAAGCATCATTCAAAAGAGCAGAAAACTTACTGTGCTTCTGCTGTAGCCTTCATTTAAAGAATTTAGTTCATTGAGTCTACTTGAAATTGTCATGTAGCCTGAAGACTGTATTAAAACCTACCTCTCAATTCATTCTGCATCATTTAATCATTGCCACAGCCACAGGAAAGGGATCTTCAGAATCTCACAACTTTCTCTATTCACTGAATAGTGGCACTCATATTCCAAAAGTGTCAAAATATTTTGTGAAACTATTTATGCCGGAAAATTATTTTCTAATCTATAAAAATTACACTCAGTAACAATCTATAATTTAGAATTCTCTTTAATTCTTTCTTTTGCAAATTCAACTAGTATCTTAGTCTGCTCAAGCTTTCATAACGAAATACTACAGACTGGGGGGCTTAAACAACAGAAATTTATTTCTCATTTTTAGAGACTAGAAGTCTAAGATCAAGGTCCTGGCAGATTTGGTATCTGGTAAGACCCCTCTTCCTGTTGTAAGTGGTTGCCTTCTTTCTGTGTCCGCACATGGCCTTTTCTCAATGTGTGCTCCCAGAAAGAGGGTTGGAGAGGAGAGGATAGAGAGCATGCTCTCATGTCTCTTCCTCTTTGTATAAGGGCAATAATTTGATTATGAAGCCCCACCTTCATGAATAAATATAATCCTAATAACCTTCTAAAGGCCTCATCTCCAAATATAATCACATTGAGTAGTAGGGCTTCAACATATAAATTTGGGGGTGGGATATAGACACAAACATTTAATCCATAGCAACTACCAACTAAAATGAAACAAAAATGAAATAGAGGAAGCATGTGCAAAACTTTCTGAAAAAATTAAATTGGATATAGTAGAAAAATGGAAAATATACTTCATGGATATCAACATTGAAGTATCATGAAGTCAAACACAAGCAACCTTTAAAATATGTTTCATTATGGCCCAGCATGGAGGCAATGTTTTTGACCTTGGCTGTTACTTTGTAAAATGATGCATCCAGAACAGTACAATAGCTAAGAAAAAAAGTCTCCATATTGGCCCCTTGCCTGAGAGCACAACCCCAGAGTCATTTTGGCAAATCTAAGCAGTCAGCATGATGTCAGAAGCCACACTTTAGTCTGCAAGAGGTAATTGTGAAGGGTAACAGTCACCAGGATTATTACACTAGGTGAAGCCCATACAAGCTGACTTCCTGTGTGATAAAGAAAAACTTATGGAGGTGGCTTTTCCCGTTAACAATGTGCCTGCCACCCACTCAGATCTCTACTACCTTACAATAATGGTGTATTCAAGATGAGAAGTATAGATTGATTCTTTGTTCCTCATTAAACTCATCCTCCTGTCTGCCAAGCAGGAGTTTATAAAAACTGTAGTTACTGCTTGAAATTTTATCATAGTCCACTGAATAAGTAAATGTAGGTTTTCAAAAAGTGTTGATAACAGTACTACTGTATGAGAAATTTTATAGCCAAGTTTTGAGATTATTTACAAGGTTTCACTGGTATAATTTTGAAGTAGCTGGGATTAGGTCTTCTCATATTTCGTGTGTGTGTGTGTGTGTGTGTGTGTGAGAGAGAGAGAGAGAGAGAGAGAGAGAGAGAGAGAGAGAGAGAGAGAGAGAGAGAGAGGTATGACTGAGATCTGGGAATTGTGGAAACAGCATGATTTGGCTTGCTAACGTATTCCTTTATAGTAGAATTTTACTGAAAAGTGCATGAAAAGTGCAGAAAGATAATGTGGAAAGAGTTCTAATTCTGGTTTTGTTCCTTCTTATTTTATGAACCTAGATAAGTCACTTGTGTATTTGATCTGGAATTCAGTTTCCTCCTCTCTAAAAAGCAGGCTTGGATTACATGGGTCTCAGCTTTCTTCCAAACCCAAACTCTAACATGCTTTGTCTTTATCATTGAAGTCAAAGCTTTGTGGAACAAACATGAAGTTTGGAGTCAATAACTTGGGTTTTCACCCCTGCTTTGTTCTTTACTTGCTATGTAAGGCTGAGAAAACTTTGCCTTTCTGACGGCCCATTTCTTCTTCTTTAATATGGAAATTCTAGCATCCCTTCAGCATGGTTGAGAGATCTTAAATGATGTCAGATAGCTTGGTGCCTGGAACAGAATAGCATTCAATTTTGATGGTTATAATTATTAGTATTAAGAGGAAGATTACTATTCTTAGAATAGGATGATTGTTGAATAGGCCATGTGATCCTGGTAACTGGTTTGTGATGATTCCAATGTTTTTAAAACATTTAAAATTGGAGACCCTGTATTTTTTATTTTAATTCTTGATTTCTTAAGAAGGTGTTTCAAACAAGGCCCTTCTGTCTGTCTTTTTTCCTGTTCCCCAGCTGTAGCAAAGATAAACTCAAGAACTATATGAAAGCAGTCAGTCCCAAAATCCATATAAATCCTATTTATCTATCTCTTTAAGTGGTTTCATTTCTCATAATAACCAAGTTTAAAATTTTGGACATCTGGTTGTTGTGCTGATTTCATTCCACTAGTAATAGTTTTTTGTTTGTTTGTTTGTTTGTTTTGTTAGACTCTAACTAATCCGGACCTGGTGCTTTTATATGATGTTCATATACTTCTTTTACTTCCATCTTTACAAAAGCCCTTGGGTACTTTTGTTATTTTATTTTCCAGATGAAAAAACCAAGGCTCAAAAAGTTTGAGTAGCTTACCAAATGTCATTCTGCCTCAAAATAGAAGGAAATCCATGACTGTTTCTAAAATTTGAGTTGTTCCAAATATAATTTTCTATGTCACAAAAAATCAATCATTCAATTTTTTTCTATGTTTTAATGTTTAAATCATAAATTAAATTAAACAGAAGGCAATTTTAAAAAAATATTTTGAGTTTTTCAACTACTTCTGAGATGTAAAAAGTACTCTGTATAGGTTGTCTGCAAGATAGCTTAAAATTGCTAAGTGGAATGTTTTGCCAAATCAATTCATTGCAGATTTAAAAGATCACCATTTTAAGTGTCACATAGCAAATCAGAGGCTGAATAAAGATTCCAATTTTGGACTCTGAGTTTTCCATCTGCTTCTTAATCCCCAGGCTACCTGAGTCCTAAATTTATGTGGAATCAGAACCTATATTTGGTCTTGGAAAAAAAATAAGAAAGAAAAAATTAGTTTTAATTATGTCAGGGGTTAGAATCTTAAACATTTTTTTTAACCTCAAAATGCTTTGAGTCAATTTTATGCTTTCTTTGCCTGAAAACGTGGATTTTTTTTTGCATTTACTTTAGCACTATACATCATGTATTTTTAATGCTAACCATACTCTTTATGGCTCTTTACAAATCTTAAAAAACCTGTCTTAAACAGTGAATATACAGTGTAGCTGAAATTTATGAGTATCATTTGAACATTCACATAAAAAAAGGGCGATAATAATAATTAGACTAAATGCATCAGGAAGAGAAAGATGTCAGATAGAACCTTAGACAGTTCAATTAATAGAAGGGAATGATCAGTCCAACCCTGGTAAGTAGCAACAACAATGACAATACAAAGCATCATAAAACCTCAATGAATTATAAATTATAGACTGCTCCTTTTCGAGATATTTCTAAAATCTTAACAGATTGAACATGTGTATTAAAACAGGATTCTACCCTTCCTTATATTGTATTTCACTGGCTTAACCCCAATAGTTTATATATCAGAGATTTAGAGAACATCCATCAAGCATGGTGTATCAATCAGATTCCCATAGCGGTAATGCAGCATAATAAACAAATTCTAAATCTCATTTGCTTAGAATAACAATGATTTTCCTCTTACTCAGTTCTCTGCAGGTCAGCTAGTATAGTTCTGTCTTAGGCTGTGGGTTGAGTTCAAGTCTGCTCCAAAGACTTTTATTCTGAGGTCAGTGGCTACCTGAGTCTCATCCTTCTTGTGGTGGATGTCATAAACTCAAAAGGGCAAATAGAAACATGTGATACTTAAAGCTATGAATTGACGGTTTCACTCCACTCACATTCTGTTAAGTTAAAGCCAATCATGGCCAAGCCCAACCTCATTGGAGCACTGAAGTATTTGTTATGGTTCACCATGGTAAGGATATCAAAGAATAAAGACTGAGCAAATAATACAGTTTAGCACATGTATTGACAAATATTAAGCTTTCTGAAAGCACGAACAAAATGAAGTCATAAAATTTATAACTGTGTATCGTCAGTGCTGTTTCTAGACACAGAGAGACGTGGCTGTTTGCTTAATTCTCTGGGAATTCCAAGGAAACAGGAGGTAGGGATTGAGGAGAAATAAAATGAATATTCAATGAGAAAGTTCTAACCTGTTAAGAGACTTGCTTTCATAGAAGTAGAGATAATTCCTTAAGGTGTGCTGCAGAATAGATCAGCCCTAGAACTTTGGAGGTCATCTGTTAGCCCAATGCCACTCTGCTCATTAACATTTGTTCTTCTTGAGTGACTTTCAAGTTTATGGCAGTGAGCTAGGTTCTTTGGAGAAGAAAGTACTCGAGAAAATGAGAAGAGGATTAAATAAATTCAGGTCGGAAAAATTGATGGTTTGTAAAGGGAAAATGATGGGGAAATGGGTGGAGTAAAGAGGATTGATAGTAAGGTGCTAAAGTCCTTGAGGAAGGAGGGGAGTTAGGGAGTGTCTGTGAGGGAGAGGAAAAATACCTTTTTTCTATACCATTGTAAGTTCTCAACCGAAGTCTTTAATTAACAAGAGGAAAGCATACACATTTATTTAGTATAAGTTTTATGTGACCTGGGAGCCTTCATAAGGAAATGAAGAACTGAAGAAGTGGTTAAACCTGAACGTTTTTGTGCTAGGTTTGATGAAGAGTTATGGGAAAATGTGATAGGACAAAAAAGTAACTAAGATAAATGCAATACAGTGGGGGAAACAGCAAGGCCTGTTTATTCAGATTTCTCTTTGTGTCTCTCATCTTCAGAGAGAAGGATGTAGGGTGTAAAGTGGGTACCTCTCACTTGATGATCTTATGACTTGCTTCAGTAGAAAGTCAAAATTTTTTCTGTACCTGTCATTTCTCAGATTCTTTCAGCTCAAAACTTTTAGTGTGCCAAGGTGCTATCCTGAACTTGTCCTGAACTTTGTCACCTGTAATGAGAATGGGAAGACAGTGGTGTGGGATTCAGTGATTCATTCATTTAGTAAATGTGAGTATCTCCAGGGTTCTAAGTCAGGAAATATATTATATGTCAAGAATAAGAAGGATAAGAAGACACAGCCCTTACCCTCAAGTCACTGAGAGACTGATGAGGGAGTCACACAGTGAAAAGACAATTATTAAGGACAATTTTAAGGTAATGCAATGCTCAACATAAAATTGTTTAAGAAAGATATGTAATTCAGGTCTGGGAAGTTAATAAAGATTTCTAAGACCCACTGGCATTAAGCCAAGGCCCAGAAAGACTTAGGATGATGACATAGGCTTTAAAATAAAAAAAGTATAAGTGATGGCGGAAGAACAAAGTCTAGAAGCAGTAATAGTGAGCAAGGAGTCTACAGTATTCCAAATCTAAATTGGTGAGAGTGGAAGAAAAGATAAGAGATCTTAAAAATTGACCAGATATGCTGTCTAAACCATTCACTCCTCAGGGAAAAGCTGGGACTTGTGCTTTTCTTCCTCGTTGTGTTGCTCTGCTGAGGCTGAGGTTTATGGCAAGACTGTGTCTCAGCTCTTCAATGTGCATTTTTTCTCTTTCACTTAATCTTTACATGTCATTTGGTTAGTTTCTGGATTTTTTTTCAGAGGGAATTTTTTTATATGTACTTGTAGGTTTGTGTCATGGGAGGAGATGAGTTCACAAGCCTCCTACTCTGCCATCTTGAACAAGAACACCTGTCATATTCCTTTTAAATATTACCATTTACTACTTTTCATTGAAGTAACTGTCTCATTAAGGTATGTTCTGCCTCTTTATTTTTTATATCAAGTTATTGAAGGACAAGAAAGCTTGTTGTACATTTGCTCTTATAATTTTTTTTTTCATTACAGTGAAGTGGCAGTGATATATACTAGAGGTGAATGTAAGTAAATATAAATAGTGAAATAGGTGTATAAATGTGTATTTTTATAAGTTTCCATTTGGGTAGATGAAGAACAGTGGAGAAAGCAGAAATACTTGAAGCAGAAAGAATTGAAAGGAAAATAGAAACTGACTCTCATTTTTATGTTGATGAATGGTGAAAATGATATAAATAATACTAAATAAAATAAATGCAATTAATATATAGTATCACAATAGCATTTCTAAAACATCATACTTATTACATCAGGGACTCAATATAGGAAAATGTCTTTAGTATTAAGGTTGAGTAAGAGATTGGCTTACACCATATTAAGCATACCATTGGCTTGAATGTAATTGTTTTCAGGGATAATATGAATGTAAAATAAATTTATAGAAAAATTTTATTATAGTTCATAAATATCGTTTTTTTTTGTGGGAAACATCTCAAAGATACTCCAAGGAAAATAAGGTCTTATAAAATAAAATTTTCTAAAATATAGAAAAGTCTAATACTTTAAATCAAAATCAATCACTATATTGTAAATTAAATTGGTTGAGAATATATTAAATATATTTAAAAACTGAGCATTAATTAAATGCTGGCATACTAGGAAGTATTAATGACCTCATCAAATGATAGCCTTTTAAAAAATATCTTGAACCCTTTGTTATATGACTGGAGAAAAAAACACCCAAAACTTCCTACCTTCCAATCAATCTAATACATAAACAACAAAACAAACAACTCTGTTGACTTTTTCTGCTTTGTTTTACTATTGATCATGGGAACGTGAAGGATATCTAGTGAATAAATGAAAATAAGGGGTGGTTAAAAATGTAGTGAGGAAATAACGCATGAAATTAAGGTTTCATAGATATAATCTGTCTTAACGTGGCTTTGAATATGACTTCCCCACAAATTTAGAAGAAAAATTTCTTTGGTAAATTTTCAAACCTATAATTTAAAACCTCATCATATTAATATTTAAATATTTTCCTTCACATTTAGGTTGCTTTTACATTCCTCCAAATGTGGGTTCTTATGGCTTCAAGTTTGAAATATTGTAAATATTGTGGTTTAGTGCTTTTAAGTTTTATTGCTACAAGTATGTAGAGTGCTTTTTCATTACAGGATAAATTTGTTGCGAATCTTCTAAATGCTTAATCATAGCTCGGGCAACTTAGGGGATTTTGGAAAAAAATATAGATAAATCTGAATAAAGAAGAAGCCTGGAATTAAAATTTTTGGAGACCAAAAACTTAATAAAAGGAGTTATTTAATCTCAGATGATTTTGGACAGATTTGAGAATCTTTATTATATGCAGACAGATATTTTAGTACACAGTATTGTGAACTGGCATAATTTTTTTAACATGACCTTAGAATTTTAGGTTGTCTTGTGACATTGCCTCATTTTATAAATGAGGAAATATAAGAGACTTTTCAAAGTCATAACACTATTAGTGTCAAGGCTTCGAATGATCAGCCCAGTGCCTCTATTTTTTTGCATAGAAATGAATGATATCCTTTGTCTTAGTATAAAGAGTTGGATGAGAGGCAATTGACCTGAGATACCTATTCACAGTCATCAAATATTTGTGTGGGGGCTTTTGGTAAATTACTTCCTATACACATTAATGTCCTTGTCTGTGAAAACCAACATATTTACCTTCTAACAGTCTCTAAAAACCATTATAAAGATTAATGGGATTGATACAGCCACTATGAAAAACAGTAGAAAGGTTCCTCAAAAAACTAAGAATTGATCTACCATATGACCCAGCAATCCACCTAATCATATTTACTTCAAAGACTTTAAAACCCATATTCGAAAAGATATTTGCACATCAATGTTCATAGCAGCACTATTCACAGTGGCCAGAACATGGAAGTAACTAAAGTGTCCTATAGTAGATGATTGGCTAAAGAAGCTGTGATACATATATACAATGGAATATTACTTAGCCATAAGAAGAGATGAAATACTGCCATTTGCAACAACATGGATGGACCTTGAGATAATCATGCTAAGTAAAATAAGTCAGACCAAAAAAGCTGAAAATCACATGATATTACTTATATGTGGAATATAAACCTAAAAACAACAAATGAACAGGACAAACAAACATTATTTCCAGCTCTGAAAGAGACCCACAGTTACTGTATAGGATTGGAGCACCACTTCACTTTTCCTTGTCTACTTGAATTCATTCTTTCAAACTCAGTATAGTGGAGTCAGCTTTCTTTATTCCTTCCAGGTCGGGGTGGGTACAACTGCTCCATGTCTCATAGTCACCTATGCATAGCTCTAGTATTCTCCTCACTATGAGTGTCAGTCTTCCTATTTGAATGAGTTATTTGATGTTGGATACCATGTTTAATTGATCTCTGTAACCCAAATGCCTAGCATAGCATCTGGAACTGAGTAGTATCAAAAGAAATATTTGTCAAATCAGTGAAAAACCCAAGATACTTTTCAGCTTCTTAGGATTCTGGTTATGGTTGTATGGCACTTAGACATAAATGGTCACTGTGTATAAGGCTCTAGATTATTAAAGTGGATTTTATTTTATTTTTTTAAATTGAGTTTATTGGGGTAACATTGGTTAATACAATTATATAATTTTCAGGTGTACATTATAATTTCACATCTGTATAATCTACTGTGTGTTTACCACCCAAGTCCAGTTTCCTTCAGCTACCATATATTTGACCCCCTTTAACCCGTCTACCTCTCGCCTTCTCCCCCTCCCCTTATCCTCTGGTAACCACTAGTCTATAGTCCATGTCCATGAGTCTCTTTTTGTTTGTCCTATACATTTGTTGCTTTTAGGTTTCATTATATGGGTTTTTCAGATGTTTCGTTAAATTTATTCCTGGGTATTTTTTTCTTTTTGTTGCGAATGCAAAAGGAATTATTTTTTCTACTTCTTTTTCTGACACTTCATTATTAGAGTATAGGAAAGCAATGGAGTTTTGAACATTGATTTTTGTATTCAGAGACTTCACTGTATTTGCTTATTGTTTCTAGTAGTGTTCTTGTGGAGTAGTTAGGGTTTTCTATATAGAGAATGATGTCATCTGTAAATAGTGACAGTTTGACTTCTTTGTTTCCTATTTGGATGCCTTTTATATCTTTCTCTTGCCTGATTGCACTTGCTAGGATGTCCAATTTATATTGAATAACAGTGATGATAGTGGACACTCTTGCCTTGTTCCTAATCATAGAGAAGGTTTTTAGTTTTTCATCATTAAGTATAATGTTGGTTGAGAGTTTGTCATAGATGGCCTTTATTATGTTAAAGTATTTTCTATTTATACTGATTTTTAAAAGTGTTTTGAAATTAAGTGAATGCTGTATCTTGTCGAAAGCCTTTTCTTCATCTATTGATATGATCATATGATTCTTATTTTTTAAATTTGTTTATTTGATATATCACATTAATCTATTTGTGTATGTTGAACCATCCCTGTGCCTCTGGGATGAGGCCCACTTGATCGTAGTGTATAATCTTTTTAATATGTTGCTGTGTTAGATTCACTATTACCTTGTTTAGTACTTTTGCATCTGTGTTTATGAAAGATATTGGTCTGTAGTTTTCTTTATTTGTGTTATCTTTACCAGGATTTTGTATCAGAGTAATATTGGACTCATGAAATGAATTGTGAAGTATTGCCTCCTCTTCAAATTTTGGAAGAGTTTGAGGAGAATAGGTACTAAATCTTCTTTTAATGTTTAGTAGAATTCACTAGTGAAGCCATCTGGTCCCGAACTTTTAGCTTTGGTAGTTTTTTTTTTAATATAATTATTTCAATTTCCATACTGCTGATCAGTCTATTTAGATTTTCTAGTTCTTTTTGATTCAGTCTAGGAAGGTTGTATTTTTCTAAGTACTGGTCCATTTCTTCTAGGCTGTTAAATTTGGTGTTATATACTTTTTTACAGTATTCTTGTATGATCCTTTATATTTCTGCAGTGTCTGCCATAATTTCTCCCTTTTCATTCCTGATTTTGTTTATTTGTGTCCTTTCTCTTTTTTCCTCAGTGAGTCTAGCCAGGGGGTTGTCAATTTTATTAACCCTTTCAAAGAACCAGCTCTTTGTTGCATTTATTTTTTTTTTATTGCTTTTGTTTTTAATTTCATTGATTTCTGCTCAAATTTTGATGATTTCTTTCTTTCTGCTGACTTTATGCCTCATTTGTTCTTCCTTTTCTAGTTTATTAAGATGAAGCATTAGGTTATTTGGACTCATTCTTGTTTTTGGAAATAGGCCTGTAATAATTTGAAATTTCCTCTTAGACCACTTTTTCTGCGTCCCAAAAGTTTTGATGTGTTGTACTGTCATTATCATTCATTTCTATGTATCTCTTGATCTCTCTTTTTATTTATTTTCTGATCCAGTTATTCAGTAGCATGGTCTTTAATCTCTATATATTTGTGGTTCTTACTGATTTCTTTCTGCAGTTTACCTCTAGTTTCAAAGCATTGTGATGAGAGAATATGGTTGGTATTTCAACCTTCTTATACTTGTTGAGGCTATCTCTGTGTCCCGGTATGTGGTCAATTTTTGAGAATGTTCTATGTGCATTAGAGTAGAATGTATAAGCAGCTGTTTGAAATGGAAGACTCTGTAAATGTGAATTCTGTCCAGTTGGCGTAATGTGTCATTTAAGGATATTATTTCCTTATTGATTTTCTGTTTGGATAATCTGACCATATCTGACAGTGAGGTATTTAGGTCTCCTACTACGATAATGTTTTGGTCTATTTCTCTCTTTGATTCTGTTAGTAATTGCTTTACATATTTAGGGGCTCCCTGATTGGGAGCATAGATATTAACAAGTGTTATGTCTTCTTGGTGCATGATTTTATTTATCATTATAAAGTGTTCATCAGTATCTTTCTTTACCTTTTCTATTTTGAAGTCTATTTCATCTGATATTAGTACTGCTAGTTCCACTTTTCTCTGAATGCCATTTCCTTGTCATATCATTTTCCGCCCTTTCCCTTTGAGTCTATATTTGTCTTTGAAGCTGAGATGTATCTCCTGGAGGCAGTATATGGTTGAGTTTTGTTTTTTGATCCATTCTGCAACTCTGTGCTTTTTTATTAGTGAATTTAAGCCATTTACATTTAGGGTGATTATTGAAATATGAGATCTTCTTATAGCCATTTTATCTTTTACTTTCTTGTAGCTTGGTGTTTCCATTGCTCCCTTGTCCTTGTGTTTCTGTTTTCTTTATTTTGGTTGGCTTTTGTGGGGTTTGTCTCTGGTTCTTTTTGTTTTATGTTATATACTTCAATTCTGAATCTTTGGTGTGTGGTTACCATTATGAATATGTAAAAAATAGTTATACATATATATATATGTATATATATGTATACATATATATGTATACATATATATGTATATATGTATACATACATACATACACATACATACATACACATGTAGTCGTCCATTTTCTTTTGTGCGTGCTTTATATCCATTACCTTTTTTGAATTTAGATCTTCGCATCCTCCTCTTTTCATTCATTGTTATCTCAGTTTGTCTCTAAGTATGCTGAACATTCATTTCTATATTGTTATAACAATTCTCTTATCATTTAAGCTTATAATGCCCTGTTAAAGGTTGCACTCCTCAGCTTCTATTTACCTGATAGTCACTTTACTATTAATTATGTATTATTTTTTTGTCATTTTGTTTTAGGTGAACTGATCCCTCACAGTATTTCCTGTAGTTCAGGCCTCATAGTAGAGAATTCCCTCAATCTTTGTATATCTAGGAAGGTCTTAATTTCTCCTTCATACTTAAGGAAGAGCTTAGCTGGGTACTTTATTCTAGGCTGTTAGTTCCTTTCACTTAATTGTTTAAACATTTGATTCTATTCCTTTCTGGCTTACAAAGTTTGCTCTTAGAAGTGTGAGGATGATCTAATGAGTTTACCTTTATAAGTTACCATTTTTTTCTCCCTTGCTGCCCTGAGAATTCTATATTTGTTGTTGATTTTTGATCATTTTAATACAGTGTGTCTTGGTGAAGGCCTTTTTGGGTTGAGATAATTGTGTGTTCTGTTGACTTCCAAGCTCCAGCTCATTCCTTAGATTTGAGAAATTCTCATCCACTATTTGTCTGAAAATGCTTTCTAGTACCTTTTGCTTTTCCTTGCCTTGGATAATGCTCATTATTCTTATGTTTCCTCTCCTAATGGTATCATCTAGTTCTTGAATTTCTCTTTCATTATTTTTCATTCTTCAGTTTCTCTCTTCTTCCTTCTGATTTGTTTTTAGATTTCTGTCTTTGATATCACTGATCCTTTCCTCCATTTGGTCAACTCTATTTCCCAAGCTTGCTATTTCATTTTTCAACATTTATTGTGTGTTTTTTAACTCCAGAAGATCTATTTTATTTTTTTTTTTGTGGGTTTCAATCTCCTTGCTCTGCTCAGTTTGTTTTTTAAATTCCTGAAATTGTTGTATGATTTATTTCAGAACTCACTGAGTTTTTTCAGAAGTACCTTCCTGAATTCTCTGTCATTTGAGTTGAATATTTCTATGTTGTAAGCTTATTTTTCTTTCTGAAATCCTTGCCACCTTGGTTGTTCATGGTATTTAATGAACTATTTCTCCACCTGGGCATTAATGGTAGTGTATTTAGCTCTTTTCTTTTCCCCAGAAAGATTTATTATATAAAGGTGTCTCTTTAGCCAGTTGCAAAGAAAGCTCTTTGTTTTTTGGTTTCTTGTAGGTGGCAGCTAAGCCTCCTGTATCCCTGCTTTATTTAAAGCCTTAATAATGCCCCCACCTTTTTTCTTATAGATGTTTAATTGTGCTCACTACTCTCAGTCAGTTCCTGTCAGTGTTAGCGACATTTTCAATAATGTTTGTGTAGATTCCCCTGGGACTTCACAAAGTTCCTTCTTGGAGGGTATGGGGGGAGGGGCCTTCTGGATTAGGGGTTGAGGGCTGTGGCTCAGCCTTGGTTTTGCAACTGTGGCTGGTAAAAATCAACTATTGTTTCTCTGCCTTCTGCTTCTCTCATGACTGGGCCCTGCCGCCAGCCAGCCACAGGGAGCTCATAGCTTTTTCAGGCAGGGTGGTTGAAGGAACTCACTATTCCTTCTCCCCTCCACCTCCTTCTACAGGGAGCTCTGGCAGCTGGGAGAGGCAGCTTCCTGTTTCTCCCAGTCCACCCTGCAACACCTGGGGTTCTGACCTGTGGTAAGTCTTATGCGCAGATCCCAAGCTCGAACGTGCTGGTGTACAGTTTAGGTGTTTTTTGTTGCATTTTAGATGTTTAGTTTATTGTTGTTTCAAGAGGGAGAGATCTAGGGAAGTCTTTCACTCTACCGTATTTCCAAAGACTCCTAAGGTGGATTTTAAATGTAGGACAACTTCAGTATTCCTAGAATTATTGCCATTTCACCCTCTTTGAAAAAAAATAATTTCTGTTCTAAATCACTCACTACACTTATCACTTGTTAATACTTGATGTTAAATGGAAAACCATAAAGAGAAAGGAATGATTGACTGAACGTAATAGAAGAAGAATAGAAGGTGAACTAAGGGTAACAGTGTTTATACAAACCTAATCTGTAATCATCATTGCAATAAACTTCATGGTTATCATTTGTCATTAAAATGTCACTAACATTTCATATAAATTTATTGAAAGATTTTGCACAATGAAAACATTTATTCTCAAAAATGTTAATTAAAATCTAAATAGTGAATGTTTTAATCAATTTTCTAATAAAAAAAGAAATAAAAGACATGCTTATTTGACTTAAATGTATTTCAAGATATTATATTAAAGACATTTAAAAAATAATCAGAACTTAATGCTCAATGGAGAAAGGAGTTAAAAAATTAAAAGTGTATATTATAAAGTTTAAAAAAATATTGTTTACTAGGATTCAAATAAAATAAAGGTCATAAAAATAAAGGTCATAAAAGCAAATGTATATTTGAAGATTCAATATAAACTATAAAAACTTGCCTCTTTACTGATTATAAAAGTAATTTATTAGGATACAGATCAGACTGTACCACAGAGGAAAGAATATTTCGAAGCATCAGGTAGTAGTAGTTGGATAGGATGACCTTTATTGTCCCTTCCAACCCAGAGATTCTATAAATAGATAAAAACCCAATAATTAAGAAGGTGCTAATGACACACCATAGTGCCCTCTATTTTAAGAATGAATATTTTAAATGTCATTATATTATTTGTTTTTAATGCCTCTAACTTTTATCATAAAAAATCTATGCTACTATTTCTCATTCAAACTTCTAATGATAGACTGTGACCTTTTTCTGGAGGAAAAAAAGGCAGTCTGTATTCTTGTTACAAAGAAGCAATGCAAATGAAAGAGGTTCCAATACCCAAAAGTTGCTAAATGACACTCTCCAGCTATATTTGCTAGCCTCTGAAGGGTAATTAAATTGCAGATAAAGAATATACCTGTGATTTATTTTTAGGAGGTCAGGTTGGAGAAAATAAAATATACCTGACCTTTAAGTTTTTAGGTTTGAGGGGATTATTAGTAAAGTTGGTTATGACTTTAGATTTTCAGTGTGTGATAAGAAATTTCAATCAGTAATAGTACTGTTTGCTCTAACAGAGTCTTAGTGGCAAATTATAGACACATAATAAGAAACTATGCTAAAATTACAATAGTTTGTTATGTCAAGCATAGATGTTATGGTTCATTTATGAAGAAGCATCCTTAAAAACTGTAGTTTATTTGAACATTGGCAAATAGCAATAGAAAACCTATCAGAATAGAAGTCATTCCAAATTTGGAAAATGGATGGAGGAAAGCAATCTTTGGGTGAACTAGTTTCTACTATCTCCTTTTTAGTAGTTTTACTAAACTTAATGTTAATGTAGACATACTGCATACACTGGTTGATCTCTCAAAATAGTTAAAACTTTTAATATATGAACTTAAAATTCTGGCATTTTATTCTCTTTTTTAGAATGTAGATGGGAAGGTACTTGGTTAAAATGCCAGCTTTAGCTCATCAAATATGGAACCTTTATTACATTTTTCTTAGGTGTGTGGGAAGATATAATGTAAATTTGGAAGCAAGTTTTATATTACTAAATCTGTTAAACATTTATTTGTAAGTTGCCTAGGGGATATGAGGAAGGGGATTAAGAAAGCAGGTGTTTACAACTTAAGGAGACATTTTACAGATAGCAGCTTGCAGAACTTTAAGTGTGGATGACTGCTTTGCAAGGTGCAGGCTACCAACTCAAATATTGGCTTTGGGAAAAGGAATTGCGATTTTTTTCCCCAAGTAAATCTAAAAACGTTTAGATACATTTAGTATGAAATATGTTAGAAAACTGAGCATTCTCCACTTGAGTTTAAGAATAATAGAACTTTGTATGCGAAATTCTTTCATGGGGAAACTGAGTCAGTTAGAAATTATGTGTGGGATGTGAGAGGCAAAAATTAGAAAAAGTATCTTCATAATTAAAATTTAATATTTAATTATAGTCAGTCCCAACTCTAACCCAGCTTAACAAACTTGCACATTCCTGACCTGAAGCCAGGTTCTGGAAGAGAGTGTATTGTGGAAATGGTGGCTCCAGAGCACTTCTAATTTAATGTCCAAGTTTTTCTGATAGAGCAAGATTTAAATGATCAGAATTTTAATAGAAATATAAAACAATATACAAAATAAGATACATAAATTGTGAATCATCAGTTATAGCTCAATTTACCCTGTGGTAGTAGTAAAACTTGCAAATTTTCCATCTAGCTAATAGAGAGATATACCTTTATCATGTTAAATTATCTCTGCCCTCTCCTACCCTTGCAATTATATTTTTTTCATCCTGCATCTGTGTTCTTCTAAGTGTGAATGTCCAGATTAAGCTACTGTAGCTATTGCTGTTCTATCCCCTACAAAGAACCTAGTACTTCCTATTCAATAAGTATAAACAAATGAAAAGTCTTTACATGAATTAAATTGTTTGAATTTCTTAAAAATCTTGCAAAATCAGAAATTTCATTAACCTTTTTTCATAAGTGAGGAACCTGAAGCTTAAAAGGATTTGATGTAGGCAGTTCAACTCTTTAACCCATGTCTTAACTACTGTTCTATATGTCTCTAATGTTAATGAAACATTTGCCATTAGGATTTTAGAAATTTAAAAGCCCGTCTCATCTTCAATGTCAAAGCTTAGTTAAAACCTATTTCACAAGATGTCACTTCCAGGCTTGTTTCATATTATACATATTGTCTTATACTTGATCTCTGAGCCTGGACTTCATGAGCCGACTATGCTCTCCTCCTCCCAGGATGAAGCCATAAATGTGTGCAGGCTATTAATTATTAATTAAATAACTATTTGCATGTATACTATTGGGTGCTAATTTTGAGACACAAAGAATGGGTGACACCCAGCCTCTGCCAAAAAGAGGGGGAGGTGAAGAGACAAGCATATTAATCAATAACACAATTATTTTTATTGTTCAATGTCTTTTCTTCAAGAGGACTTTGTTGTATGACATCCAGTCTGTCTATATTTATTAGGTGCTCCACTTAAGCTGCTATGCCTTCCTAGCTTGACTTCCCCACACCAACACCTATGGCTCTAATATTGTATTGAGATTCATTCATTTACTAAATATACAATGATTATACAAGAATTTTAGGAGACTAATAATAATAATACTCTTTTTTCCTCACCTGCATTTGGAACCAATTGATATGAACAATGAAGATCTGAGAGCTGAATATAAAATAATGTTTCATATTTGGAAATTGTGGCTGAGATTATTGAAGTCAGTTGCTAATATACACTCCCCCAATGCAACAGGAAGCCCCAGGAAACCACAGTTCATGAGCCCAGGCACCTGCTACTGTATAGTAGAGAGACCATATATACTTTCTCATCTCACATTGCAGATCTTGAAGAAAAAAGAACGAGATAGGTGAAGAGCAGAGCATGTCTGGTTTATGCTAATTTAGCGACTAATCAGGAGGAGTGGGGTAAAGAGAGGAGGAGAAAAGCCAGGAATGTCACTCTAGTGGAGGTCCTCCAGCATGGACACATGATCAACAAGAAACAAAGGTTTCTTACAACACATTAGACTAGATTAAAAGATGTAGTTAAAAGATTTCAGTCAAATGAAAAGACATATACAGAATCAGGCAATTCTAATATAGGGAGGTTAGGTTACTAATTTTTTTCAAGCTCATTGGGTTTAATTGACAAGTAGAACTGTAAGGTATTTAAAGTGTACAATGTGATGATTTAATATATGTATACATTATGAAGGGATTCCCACCATTGAGTTAATTAACACATTCATTAGTTTACATATTTACCTTTTTGTGTGTGTGTGACAATATTTAGGTTCTACTCTCTTAGCAAATTTTAATTATACAATACAATGTTATCAATTATAGTCATCATAATATGCATTAGAGTCTCAGACCTTATTCATCTCATAACTGAAAGTTTGTACTGTTTTACCAACCTCTTGTGTCCCCACCTCTACTTTACAACCCCTGGCAATCACTTTTACTCCGTTTCCATGAGTTTGACTTATTTTTTTCTAAATTATATGTATGAGTAATACCATGTAGTATTTGTCTTTCTCTGTCTGGCTTCTTTCATTTAGCATAATGCTCTCTATGTTCATCTATGTTGTCACAAGTGACAGGATTTTCTTCTTCTTAATGGCTAAACAATATTCCATTGTGTATTTTCTCTATCCATTTATCTGTTGATGGATTATTATGTAAATAGTGCTATAATGAACATGACTATTGTGAATAATGCTACAATGAACATGAGAGTGAAGATATCTTTTCGAGATAATGATTTTTTTTGGATATATATCTAGAAATGAGATTGCTGGGTCAAATGGTAGTTCAATTTTTATTTCTTGAAGAACCTCATCCTGTTTTTCATAGTGGCTGTACCAGTTTACATTATAGAGAGATTAGTTTTACAATACAGGTATGAGTGTTATAAAATGTGTCAGAGATAAATTCCCAAAAGAGATGACTCTAGCTGACTGTTGAGAAAGGAATAGGAGGTTGCCAGGGAAACAGCAGTGGGGCAGTGTGAGCACGTTCCCACAGAGGAATAGCACACGTACAAGATATAAGGCTTGATATATTTGGAGAATTACAACTGTTTCAATATTATCAGAATATAAACTGCCAAAGGTGATATAATATGTCAGAATAGGAGGCCAGATGGTAGACAAAGTTGGTGACTCCCTGTCCCCTGTTTCTGAGAGTGGCTGTTTTTGAAGACTTTAAATTTTTTCTGCCCATTGATCTAACATTGTGCTTCCTGCAGAGAGAATCTCAAGGCACTTGTGCTTTAAGTGTAGGACTACTCTTTCTTTCTTCGTTCATTTCAGCCTTACAATCTTTGAGATTTCTTGTACTTGTACTACCACCTTGTACTTCCAGGAAAGTCAGATGCCATTCTAAAAACATGATTGAAAATAAGAAGCAATTCTTACTTTGGAGATATTGTTTTTTTCTAATTTAGGCTCAGTTTTTATATTTTTATGGTAAGTTAGGAAATAGCATTGTTTTGACAATCAACAGTGCTTGCAAACTCTGGGGCCAGATATATGATGTTTTTAGATTGGCTGTTTACTGTCAACTTTTCATTGGTAAGTCCACCACAGTGTTTCAAATTCCTAGGCAGGATAACCTCTGATAGTAGGGTGATAGCTTACTTCATCCCCTGAGCATGCTCGCAAAATACTGGCTCTTGGAGGAGTTCACTCATCAAGGAACCTGTCAGATGGTTAGCCCTACTTATCATTTCAAATTTATATTAAGTAAAAAGCATTGAAAGGTTCGGAGGGCAACTCCACATATTTTAATTTTGTTTGGCACATTAAAATTTTATTCCAGAGCTCCTGAAAGTTATATTTACCACCTTGATTTATTATGTAGGCTTTTTCATAAGAACTATTCTTTTTGATAGTCACATGTGTTTATATAGGATGTAATAGTTTACAAAATGCTTTCCTATACATTAGTTTATTTACCTTGATAACAAATCAATAAGATGGGACAAGAGTTTTTTTTTTTCTTTTTACAAAAGTGGAAATTGAGACTTAGAGAAGCTGAGTCTCTTAGACCAGTGCTATTCAGTAGAAATGTGACATGAACCACATATGTAATTTAAAATATTCTAGTTGCCACATTAAACAAAGAGTTATGATAACTCTAAACAACTTTATATACACATTTTTGTCTTGTTTTCCCTGAGAAGAACATAATATATCTTTGCATTACTTGATTATTCCTGCAGATGTGGTTTGTGAGCCCTGAAGTAGCATCCTCTAATAAAGTGACTGAGCATAAACCCAAATATAATGAACAGAAAGCTTTAACCAACACATATTAAGTAGCCAGTTAGTAAAGAGTAAGTTCAACTTTATATTTTAGGAATGAAGGGGCACACCCAATAATTTGTGTAAAAATGCTTATATAAATACTTTCACATAAAGAAAGTTTTCTAAATAAAATTAAGAGTTTACATCTAATCCTTCTCTAGTATCTTTCTTTGCTTTGGTCCTACCATTTGCAGTCTGTGTAGGCCAAAATTTCATTCCTATTGATTGTTTAGTGTGGGTAGAAAAGGTAGGCGGACATTTTTATTGGCTAAATAAAAGATACACTTTCATGAGATTCATCATCTGTTTTCCTGAAATAGCAACATTTTCCAGGTAGCTAAAAGGAAAAATCTCAGTCTCTCTGGCTCAGGCAGGATTTTATTTCCACAGTGATTCAAAGGTCTGAAAATGTTTTTCTATACTTGATTCTAGGAGGCTCCATTCTTTCCTACCAAAAAGTCAAAACCAAAATAAAACAAGAGAAAAACCCTAAATACTTTTGTTAAAAAAACATCCAGAGATAGAGCATTGGGACTCCCAGATAAAATAAGAGGCTGTGGTTTTCTAGTCTTTCCAGACTAAGCACTGAACTCTACTATCTTCAGGCATTTACATAGCTGGCTCTTTGTACCATCACCAACCATTTATAATCACCTGCTGAAACCGACCAATCAAGTATACAAATTTGTGGCCTTCCATGAAATCTTCTCTAACTCTCTCTTAATTAGAATTAACATTTTTCTCTGGGTTCCCATCATATTCTGTTTGTAATTCTTTATAGAAAATAATCACATTGCCTTCTATGTTGTTTCAGGTTGAACAAAATTTAGTTGCTTTTTTCCCCCCAATTTTTCAATTATAGTTGACATACAATATTATATTAGTTTCAGGTGCACAAAATCATTATTAGACATTTATATGTTTTACAAAGTGATCACCCTGATAAGTCTAGTACCCATATGATATCATATATAGTTATTACAATATTATTGACAGTATTCTCTGTGCTATATTTAAATCCCCATGACTATAATTGCTGCTTTTTGTAGATAAAAAGTGTTCACTTTCATATGCTCCAACTTACTATAATTAACTTATATAATTCTGAATATACACGTACTCATACATCTGTGAGGTAGAATCTATGTCAAGTTAACTTTCTAATCTCCAATATCATCTTGGTCATAGCTGTCCTTTGATAAGTGTTTTTTGACTTGAACCAAATTAGATAAAAATGAATTGCATGTTGGAGAAATAGAATCATATAAATTAACTCTCTTTCCCAAATAACTTATAGATTGCATGTGCCTTGTAGGTTTTAAATTTCAAGGAAATTAAGAGACTTCAACCTGCTGCTCTGAGATGTTAATTTAAGTAGAAGGTGCCAAGGGGATCTGAAATAATCAAGTTCCAGATTTTAAATAATGCTAGTTATAATCAGGGAAACGATTGTGTTGCTAATGAGCAGAGTGTGTGTGTGTGCATGTGCTATTTTTATTTTTTTTATTTTTTAGTAGACCTAATTTGAAGTAAAAAATTTTTAATAAGTTGAGAGAAGACAAAGTCTTCCTGGTGCCAAAATAATTGGTTTGATTGAATTGACAGACAAAACTGATAATGGACAATTTTTTAATTTGTTTATGTGTGATAAAGACATAATAGAGAAACCATATGCTATCTTCATATTCTGTTTTAATATTGAGACTTAATGAAATTATAATAAAAAAGCCAGACAGTTCTAAAATCAATGAGCTAGTCTTTAAATCTGTTAATTTTCCTGTGTAGACCTGTTCAGCAGATGCAACTGGATTACAACAATGATATTTCTGTTACATATCTGTGCCAAAGACAATAGCATTAAGAATTCAGAAAGAGGGGTACCTTATGGATTTAGTATCTGACATAAATTTTTAATATTAAACAATCTAGTCAATTTGAAATTCAAGGTCTCTGAATTCTCAATTATACCTTGATCTCAAACTATGGTTAAACCAAATATGGGTCAAATTGTGTAAGACAAAGTTCATACTTTGTCTTGGGCAGCTACATATCACCTCATATGGTCATGGAAAGAATAATGCATTAAATATCAAGAATGGGATCTTAGTATGCTGCCCAGATTTTTCTTTAATAGTGAAAGTCTTATTCCCTGGGTGCTGGAAGTGGTACCAAAAGATGCTCCTTAGCTCTCAGCCCTTTTGAGGAAGTTTCTTTACAAATATATGCATTGCCCAAGGTCATGCTCCCTCCTAGAGAAGTCTGTATTCTGTGAACGTCAATGCAGGGGTTTAAAAGCTTGGGTTTTTCATTCCAGTTCAGAACAAGAAGAATCATCCCAGCTTCAGATTTTTCTAGGGGGATCAGCTGAGTTGACATTGGCTTTGTTGAAGCAACTGGCTTTGCTCAATCTTGCTTTGTTTTCTACTCTTTCTTCATACCAGTATTGATCCCAAGAATTTTCCCAGTAAGTTTCTTTTGTTTGTTTGTTTGTTTGTTTGTTTATTTATTTATTTATTTATTTATTTATTTATTTATTTATTTATTATGCCTATGGCACCTGGTCTTCCTAGGTGGTCTCCCATACAAGTACTAACCAGGTCCAATTCTGCTTAGCTTCCATTGATGGGATTTTATATTTGCCTTACCATTTTTCTTAATAATTATTGTCTGTTCTTCCTTTTTGAGAAAGATGAGGAACCAAGGGTATTTCAGGCATATTCATCGTTCCTTCTGGAAAACTACCTGGACATGGAGGCCCTGCTTCAAATCTATAGGGTGCTCCATGAGATAAATGAAGAAGCACGTAATAGAATGTCTGTGGATGAAGTGTGAGGAGAAAATTGAAGTGATAATGACAAGAAGAAGCTGTTTCTTGAAGGACAGTGATGACATTGTCCTGTGCACTTCATGTTGGCAACAAGATACTCTAAGTGAATACTAACAGGTGCAGGGGGTGAGGGTATGGACCAGACTGGGAGTCTTGGAGCTGAAGATGAGAACTGTTCTGACATAGAAGTAGGTGGGGAGAAAAGCAGCCTTGGATCAGGACCCAGTCTACTCTAGGAGAGAAGACTTGAGTGCTGGCCTCCTAGCTTCCCTCATGCTTGAGCTCTATTTTTTAGCATTCTGGCATTATGGAGATGTTCTTAGAGAGTCATTTAGGCCACATAAAACTACATTTACTATGGTACATTCATTATTTTATAAGCTTATCTCCTGCAACCAAAATGAGAACCTCATCACCTATAACAAACACCACAGTCTTCAGTTTCTTTCCTTCAACTCTTTTCCAACTAATCAAGAACCTGACTTTGCTTGAAAACCCATTCCTAGGATACAGAGTAAAAATGTACTGAATTTGCTAGTGTGTGTGTGTGTTTAGGGAGTGGGAGACTTAAAATGGTCAGTAGCCATTATTATTTATTATAAAATGAGACAAAGTTTGTATGTCTTCAAAGCAACATCAGATGGTAGGTTCTTCACTGTCATATATTTTTAAAGTCTCATTGATTTATGTTTAAGGGGAAAATGTTTAAGTGCCATGTTCATTTTAAAGAAATATTAAAACTGACTCAAAAAAGAATAAAACAGCTAATATTTATTGAATGCTTATTGTTTTCCAGACATTTTGCTGTTATTAATTAATTTATTCTTCTAACAAGCCATCAGGTATTCCTGTTATTATCCATATTAACAGCTGAGGAAATGGAGGTGTAGAGAAATCATGGAGCTGGCCCTAGGTCACTCTGGCAAAATAAAAATGTCCACCAATTCTTTGGCATACTCTCACTGAGAGGAGTCCCCTCTTCTTGAACCTGGTGGGTTCTGTGTCTGCTTTGACTAAAAGATTGTGGCAGAAGTAATGATTTGCCAGTTTTTGGATTTAGGACTCAAGGGTTTGGAAACTTCCACTTGTCTCTTCAAACCCTTTCTCTTAGGCTCCTGAGGCGCATTTAAAGTCTGACAACCCCCAAGTCATTATGTTGGGAGGAGGCTGAAGGGAGACAAGTGGAGGGCCCATGTGCAGGACTGATGCCCAGTGAGCCCCCACTTGTCATGGCTGTAGCTCCCAGCTGTTCAACCAACCCAGCTCAAGCTCCAAACATTTTAGTACACAAAAGAACATTTTCTACTGTGCCATCAGAATTCCTGACTCACAGATTCATGAGTAAAATAAATGACTATTGTTTTAAAACACAGAGTGTTGAGGTAATTTGCTTTGTAGCAATAGATAAATAGAATAGTCACACAGCTTTTATGTGTACAACCCAAGTGGATCAATCCAAGTGACCTGGCTCCAGAGTATATGTGCTCAACTACTATTCTATAAGATATATATATTACCCCAAATGTTTTGCCATTTAGTTCAAACAGAAGTTTTCCCACCTCTGTAGCATACTCTACGATAGACTTCCTTTAGCCTGATTTATTGTCCTCTAAAGCTCTATAGATGCGTTGTGTGCTTGTGTTCTTGCTTGCTTACTGTCCATTTCCCTTCATCCCCACTCAAATAGACCATACAGAAGGCCAGAGGTTTGCCTGAGCTGTTCACTGCTATATTTTTAGAGCCTAGAATAGTGCCCAGCATAAAGAAGACACTAAATATTTTTAAGTGAGTGAATAAATGATAGAAATATTTTATTTTAAAGTGAGTAAAATGAAAAATGCCTTTTGTTTCAGTCACTTGAGACATTCTGTGCACTATTCTGGTTTACTCTTTATGAAGGATAAAGAGAAAGGTCAGAAATAGAGGGTACTACAGAAAAAATGGATGATAAATTAACCTCATAAGGCAATTACCTGATTTTACCCCAGGATAGGAAAAGACAAAATGGCAAAAAATAAAAAAAGCAATTGAGATGTGCTTTATGTGGAAACAATATTTTTTTCTGGCTGCAAATCTGATAGTAAAATCTTCAGTGAGGATGTGCAGAGGAGTGCCATCTACTCCATTGGATGATTCAAATGTGACATGATGTAACTTGGAAGAATTTGAGTAATGACTGACCTCCAAGATACTTTGACTAAATTAGTTAAATAGGTCAAAATGAAATTATTTTGTTGGTTATAGAAGAAAAATAAGGTAATTAGAATTTTCTAGAAACCTTAGAACAAAGATTGATCTCTTCAGATTCTGGTGAGATATTAAGAAAAATCAATCTAAATGATAGTTAGCTGTAGTACACAATAAGTTAAAAGTCTGACATAAAATGAGGTTCTGTTATAACATATCACCAAAAAGATTTTGTAAATGAACTGTTCAGTAGGGAGACAATGACAAATTGGGAAATGCCTTCAAATATAGTTTTTTTTCAGTCAATGGTGTGCTTTGTGTATTATTAGTCATTCTGGCTACAGAAGAAAGAGTTAAACCTAAATGATGTAACAGTTTTAAACACTTTAATAAATGATAATGATGTCACTGAGAAATTATCACCTTTTAAATCAATTGAGAAAGCCAAACTTAGACCAAAAATAAATATATTCTGGTATGTGTTCTACAGTGTGAACTGGGAAACTGCTCTCCATATGGCATGGGTGAATACTAAGCTCCCTTGGGAAATTTAAACAATTCTCTGTGGGCACTTAACTCAAGTTTCATGATGTGAGTTTTAGAATTGTTTTCAAAAATTGGCACATAAAACCAAAGCTATAGCTTTAGTCTAAAATAAAGAGAAGAATCACTTCCTCTAGACATAATTGCCAGTTCAACATTTCTATGAAGAGAAAAATTGGGTGCTACTCATTTGGGGAACTGAAAGACAAAAGGTTATGGTTAGTTTTACTTAATGAATTAAGTTAGTTTTTCTAATTACATAGATGTGTCAGATATTATAACATCAATCATGAAGCACAGTTCATGAGAATTGTCACGTGCTTTGCTAATTCTGCAGTCAAGATAGCATCCATGAAATGCAAATGTCTGAATTGGGCCAAGAACTGGGAATTGATTTACCATATGGCCACTTTAACCAAATTTGTTTTATTTATTGCTATCAGAGTGTGTTAAAAACTGTGATCCTCTTCCATCCATATTATTATTTTTTAAACTTCCGAAGGACAAGGGACAATGCAAATATTTAAAAATTGAATATAGGGAAATTCTAACACAATTGTCATGCATATAATTCCATAAAGCTTTAAAAATATTAGTGACTTGTGGTGTTTTTTATTTTACCAGGAGAAAATTGACATGTAATTGAAATGACTTTTTCTTAATCTTATATATTCCTCACTGATGAGCAGTTGCTACTGTCCAAGAAGGAAACAAAAAGCCTATTTAAAAAGAAGTTAGTTGTTTTGTATTTGTAGTATGAACAATTATTGCTCAATTATTTGCGTTAGTTATTAACCCATTGAATACTATAGCTTTTGTGTCTGAGAAATGGCAATAGTCATCATTGACCATGTGCTTCTAGGTGCTAGGCACTGTTCTGTTGCTTTACTT
Organism: Macroglossus sobrinus; assembly: GCA_004027375.1. Classification (NCBI taxonomy): domain Eukaryota; kingdom Metazoa; phylum Chordata; class Mammalia; order Chiroptera; family Pteropodidae; genus Macroglossus; species Macroglossus sobrinus. The sequence goes on along the minus strand of PVKZ01000682.1, from coordinate 403,007 downwards.
GTATTAACTCCTTTGATCCTTTTAAAAAATTTATCCCCATTTCATAGATGAGAAAACAGAGGTATGGAGATGTTGGGTGACTGCTGAGGTCAGAAGCTAGTAAGTGACAGAAATGGAACTGAAATACAAGCTGTCTGACTCGCCAGTCTATGCTTATAGCCACTAGACTATACTGCTTCTCTAACTCTGCCTGGCCTGTGGTAATTTTGCATTTTGCCTTATAGTCCTCTCAACTGAATTTGTGTATCTGTTGAAATAGTATCAGTTCACTATTAAAAAGTAAAGTTGTTTTCCTTCTCTTACACTCTTGATGCAAACAACACCAAATTAACATTCTTTGGATGATTTGGAAGGCAACTTGTAAGAAATAGATTTCTTTAGGTTAATATGGAGCCAACAGTGGGGACGGAGTTGATAAAGAAAGATGGCTTAACCATAGCAGCTTGCCAGAAATTAATTCAAAATTTTGGAGTGTCACAGTATAGTCCACATGTGCTCCTGCTGCTTGTGAAGAGTGTATGGGAAGAAAAATTAAGGAATCCTATTTTAGAGCTTGTGTTGTTTTATGTAGCTGTAAGAAATGTGGATAAAATAAAATATTACTGCCATTTTACAGATGGGAAAATTGAGGAGTAGAATCTGCTTCAGAGTGTTAAGAGAAAATAGAGGCTGAGCCAGTAATATAATTTATATAATTCTAAATTGCTTCAGCTGCTCATATAATTTTCAGAAATTTAGAATTATATAAAATTAGAACTGAAGAAATGAGATTACATTACTCAACCATTTTATTTTACAGATGAGAAAATAATCTCAGTAGTTTTATAAATTTTCTCTCTCTCTTTCTTTCTTTCTTTCTTTCTTTTTTTCTTTTCTCTCTCTCTCTCTCTCTCTCTCTCTCTCTCTCTCTCTCTCTCTCTCTCTCTCTCTCCCCCTCTCCCTCTCCCTCTTCCTCTCCCTCTCCCTCCCTCCCTCCCTCCTTCCCTCCTTCCCTCCTTCCTTCCTTCCTTCCTTCCTTCCTTCCTTCCTTCCTTCCTTCCTTCTTTCTTTTCTTTTTTTCTTTCTTTTAAATGTATGTATGTATTTACATATCTATATGCCTTACCTTGTTCTTCCAAACACACAGACACAAGTACAGTATAGGACTTTTATGAGAAAGGGAATTGTGATGAAGAGAAAATAAAGATTAAAATGATAAGCAATAATGACAGGTGAAGTTAGAACACAAAACACTTGTTTTGAGTTCCCAAACACTGCTAGAAGACCACAAATTTGGCTCTCAGGCTTCTAGCAGCCAACACTAAGAAACATGAACCACAGTGTCCATGAAATAAAACATCAACTTTTCAGAAAATACACAATTATTCCTGGTTGTGAGCTCTGAGAAATTTTATTCTACAGGACCACATAGAGAGGGGTATGTTTTATAAAATAGACAATATCCTTTACAAATAAATACCATAAGCTTCTTGTGACTGTTTCTTTACTATAACTCCGTGCAGGCTATTAGCAGTACAAATCAGCACAGTTTAGCAGGAAAATTATATGAGCAGCTGAAGCAATGCAGGCCAGGTATGAGGGTATCCCATGGTCCTCTTAAATGTAAGGGCAAATTTTCAAGTTTTAGAAGAGTGAATAGACAACATATAATTTGGGCAGTTCTATAAAATGCAGTTTTCTTTCAATCAAACTTTTAACGAAAAATGTCAAGTAGCAGCGAGTTTGACATTATCCTCTCAAGTAAGTGTTTGGGGATACAGGCAGTCTGTGTTCTGGTTAAATACAGACCCACATACACATAAGCATTTCCTGAATTGGCAGAAAGCTTGCCACACTGCAGGAGCTCTTGTATTCTCCTTTGCATGTCTTTTCCCAGTTTAATGTTTATACTTTGTCTTTTTTATAATGTATTTTTCATGTAGATTAATGAATTTGCATGTGTTAGAGTAGAAGGCTACTCCAACTCTACAAAGTGATAGGCTGAGCAAGTACTGAGGAGTAAGCCAAGATTTTCCCTAAAAATAATTTTGAGTTTATTTCAGCACATGAATAGATGGTTGACTGAGACCCCCCCCCCCCCCCCGCCACAAAGCCTGGCCACAAAAATTTTAGTTTGGAACAATTTCAAAGTGGCTGTTAACAAATGCCCACTATGGCCATAAAAATAAACCTCAGGAAGGAATTCATAGAACACCTAAACTTTGAGCAATATAATTTCCTACAGAATGCTCCAAGATAAAATGATTGCAGCATATACACCGAATCCCTGATTGAGGTGTGACCATATAAATAGAACCATATATAAATCCATATGGGATGCACCTATAATATCCTCATGTTCTGGTGCCCTGGATAGTCCTGGATAATGTCTGTTGTCCCAGCATAATTGTTAATAGCACATCCTTTATTGCTAGAAGTGTTCTGGCTCCTCTGATGCTTTTTGGTAACATTGATAATTAGAAAATGCTTACTAAAAATCTAATACTAACGTTAAGTATTTTTTCAGAAATTTTGCTTTCATGTTTCTTATTGGTTTTGCCTCCTCCATTTGGGGAGATAAATAAACTAAAATGATCATAAAATTAAAAAAAAAAAGATTCACATTTTAATTTTACCATGATGTTGAATACCTTTAGAGAGTGTGTGTGTGTGTGTGTGTGTGTGTGTGTGTGTGTGTGTGTGTGTGATTCATTTTAAACTTTGGTGGCATTTATTGTAAAGATCCATTGTCATTACAAAGATCCTGGAACTGCCCATTTGTCTCTGAAGATGAAGAATTAAATCAAAAGAAGGTGTATATTAACCTTATAACTCTATATTAATCCTCTAAATGTTAAATAAAAGTATAACTTTTGGCATACATGCAACAAAGTGTCCTGCCTCATATGATAAATTATATGATCACACTACTCATACCTGATTCTTGTTTTTTTAAAGCCAATGCCAAGGAGAAGTACAAACAAGCTGCAATCACATATTGTTTTTATGGCCATTGGTAAAACAGTGATTTGCTGCACCGTGTGTAGAATGCTAACCAGAGAAACCAAGGCTTCCAATTTATTGATGAAAGCTTGCCATATATTTGAAATAACCATTAAGTCTTTAATTAGTGGGCAGAGAGGGTGGCTCTTGAAAGCAATAAATGGATCACGACCTAAATACTACTAGATCATGTAAATATATGAGGAAGAATTTGAGCCCATAACTTGAGTGCTCCTTGAGCAATTCTAATGGGGAAAAAAAGCTTCCTTCAAGAGCTTTATATACACTGAACTTTAAAAAAATAATCAGCAGTACAATATGAGAAAGGAGGGTACTGATACAATGATAGAATTGGCTGGGATTTGCAAAGTTCAGAGCAATTGACCCTGGTTTGTCCAGCTGGGAAAAGTATGCAGCTTAAAGATAAACTCAAATTGACTTTTCATGACTTCTTTTACCAAATTTATATCTAGTAACTTGTTTCATATTAAGCCCTATTGTTATACCTAGGGGCCAGAGTCAGGCCCTTTTACATAAATTTATTTACCCAAGTTCTTTCAAGGCACAGAGATTTAAAATCACAGATGGATCCTGACTTCAAGAACTGCGGCTCAGTTTCCTTGTGCAGATGTGAATATGACTATGATTGTAAATGTGCTAAAATGTGAAGCAATGAATTTGAGTTTAATTCTTCCCATTGGTGAAAAAAAAAATTTGTAGTCACTTTTCCAATGACTTTCAGGATTCTCCTAACCTTAGGTAGAATTGATCATCTCTCCTTTGTGTGCTCACTAAATCTTCTATATACATCTATTATTTATATTTGCCAATATCACATGTTAAAATATTTGTTTATGTATTCATCTTCCATCAGACTTTGAAATCTACAGTAGCAAAGATGGTGCTTTATTTGTCTTAGTTTTTCCAGCATCTGGCACAGGGTCTTTCTTTGTGTTTTATCCATTTATCTGACTATTTTAAGTAGCAATTTATTTTTATTTTTTAATTAAATTTATTGGGTGACATTGGTTAATAAAATTATATAGGTTTCAAGTATACAATTTAATAATATATCATCCATATATTGCATTTGTGTGTTCACCACCCAAAGTTAAATATCCTTCTGTTAAGTAGCAATTTCTTTCAAAAAAGAAAAGAATTTTTTTGACTATATGACAGACATCTACCACTCATATTTACTAAATATTAGTTTTCATTTTTGCTTAAGGTAAATTTATTTTTTAAAAATAAAACTTTATAGCTATAACTAGGGTTCTCCTCTCCATCCCATTTCTCTTACCCATGATCTTGAATTTTGGTTGTGCTGTTCCTGACACACATTTTTAATACTTTCCTCATATTCTCTGTGTATCAGTAGAAACAGTATTGTTTGGTGTGTTTTAAAATTTTACATGAGTAGTATCCTATAAAGCCTATTACAACTTGCTCTATTAATTTAATGTTTTGTTTACAATGTTTATCTGTAGTGATAAATATAGATCTAATTCATTCATACTAACTGCTGTGTTCTTTATACCTATGAGTTTGTTTCTGTTTTGTTTGTTTCTTTTGTTTTTTAGATTCAACATGTAAGAAATCATATGGCATTTGTCTTTCCTTGACATGCTCCAGTCAGCTCAATACCCTCTAGGTCCATCTTTCCATGTGTTGCAGATGGCAAGATTTCATCCTTTTTTATGGTTGAATAATATTCCATTACATATATGCATCACTTCTTAATTCATTTACCCATTGATGAATACCCAGGATGGCTCTATATCTTGGCTATTGCAACTAAAGCTGAAATGAACATATGGATATACATGTCCCTTTGAAGAACTGTTTTGGGTTTCTTTGTATAAATACCCAGAAGTGAAACTACTGGGCCCTTCTTTGTTTCTTATATAGCCTTTGTTTTAAAGTCTATTTTGTCTGATGTAAATATTGCTACGCTAGCTTTTAGTTAGTTTGTTTGTTTCTATTTTCATGAAATGTCTTTTTTTATTTCTTTACTTTCAGTTTGTGTCTTTTGATTTGAAGTGAGTCTCTTGTAACATATGTAAGGGTCTTGCTTTCTTATCCATTCAGACACTATCTTTTGATTGGCACATTTAATCTATTTACATTTAAAGTAACTATTGATAGATATGTAGTTATTGCCATTTTATTAATCATATGTTTGATCTTTTTTCTTCTTTTTCTTAAAGAAATCCCTCTATCATTTATTATAATACTGTTGATGAACTTCTTGAACTTCTTTTTCTTCTTTTTCTTTTTTTTTGCTCTGCAAAGCTCTTTTTTTCTGTCCTTTGATTCTAAATGATAGCTTTAATGAGTAGAGTCATTTTGGTTCTAGGTCCTTGATTTTCCTCACTTTGAATATTTCCTGCCAGTTTCTTCTGATAATTTTCTGTTGAGAAGTCAGTTGATAGTTTTATGAGAGCTCTCTTGTAGGTAACTAACAGCTTTTCTCTTGCTGCTTTTAAGATTCTCTCTTGGTCTTTAACTTTTGGTATTTTAATTATGATGTGTCTAGGTGTAGGCCTGTGTGAGTTCATCTTGTTTGGGACTCTCTGTGCTTCCTGAGCTGTATGTCCACTTCCTTAGGCAGGTTAGGGAAGTTTTTCATTATTATTCTTTCAAATTGGTTTTCAATTCTTTGCTCACTCTCTTCTCCTTCTGGTATTCCTATGATGTGAATGTTCATATGCTTGACATTGTCCCAGAGGCCCCTTAAACTATCCTCAACTTTTTGGATTCTTTTTTCTTGTCGCTCTTCTGACTGGGTGTTTTCTGCTACTTTATCTTCTAAATTGTGGATTCAATTTTCTGTTTTATCTAATCTACTTTTGTTTCCTTCTAAAGTATCCTTCATTGTATTTCTTGTTTCCGATTGGTTGTTTTTTATGTTTTCTATCTTCATTTATATGTTTTCTATCTCTTTGTAAAAGTTCTCACTGAATTCTTCTACTTTTCTCTTTAGTTCACTGAGTGTCCTTATAAATAGTGTTTTGAACTCTATCTGGTAGATTGCTTATCTCCATTTTGTTTAGTTCTTTTTCTAGAACTTTGTTTTGTTCTTTCATTTGAGACATGTTTCTTTGTCTCCCCATTTTGGTGGCTTCCCTGTGTTTGTTTCTATGTGTTAGGTAGAGCCGCTATATATCCCAGTTTTAGTAAAGTGGCCTTATGTGGTAGGCGTCCTCTGGGGCCTAGTTACCCAAAGTGGATGCTCCAGGTGTGTCCATTGTGTGGGTTGTGTGTGCCCTCCTGTTGTAGTTGAGCTTTGGTTGCTCTTCAAATGTCGGTGGGAGGGAGTGACTCTGGGGCTGATTGGTTGTGAGGACTGGCTGGTTACTACAGTGGAGGAGCTGTTATGTAGGGGCTGACCCTACAGAGCAGATTTTGCTTTAGCAGGGCTCTGGTGCTTGCCTAGTCTTTCGTTTGGGAGTGTCACCTTTAGAAGCAGTGCTGGGTGGTGCTTCTGAACCCCTGGTATGCCAGCCCCAGGGCCTTTTGGGAAGGGCCCCACCTCAGACCAAGGTTAGCCACAGCCTGCATCTTGCTCAAAGCCACTTCACATAAGCCACCAAACAATCTGCAGATAGCTGCCACCTGGGCTGGGCTGGGCTGGGCTTGGAGATGCCTCAAGAAGCCAAGCCATGAACCAAGGCTGGCTACCACTAGTGCTGGGCTTGGGGCTGCCCAGCAAGCAGTATGGGGCACGCCGAGGCCAGATGCTACTTGTCTGGGGTTTGTGAACCTTTGAGAGATTTTAGGAAAGTCTGCAGCATGGGCCAATTCAGGCCATTTGTATGGAAAAGCCACTAAAAGTGGCTTAAATGGGCCTGCAAGTTGGGAAGGGCAGGGTATCAGGGAATGACCAGGGCAGTGCAAAAGGAATTAGGCTGGTTGATGGAGACTGAGACATAGCAGCTATCTAGATCTGCAGGCTGGGAGGAAGAAAGTCTCAGCAAAGCAGCAATAGATTCTGCCAGCACTTCTGTCTGGGAGAAAGCTCTTATCCTGAAGACAGACAATTCAGTTCTCCCATATGTCCCCTGGTAACATTTGAGATGCTGCCCCAATGCCAGAGTTCAGAGCGAGTCAGTCTATCAGCAAGTAAGTCCACTCCCAGGCCCTTTAAAGTCCACTCATGCAGCTCTCCTTCTCACTCAGCCACAATCTCCATTGATTTTCACAGCCAGAAGTTGTGTGTACTTCTGTCCCCAGCATTTGGGCTTGTGGGCCTGGTGTCAGGCTGGACCCCTTGCTCCTCAGGGGAGACCTCCACAGCTGAGATATCTTTCCCAATTTTTAACTGCCACTGGTGGATATGGGACCAGCCTGTTTCCCATCTCTGCCCCTTCTACCATTCTCCACGTGGCTTTCCTCTATTTCTTTAGTTGTAGGACTTGTGCTCAGCTAGACTTCAGGCAATTATTGATGGCTGTTCTGTAGTTTAGTTGTAAATTTGATGTCATGAGAGAAGGAAAACACAGTGTTTATCTATCTTGACTGAAATCTCCTCCTTGATTTTATTAATCTTTTCATGTTTTGTTTCTGCTTACTCTCTTTCTCTCATAGTAAGTTATTTTCTTGAGTAATAATTTTTGCATTGTGAATTTTTTCAACTGAAAAACGTTTTTGTCTTAAGGGTTATAAAACTATTTCTCAAGTGCAGTCTTACATTTGCTTAGGTGCATATATGAAGAGCCTCACCAGCCTAGGACCATTTTTTAAAAATTAATTTCTTCATTTTAGAATTGTTATAGCACTTATTACACCTTCTAAGCTGTAATTTAGATAGAATATCTTATACATATTTTTTTTTTTCCCGGAGTCTTGGACAGAGATTCATTTCTTTGGGTGATAGGGTTTTCTAGTCCCCTGAGGGGCCAGCCTTGCTAGGATACTTGTTTTTGGTAGAAGATATTAGTCTCAGCTTATATAATAGTTTTGAGGCAATTGTCTTCTTTTCAGTATTGTTTTAAAGCTCCAATTTCTTGTCCCTAGCATCTATATCATCACCTGATAGCCCTCTAAACTATCATCAGTGTTCCCTCTCATAACTTTACAACTCCAGCTTTAAATTATTCTTTATTTTTGGTACTTAGGGATTTTATTCCCTTATTTAATAGATTTTACTGATCATCGACAATATATTGGGTACTGTTATAGAACTAGTGTTATATGTATGAATAAACAGATATTTATTTTTCATCTTTACAAGTTTATATTCCAGCAATAGATATATAAAAATAGAATATAAAATAAAAAGTAAAATCATAGAATCTTAAAAAATGATAAGTAAAATGGGGAGAAATGAGAAGAACCAGATAAAAGGATAAAGGTGGTCAAGGAAGGGAGGCACGTTGGTATAAAAGGTGGTGTTTTCAGGGTAAGCTTCATGGAAAGGTAAAATTTGAGCAAAGGCTTAAAGGAAATGATGTGAGCCAAGCAGCTTTCTAGAGGAATAATATTTCAGACAGAATAAACTACAAAGTAAAGGCCCCCAAGTGTGAATAAACATGCTTCATACATTTCAGAAGTAACATGGGGACCAGTGTTGCTAGAGCTGATCAGTTACAAAGGAGAGTTCTGGGAGATGAGACCAAAAAGTCAATGAGAGAGCACCGATCATGTAGAGCTTGAGAGCTATTGTACAGACTCTGACTATTAGTTTGAGTTTTGAAGAGGGTAGTGACATGATCTGACACGTTCTAAGAAGACTGCTTTGGCTATGTCTGCACTGAAAATAGATGGTAAGAGACAAGGATAAAAGTAGATAGATCCGTTGGAAATATAGTAATGTAATCCAGGAACAAGATGGAGAAATCTAACCAGCATGGTAGCCATAGAAGTAATAAGAAGGTACATGCAGCATAGTTTCTTGGAATGGATCTGCATTATAAGACAAAAAATTTTAAAAAGTTAAAGACAGTTCTCTTCCTTTTAGCTCAGCTATGTATGTATAATATTTATTATCATTATTTTCTTAAATCTAGTGTTTCTGCTTTTAGGGGTAGGGTAGGTTTGTATTACTTCAGCTATTCATATTCTGGGACTAGAAGCCATGAATTTTAAAATGTTATCTCCTATTGAAATTAACTTTAAAAGTTTTGTTTTGGTATATTCTTAGAAGTTTTGGAAAGTTCTAGCTCTTTTAAAAAAGTATCTCAGAGAGCTGATTGTTTGATCTTATTGAGAAACTGCTAAGGATGTACTCACCATAAATGAATTAGAACAACAGCAGGTAGCTCTGTGATGAGAGGGATTCTTAATCCTTCAGACACTTCCTGGCAAAGAAATAAGTATCTGGAAAAAATATACAGGTGGGGTTTTCATCTCAACGAAAGGCACAATGCAGATATAGGAATGGTCTCTTTTTTTTTTCATTTTCTTTCAACAAAAGAAAAAAAACTTCAGAGTATTTTAAAATGCTTTCTTCCATTAGATAACAGGGTTCTTTTGCTTGAGAGAATTGGTAAAATATTTCATGGCAATGAAAACTTTTCATATTTATTTTGATGTAGTTGCTTGGTAAACAGTTGTTTGGGTGAAGAGAGCATAATTAATATAGAAAAAATCAGTCTTTTGTAGTATTTGAAAAATTATTATATTTTCATTACATTAGTATTTTTTAGTCTTGAGTTAAAGGAAATTTGTATTTACAACCTAAGGTAGTTATAGTAAGAAGATTATTATTCCCACAATATCCATGTCCTTTCTCTTTGAGAAAGCTATTTCCATTTTTCAGTCATTGGCCAAAAATGTCAGCAGAGTAAAATTGTGAACAAAATAACAGATAGAAACCTATTCATAAGAAGTGTGCAGTGACCACCCTTCATTCAGTAAACATTGATTCTCTTACCCACATTTTCTAAGGCTTGTCCTACGTTATCAATTTCTGTTTTTCTATTGTACTTGAAGGGAGCTCTATTTTTCAACTGTTGCTTGGTGCACAGGGATGGAAAATAATAATACATTTACCCAAAATAGTTATTCTTCTCAAATCCCCAAGATTCACGAAAACCTATTGTTTGTTTAAAGAAGTATTTTGATCCTTAATGTGTTTATAAATAACTTGTTACTATCCTCTTATTTTCACTTAAGGACAGTGATTCCTAAACTTCACCCTGGGCCCACCCCCCAGAGATCTGGTTCTATAGGTTTGGAATAAGGTTCCAGATTTGCATTTCTAACAAGTTCCTAGTTTCCTTGGGTCCAGAAGCCATCTTTTGACTTTCTCAAGGCAATGGTTTACAAGCTTGACCACACCTTCGATCACTTGGAGAGATTTTGGAAATCTCAAATAACTAATTGCATCCCAGACCAATTAAATCAGAATCTTGAGGGTGAGACTGGGAATCAGAATTTTAAAGTTTCCCAGGTGATTCTGATATGTGATTAACTGTGAAAACTTTTGCCTTGTGGTCTTCTGACTAACAGCTGGATGCACTTGACATAATGATTGCCAATATGCTGGCTGTGCACTTGGGCTACTTTCCACCAGATCTCCAAAAGCAAAGCCTTGCTGTGTGAAATAAGAATGAAACACTATGCATATACAGAACTCTCATTATTAAACTTTGAGCAGACATTTTGACACAAATAAGTTTAACAAAAAGGAGAAATTTCTCCATGTCACTTAGCGTAAACCTAAAAATTAATTATTGAAGCTGAATTTTGCACTCTGCTGTAATGAAGAGGAAAAATTTCATTTTTAAGATGTCTTTTTGCAATATACTGAAACATTATGATATGATTCAAGATCCAAAAATCAACTTTTGGATCAACTATTTTATGAAGAATTAATTTTGCATGGGCAAATTAATTATAATCTGATTTTATTTAAGCACCAACATTATGTTTGTATTTTGTTGTCAGTGTTGAAGTGACCAGAGCATTTGTTATAAAAAACATCCCCTTTGACATTGGCAGGTAATTGTAATTTATAAAATTATAAAGAAAAAATACAGTTAGATACACAATAGAAGCCTTAAAGACTGTCTGAAAACATAAATTAGTCAAGGGCTTATAAATTTCTGATGACACAGTACTTGAGTTTAAGAAAAGGGCTGAGCTTATGCACTTGATCTGTGACCTTAGATAGTTCACTTACACTTTTTAATGCTGAGATCTTTTTAAAATCTCCAAATTGGGGTTAATGACTCCTACTAAATAGTTTTACTTGAAGGATAAAGTAAGATAATTACATGGAAATACATGTTAAGTTGCAAAGTATTATGCAAAATAAGTATATCTTGTTCAGGATAGCCACATTAGTAGGATGATTATTTATTTTTTAGTAATGCTAATAAATTTCAGTGAATATTCACCAAATAGCCAAACTCTCGGGAATAGAGGTTATGACTTATTTGTATTTCTATCCCTATACACAGCACAGAGCTTGGGACACAGAATAATCTCAATTAATACTTGCTGAATAAGCTACCATCTAGACATTTTAGTTTAGTCCCCTTTATAATAAGTAGCACAGGTTTATGTGAAAAAAGATAGTAAGCTAGGGAACAAAGATTTTCTTTGTGTGACTATAACTGGTCACTGAGGATTAGGTTTCTGGATTTTCCCTCATTAGCACAAGAATCTAATCTGCTCAGACACAAATTTATATGTGTGCAAAGCTACATTTTTTTATGCTGTGAATACTTCCAATTTAGGATTCAAATAGTAGAGAAAAATAACTGTGTCATGTTATCAGAGGGATTGGCAGTTGGCCTATTTCTTTCTTCCTCTGGCCTGAAATTCTCTTCTGTAATAAATTAGGTCATTGGGTAGTAAATTACTAAACTTTTTAGGCCACATGATTGAGAAAATGCTCAAAATGAATATCTAAAAATTCAAAGAGTGGTTGATTTTTCTTGTGAAGCTTCTATTTCCTATAGCACCTGGAAGATACTTAGGAATTAAGGAGTTTGGGGATCATTATCACCTTGGATGTTTATTTATCTTAGTGATACTGAAAGCAAAAGTGGTGTGTGTGTGTGTGTGTGTGTGTGTGTGTGTGTGTGTGTGTGAATTAAGCCAATTCAGAAATGTCTGAGTACGTTTGGGGATGGGCAAAGTAGGGTTCCAGAAGCCAATTTATCAAATTAGGGATAAGAAGTTTTGTTCCTTAATTTATCAAATTAAGAACGAGGAATCTTAAGAGGAGACAAGTCATCCTAAAGGAAAGGAAACTGAGGAAGTATAAGTTGGGTCTAAGAATAATTTATTGATCATTTGGAAGGATGGAACATTTCATGTATGATCCATTATCTGTGTTTTTTTTTTTTTATTTCAGATGTGTTATGGACTGAATTTTGTTCTCCCTCTCAAATTTAAACACTAAATCTGTAATCCCCAAAATGACTATATTTGGAGATAAGGTCTTCAAAGAAGTAATTAAGGTTACATTAGGTCATATGAGTAGAATCCTAATCCCATAGGACTGGTATCCTTATAGGACTGGAGCACACAGAAATAAACCCACGTGAAGACACAATGAAGAGGCACTATCTCCAACTGTGGAGAGAGATCTTCTTGATCTTGGACATCTAGACTCCAGAACTATGAGAAAATAAATTTCTATTGTTTAAACCACCCAGTCTGGGATATTTTGTTATGGCAGCCCCAGAAGACTAACACAGGTCTGTCTTAGTCCATTCAGGCTGCTATAACAAAAATACTATAGATTTGATCATTTAAACAGCAACCACTTATTTCTTATAGTTCTGGAGACTAGTCCCAAAATCAAGATACTGGCAGATTCTGTGTTCTGAGGGCCTGCTTCCTGGTTTATAGATAGCAGTCTTCTTGCTGTGTCCTCACATGGTGAAGGAGTAGGAGCTATTTCTGGGGGTGGTCTCTTTATAAGGGTACTAATCCCATTCATGAGAACTTTACTCTTCTGATCTAATTGCCTTTCAAAGGCCTCATTTCTTAATACCATCACACCGTGTGTTAGGATTTCAGCAATGAATTTTGGGGGAATAAAAACATTCAGCCTATGACAAAGGATTTTATGAATTTGTGATTGAACCTTAGAGAAAAAAAGATTACTGTAAAAAAAAGAGAAATATTTACAAAAACCTCTAACAGTTGCTGGCAGAGAGAAGCACAAAAATGGGGATGTAAAGAATTGCTCACTTTGTTGTTAGAGCAGCATCAGAATAAAAAATGACCCAGTGACACTAATGGGGAGGGTGTCAGAGTCAGCACTAGAAAGAACACAGCATCATGTCTTGACATATTGGAATTTACACCATGTAGTTGAGCTTAGCACAGAATATCTTCTGTGGGTACTAGTTGGAAATAAACCAATACCAGTGGGATGGCTACAATAGGAGAGGCCTTGGTTGTCAGTGTCAGAGACAGAGACCCACACCCAGGAGAGAAGGAAAATCTAAGTAATTAAGAATTAACGCCTCTTCCTGAACACTTATGAGGTATCTCCTGGAAAATTCTTAAATTAACTAGAAGATGAAGAAACTTTGAAATGATTATGAAACCCTGTAATAGTGAGTGTGGGTTTATTTAATTAGCTTAATGAAACAATCTCATGGCACATCCAAAATAGCAATATTAACATAAATTATGTAGAAATTGGAATCTGGCAGAAACTAACCTCAGTAGGGTGCCTACTAAATGCTAGGCAGTGGGCTATTATCTGCATTGTATCTAATTTCCTGTATAAAACTCTAAAAGTTAATACCATTGCCCCTATATTTCAAATGAGAAAATTGGGCCTTAAAAAGGTTATGGAATTCACCCAGGGTCACATAGTTAGTGTCTCTGGACACTAGAATATGAAGTAAATGCATTTAACTCCAAAGTCTGCATTTAACACAGCTATTCATAACCTGTTCTGAGCTTTTTTTCCCCCTGTTGTGTATAGAGGAGGAAATATCAATACTTGTTTGAAGGCAATATAACAATAATGCAAACTGTTTTCATGTCCTCTAAACTGTGAAAGCAGTTTGGCTGCTCCCAGTATCATTGAAAAGGTATATGAACATCATTATTCTTTTGCTCATGGCATAATTGAGCATATCCTGTGTTCTAGGAACTGAAGATATGTGAAAAACAAAATAGACATAGCCTTTCGCTCGTAGGGTTTAGAAATATTAAGCAAATTGTCATATCAATAAAACATTTAATTAAACATGGTGATAAGTGTTCCCCCAAAAAAGGTCAGGTGAGGTATGAAAAATTAACAAATACGAGATTTAGGTGAAGAGGAGGAAAGGCTTCTATATAACATTGATAACTGAGCAGAACTTGCTGGATGGCTGGGGTCATTTAAGTGGAGACAACTATGCTCTAGGTAGGCAGAGGAAAGCACAGGAGAGAAGGGGTTCGACTTGTTTTGGGACCAGCCAGGAAGGTCAATATGGTGGGATGTAACAAGCATGGAAGAAAGTTGAGATTCAAGGTGGAGGCAGGAGGCATGTTATTTGGAGCTGTAGAAGACCATGTCAGGATTTTATATTTTATTCTAAATGTAATGGACATTGAAAGGACATTGAAGGCTTTTGAACAGGGAGGTAGATGTACATGAGCATTCTGATTGTTATGTAGAGAATGAGTTGGAAGCGGGCAAGAAAGAAATTGGATAGCAAATTTGAGAAGAAGTTGGTAAGGAAGACTGAGAAGGGGATAACAGAAAGAGATGAAGAAACACAAACTAAAGAAGCTAACTCCTGAAAAAGGCAAGAGTGGCCTACTGCTTACAGGAAGAAGGAAAGGGCATAATGGTGAGAGACTAAAAGGCTCCATGTCATCTAAACTGAATGAGAAGAGAAATGAAGACTGGAGGGGCTAATGAGAGAAAGTCAGGGCTCCATGTGGCTGTTGAAGGAAAGGCACATGAGTGAAAGAAGCAGGAAAAAAGGAGGTTATGGCCAGACTATTAATTTCGGAAGGAATTTGGCTGTGGTGTGTTCTTGTGATTTTGGCAGTGAGTTGTGGAGGTAAAGCAGAAGACAATGTAACTGAAATAAAGAGATCAAAGAATTGAGGTAAGGGTGTTAGGAATGTTGTCTATGTGGACATTAAGTTGCTTGGGACATCTACAGTCTTCAGTGAATGAGGAAGCATGCCCAGGATCTTAATGAACTACTTTAATGACAAAGAAGAGATAATATTGCAAAATGGTGAGTGCGGAGGAGCAGGGACTGCTCTACGTGTAATATTCTGAAAGAAGCAATGAAGAGTAAAGGATACACACCCAACTCTTGATCATGAGTGTAGTGGGATATGAGAGAAAAATAACCTTCGTTTCATTTCAGATGGTGTAGGGGAAGCAGTGCACTAGGGGACAACTAAGATTCAATTAAGCTAGGAGGGTAGTGAGGAAGAGGTTGAAGATATAGAGAGGTCTTTGGTCATATATTAGATCTCAGAAGAGTAAAGTCTTGGATAGAGAGGATATATACATAGTTGCATTTAGTTTAACCAAGTGGTAGTAAGAGCCAAGCAAGAAGGGTCCTTTGGTGAGTTAGTGTAAGAAAGAGTATGAGTGAGTGTGTATATGTGTGAACCATCCAGTGCTCTGAGCTGGGCTGCTAACCCTGAAGTTTGAGTGAGTATATTTACTGGCTCTAGTCATAGCCCATGCTGTCTCCAGCAGACCTGTCATTTGTTTGGAAGCTAAAGAAGACAATGGGAGCTGCTTCTGGTAGGTGTCTGTTTTTTGAAAACTAATCTAAATCTTTTCCTTTTGGATCCAAAGAGAAAGCTACATTCTATTAAATGTTCATCATAAAGGAAGCAGATCAATGCAAAAATAATAATATTCAGAGCACTTAGAGAAAAAGGAAATTAACTTTTTAAACTGTAAGATAATGTACTAGATAACTGAGCACATAATTAGAAGCATATTGAGCCCTCAGTTACCAGTTCTCAAGTTTATTGTATTAATTCCTCTGTATTATAATTGTAGAACATTTTGTTTCTGTGTGGGAGATAACTATTGCATTCACTTCAATAGCATAAAATGTAGATTCCATAAGTTGCCATATATACAAATATATATACTTCATTTAACTCAAAACAGTTATCATAGTTTAGGAAATATTTTCAAGACTCATGAAGAAATAGTCCCGGGGATACATAAGAACATATCCAAATAAACTTCAGAATAATTTGTTGAACATTTGCTGTTGTGAACATTTTCTCCCAAGCTGTCTTTTATTGTCTAAGATAAAGGAAAAGATAAATTACAATTTTCAAGGCAAAAGAGGATTTACCCCAACCATCACCATATCATCTTGAAGGAGGGTGGGGAATCCAAATACTTTGAAATAATGGGCCAAAGATGAGAGAAGGCATGGTATGCTCAGTGGAGGATGACAGCAAAAGTCCAAGATGAGAAGAGGTGGGTGAGAAATTAGGCTGGATAAGTAGATAGGAGAAGATAATGATGAGTTTATATTTCTTGCTGAGAAGTTTAGACTTCTTCTAAGGACTATGAGCTATAACTGATGACTAGTAGACAGAAGAATGGCATGACCAGAAATAGATCCTAAAAAGATCTATTTAGTAACTATGTGGAAGGTGGACTGGAAAGAGAGAGTCTAGAAGGAAGATCAGTTAAAATGTAGTAAATGAGAAAAGAAATTATGAGGGCCTAAGCAAATCAAGGGCGGTGGGGGATGAACAGAAATTTGAGAGAGATTTGGCAGCCAAAGTTAGTGAGATAGAAGGAAGAGTGGCCTGGCCATTTATCTAATGATAAGAGACTCGAGTCAAATGCAGAACAGGTTTGATTCCTGAGTCTTTCTTTCTTTTTCATCTTTCTAGGATATCCCTTCCTTTTATACAGAACCCTGAATACAATATTCTGATGGTTTTTTAAAAAAACTCTTGGAACTCATTCCTTTGCTTTCCCAAACATGTATGAATGTCGTAGATATTCCCATTAATTTAAATGAGTACTGATGCTTCACAGGATTTGTGAGGTCTCAAGGCCAATTCTTTCTTGAAGATCATGGAAGGTATTCCTAACTTTTCTGAAATTTTATAACTCACAAAAATGGGTTAATAAAATCTTTCTGTGAAATCTCTGAAGAAGTCTAAAAGTGCTTAATCTATACTGAACTTGAAAACATATAGGAAAGGGTAATAGTAATGAGCACTTTTATTTTTTAAAATGTTTTAAGTGTATTGACTCATTTGGTCTTGAGTTATCCCAACAATCTTATGAAATAAGTACTATGATGAACTTCACTGTATAAATGAGGAAAATGAGTCACAGAGAGATTATGTAAATTATGTAAGGTCACTCAGGTAGTAAGTGGCAACTTGCCTAAGGTTAATTCATTGGTAGCAGAGCCAGAATTTAAATCTAAGCTGTGTTCAGAGAACTCAGACTTTTAGCTACTATATACTATGTCACCTCTCAATACTTGCTGCACACTGTAATAGAATGGATGAATTTTTCATACTAGAGAAATTCCCATGATGTTAATCTATTAGTCAGAATAGTATTTCTAGGTGAAAGCCTTTGGAGATTGGTAATATTTTACTTGTTATCACAAGTAGAGGGCAGGGGATGATATTCTTTGGTTGCCTTTATTTCTTCTGGTTCCCCTGTCTAAAATCCTCTAAGGTTGTCACTGGGCACCAGTTTCAGATAAAGTTCCCCACTGTTGTTGATGACAATAAATAACTGTGAAGAATTGATGGTCTAAAGTTGTCACAAGAAGAGAATGGTTAATATAGGGAGGTAATCTATCATTTCTATCTATCTATCTATCTATCTATCTATCTATCTATCTATCTATCTATCTATCATCATCTATCATCTGTCAACTATCATCTATCATATGTCATCTATCTTATAACCATCCATACAACCATCCCTCTATTCCTTTACATTCTTTAGCTTCTATTGGCCATACACTTTATTAGATCCTTTCACATAATTAGATATTTTAATTCTTAAAGGCTTGTAATACTGTTATTTTACAGATGAAGGAACTGAATCTAAGAAAGAGTTAGATTTAGGTTTTCAAACTTGAAGCCAGGGTTTGTAGTTAAATTTATCTGATCCCCAAATATATACTCTTTCCCTTGACCATATATATAGTTATTGTTCTAGGTCTTTTAATTTTTTGGCTTGATAGTCTAGTTATTAGACTAGATTATTACTCATTTAAGGTTTTCCCAGATCATTGCTGTAATTATTGCTATAAAACATTTGCAAGTTAATCTTTATCTTTCGTAAGAAAGAAATGAAAAATGTAGTATACTAAGAAGAAAATCTTAAAAGAGGCAAGTAAAGATCTAAAACTTGCAGGAGATGCTAAAGATATATTTTATTTCTCTTTCAGATAGATTCTCTAGTTGCATGCCCTTTCTCTTAATCTAATTTTTTGAGAGTTTTGAGAAAGCAGTGCAGATAAGATTGGTTTAGCAATGCCTATTTTCATATATATAATTAGCATATTAAACTAATTTTAATAATATGCTTATTCTACAGTCAAAGCTCTATTTTAGTAATGTCCTATTAGAACAGTACCTGACTTTTTATGTAGAAGGAATGAATGAGCTAGGTATCAAAATTTCATCTTTCTTGATAGATTCAAAGGACTTAAATATTTTGAGACATAATTTTTTGAGCTTTATTTTCTCGTCAAGCTGATGATTAAACTAATTTTGCCCATAATTACCAAGACAGATTGTATTATTGTTACTTATAAAGTGTAAATAAGTGTGAATTACCAAATAAGTTACCAATAAGTATAAATTACTTCCATAGACCTCAGTTGAGGAGACTTTGAGTTTTTAGGAGACCATTTCAAGGATTTCCAACTGTTGTTGGCTGAAAAACAGCGTTTGCCTCAATGATGGTTTTTATTTTCTTTCTTTCCTTTTGGAGGAAGGCAAAGAACAAATTTTCTATAAGTTTCATTCAGAATTAATTATGTAGCTACTCTCTAATAATAATGGAACTTAATGTCATTAATAACTTTAACCTTTATATTTTGTTCCAGAGTAAGGCATTTAGTAAAATTAGATTGTAAATTCCAAATGTTTAAACACATGTTCGTTAGGGATTTTATATAACTGTACTCTTGCTCTGCCTTCCTACTGATATTTGCGCACTGACTCTTGTTAGTTGGTTAATGTTTGTAAAGTGCTTTTGAAATGAAAAGCTAATGAGCTCTGTATTGAGGAAGATGTGGGTGCTGACATGAGAGTTACTAAGGTTGTCTGCTGGAGGGTTGACTGCTAAGGCTTGCTTGTGGGCTGCAGAATAATAAGAAATCCTTGGAGAGTTCTAATATCTGCTCCCCCAAAAGTTTTCTGTTTATTCTCCTGGCTTTGCTAAGTCAGTCTTTGGACACAACAAAAATTATCTTTCTTGCAAATCTGTAAGAGGAAAGCCTTTCAAAGACTTTGGCCCACTTACCACTAGAGTTTGCTCTAATGCAGTTGGATAGCATCTATAGTTCATTATAAAAAAAGACCCAATCATCATCATCATCACCATCATCATTATCAACATAAAGGTCAAAAAAACATTTGCTCTTAAAATATAGGAATGTATGTTTTATTATTATGTCTTTTTTTTTCCTGCAGTATAAGCTTAAAGGGAAGAATATTTTTATTTATTTTCATCTTTTGAAATGTAGGACTCATATTTGTTAAAAAGTTTGCTAAAAAATGTAATTATGAACTGATAAAGGTTTCCACTCATTTCTATAATAGACCTATATTCAAAGGGAGAAGGGTTAAAATTCTTTTTATTGCCAAAGTTACTGAATTTTTTTGTCACTGCAGAGAAATGATATTTAGACTTTCTATGCATTACATGATTCTCATGCTGGAAGTTTTAAAAATGATAAATATTAAATAATATTAAGTAATAATGATTTTCTTTTTGTTGGCCTATATGCCTGCTTTTTGTAAAGTCTATTTTTTATATTTCCTGGATCTCTTCTAATCTTCTGTATTAACATTTCATTGTCACATCACTTATCCTGGCTCCCCTGGGGGTTCCCACCTGGGGTATATGGAATTGGTCCTGTAGAGGAAAGTTGTCTAGGGAGGCCCACACCATAGCCCAGATTCCTCCACAGAGACAAAAGATTTTCCAGCTATTTATTTTTAATCAGCTGATAATCAACTTTGGATGAGTTTCAGAAGTGACAAGAGCAAATACAGGTCCTGCAGCACACAAATTAATCTCTTCGCGAGGAGCTACCTTGAGTTTTGTCCAAAATAGTACATTTATATGTACCTATTATTAAAATTAAGATTTGTTTAAAAGCTTTGCCATACTTACTAAGGTTAACTTTTAAGTTCTTACAAGTTTTATAAAATAGAAAAGTTTTTGAACAGAGTAATCAGAAATACAGAAAAGCTTATTACAAAGACTTTTTTACATCTATTTTTTTCATAATTGAGAAAAATGAGAGAAAACCAAATGCTCCCAAATATAGACTGGCTGGACAAATTATTGCACTAATATTTAATGTGACATTGTGCCATCATTATGACAACATGGGGAATGCTTATGATATTGTATTGAGTAAACAAAAAACAGAATAGAAAAGTGATCATAAATTATGTTCTTAACTATATAAAATATTCATAGAAACTGTCTGGAAGGAAATATAGCCAAACTTACTAAGAGTGATTATTTCTTTTTTAATGATTATTTCATATTTTTCAAGGTTTTTATGAAGAACAAGTATTTTTCACTCATTTTCTTTTTAGAATAAATATTTAAAACATGTAAAGGTATAGAGAATGATATGAATAACAGATATTCTTGTATTTGTATGAGATTTTGCATGCTAACTTTTTGTTTCACTTGCTTAGATATTTTTAGTTATTTTTTTTTCTAAATAAAGTGTTTGATTTCTTGGTCTCTTCTGGAAGTAATTACTATTCTGAGGTTTATGAGTTTTTATTTTTGCTACATGTGTGAGTATTCATAAACAACATATAATATTATCTGTATTTAAGTTTATACATAAATAATTCTGCATTTGTTCTCTCAACTATTTTTTTTAGTATTTAAATGACCAGTATATGTATTTAATAATATAATGTATTTTATTATTGAAAACATCTCAAACAAGACTTTGACTTACCCTTATTTTATTACAGAGAAAGAGTTTTTTCTTTATGTGATTTATGTACATGGCTATGTACAAAAACCTCAGCATATTTGATTGAATCTGACTATTTCATTCACTGGGAAAAATCATAATTACTAAATAAGTTCAATTACTAAATTCGACAGTAAGAACATTTGACTTAAATTTTTTTTCTGTTGTAGAAACTGCTGAAAATATAAGATATGCTTGTGAACTTCTGACTGAAGACACTGCTATTTACTATGTGGAAGATATAAAGTAAGGGGCCTTCAGGATGAGGATATATAATGTCTCAGTTTCATAAAGGCAGAACAAGGAGCTGTAGACACAGCAGACACAAGAAATGGGAACAAGAATGTCACTTCAGATCATTTTCTTATATTAAAGGAAGTAAGAGAATAGCAGGCAGTTCTAAGTTATCATGTTTAGCCTTATTTTAAGAAAATTTTAGCTTTATGAAAATGTAGGATCTTTATTGCTTTTTTAGGGCCATTTTTCTCCATTCCTTAGAAGTCTTCAGTGCTTGCCTTCTGTTAAAGAGAGTGAGCCTGAGACATCACTAACAAATTAATACAAATTATATTCATGTATCTCCTGTTTTAGGAAACTATATTTTCAAAATTTATTCATAATGATGTATATAGAGTTAGCTTGTTTTAAAATGCTGTATAGGATCCCATTGATTAATATACAATAATTTATTTATTCTCCCAATAATCCTCCAAGTAGCATACTCTCCGAAGTTGTTTTAATTTTTCTTCTTTTAAAATGCTGCAATCAATATTTTTAAAGGTCTTATACACATTTGAATCTCCCTAGGATATACCTGGAAGTGGCATCACTAGGTTGAGAACATTGCTATCTTAACCTAAATTTTACCAAATTATTCTACAGTTTATACTCCCAACAGTCAAATACATTAATTACTATTTCCCCTGTTCTTGTCAACGTTTGATATTAGACTTTTAAATATTTGCCTAATTGATAAACATAAAAAATCTTTTAAGAGTTTTGCTTTTTCCTGTTTATTAGACTTTAAGATTTACTTTGATGTGAATTGCCTCTTTGATCATTATTCTATTAGGTCATTTGTTTTTTTCCTGTTGATTAGTAAGCATTTATGATATAGTTGGGATATCAATTCTTTGTCAGTTATAAGTATGGTGAATATATTTTTCTAGTGTGGAGATCGTCTTTGTATTTTAAAAGTTTCTTCTGATGAACAGAAGTTTTAAATTTTAACTTAGTAAAATGTATTAACTTTTCTTTATAAATTTATACATTTTGTGTATTGTTTAAAATATATTTCACTATCCTGAAGCCATAAATACATTCAATATTTTCTTTTAAAAGAATTAAAATTTTTCATGTTGTGATATAGAATCTAAGTTTATCTATTCCTTGTGTAGCTAACCATTATCCTGACATGATTTATTAAGTGGTCTATTGCTTCTACACTATGCAATGCTGTCTCTATCTTATGTCAACTTTTCAAATATGAGTGAGTTTGTTTCTGAACTCTGTTTTATATTTCTATTTGGTTATTCTTATATTACTATAACATTATCATAATTACTACGCTTTATAATATGTTATTTGTTAGAGCAGGTCTACCTTAGTTTTCTTAATAATTACCTTGCCTATACTGAGCATTTTGTTCTTCCATACAAATTTTGTTTATCCCATACAAATGCTTTTGAAATTTTCATTGGATTTTTATGAATTTATAGATTAACTTTTAGGAGGATTAACATGTTTAAAATAGTGTTTGCCCATCTAGGAATAGTCTATTTCATCATTTATAACATCCTTTTGCTTGTGTCTTTCTTTCTGATGCTTATAATATGGATGATGCTTGGAGCTCCAGTCTCTATTTCAGGATCATGAGGTACCTCTGAGAATGCAAACAAATATAGAAAATGGTGGAACAGAATGAAAGAAGAAACTTGACCCCTGATGAATTTGAAGAATTGCAATTTGAAGTCAACATGGACTATATCAGGATTTCTTTTAAGCAAAAGAAAAAAAAAAAACTCTATTATCTTGTTTAAGGCCATATTATTTATGTTTTCTGTAATATATAGACAAATTTATTCATAAATGTGCATAGTACTATGTCTTTGGTAGCATTCTGATGCAAGAAATAATAAATAGCAAGTATTGCCTTTTTCTTACACTTAGGGAATTTTTGCTATAAAGTTTATTGTTTGTTCTAAGTTTTTTGTAGACATTTTTTATGTGTTTTTATCCTATTCCTAATTATCTAAGAATTTTTATCATGAATATTACATTTTGTTGACTGCTGTTTTTGTATTATATCAAATTATAAAATAAGTTATCTCTCTGTATCTAGTAATGTGGCAATTTATATTAAAAAATTTTTGTAATATTTTCTAATATGTATTTTTATATCTGTGATAGGCTCTAATTAGTTAATATAAACAGTCTCTCAATGCACCATTACATTTTAAAATATATTGCTTGATTTGATTTGCTAATGCTTTATTTGGAATTTTCACATTTATGTTTAAAAGTCGGTTTAGCCTATACTTTCTTTTTCATGATTGGCTTGTCTGATTTTCTGTTGAAGTCTATATTACCTCATGAATTGAGTTGAGAGTCATCTCTCATTTTATATTTCTCAGAACAGTTTATGTATAATATTGACATGACTTTTTTCCCTAGATTATTCATATAATCTCTTCTTTAAAACTACCTTGGTCCGTGGTCTTCTGGTGGGTAAAATTCAAATTATTTTTGATATGTGGGTAAGATTCAAATTCTTTAGTGGTCATGAGTTTTTATTTTCTATTTCTGCATAAAATAATTTTGTATTTTTATCCTTTGGAAAAATTTCTGTATTTCTAACTTTTCATATTTTTTAGCGTGTAGTTGTTCTCTACAGTATCTAATACATTTTTATTTGCATTTTTATCTGTCCTCATACTCACTGCTAATGTCATTTATTTACATCTTCTTTCCTTTTATGTTGGGAAACATAAAAGTTTGTCTATATTTCTTAATCTTTTTATTTTAATTTTTTTTTAATTCTACATCTTTATTTATTTATTTTGCCATGTAGGATGACTAGAATGTTACCTGTGGAGAAAGAGATAACCTGAGTAGGAGAATGAAACATCCCTCTGCAGAAGAGTCAGACCCCTGTTAACCCACTGGAGCTGAATTCTAGGGTATAGCAGGAGAAGGAGGTTAGGCTGGTCCAGATGATGAAATACTTTGAGTTAAATATTTGCCTTCATTTGTTTTAGAGAAACAACTTTTCAAAGTTAGAAAGAATGACCTTTCTTTCTTATTTTAATTTTTTTTTTATTTTTTAAAGCTACATATGATAGTATTAGGTAATTCAGATAATCTAGAATGTTAATTAATAATCAAGGCCCATGTTTCAAATCACCACATAGTGAATAGATGCAGGAGTTTGGTCCAGTTTCTACTCTTAGAAAAGTAAAGGAAAGGGCAATTTTCATTTTTTTAAGGAACCTCCATACTGTTTTCCTTAGCGGCTGCACCAATTTACATTCTCACTAACAGTGCACAAATGTTTCTTTTCTGCCACACTCTTCTCAACACTTGTTATCTCTTGTCTTTTTGATGCTAGCCATTCTAACAGGTGTGAGGTGACAGTTTATTGTGGATTTGATTTGCATTTCTCTAATAATTAGTGACGTTGAGCACCTTTTCATGTTCCTATTGGCCATCTGTATGTCTTCTATGAAAAAGTGTTCATTCAGCTACTCTACCCATTTTTAATCAGGTTGTTTTGTTTTTGTTTTTGTTTTGAGCTGTTTGACTTCTTTATATTTTGAACATTAACTCCTATCAGATATACGATAGAGAAAATGACATTTTGCTTCAACTCAGTAGAGGTCTCTATTTGAATTATATTTTTATTTCCTTAAAGCCCTTGCCATATATCTCATTTTCCTTTAATGACTTTTTAATAAAAGTTAGCCTAATTAGCTTACTCTAATATAATTATGTTGGTAGAAATAAGAGATTTTGAAATTCTGTTGCATAAAAATCACTCCAAAATATTATTTTTAGTGATTGCCATAAAAATGTAACACTAGGAATTTTATCCCTGAATGAACTAAATAGACTAAACAAGGCTCTTCAGTTTTACTATGACAATTTCACATCACATTATTATACTACTTGTGATTTTTCTGAGATACTAATAAGACTTGCAAATTAATGTGCTTAGCATTTTTTTTTAAAAATGCTTTTATTCCTCACCTTTATTTATAACCACTGCAAAGATACTAAAAAGAGCAAGATGGGGAGCTTTCACTAAATTGGTGAAGTTCATTAGCGTACTTTCTGTGTGGTGTAAGACGAAGAAACTGAGAAGCAGAAGCCTAAAGTCTTTTACCAGTCACTTATAATTATGTGTGTGCTAGACCCAAAAATTTACAAGAGAGCATTTGTTATTCTGGTCTTAGTTTTAATTAAAAATCAGAGTAAATATGACCTTTTATTGCCAAGCTAGTCAGTTTTTACCTTTTTACCTTTTTAACTTTTTGTTCTTGTATTCAACAGATCTATTTTCATGTAGCTTTCTATCTGCTTAAATATCTGCCTGTCTAAATATTTTAATATCTTACTGGGCACTGAATCAAAATACAGTGAATCAATATCTGGTTCCTTTGATCAATGCCTTCCCTCTCTATTTCTGCTTGCCCAGATTTAGGTATTTAACTCATCTTTACAATGGATCATCTCTAGTTTGAATTTGTGAATTACAAATCAAACTCAACAATTTGATCATGTGTGATATTTCTGCAAATGTAAATAAATGAGGATAAATGTCACGCCACCTTCTGTAATCATATCCCTTGCAGATTTGAGGCTAAATTGCAGAAAGTGGATGGTGATATATGAATATAGCATAATGCTTTACCTCATATTTCTTTCTTTAATACTTAGAGGCCTGAGTATTTGAAAAACATTGCAAATTATGAAAAGTATTAATAACTTTTCTAGGACTATTTTTGGTAAACTTGTAATTTTAAACTATTTAACACAATTAGAAGAAAGAAATTGTAATTATTTTGCTGAATTTGTTAAAGTTTTACAAAAGATGATATACTAGATGGAATTCAAAGAATTAAAATGTAATTGTTTAATGGAAATTGAAAGTCTGAACTGAGTATTGTATGATGGTTCAAGGCTCTGAGAAATGAGCAAAAAAGACTCTTTGTCTCACACAAATTTATTTCATTAAATAGGTCTTTAGATTTTAACCAACTTTTAGAAGCAGAACCAGAAAGGTATATTTTAAAAAGAAGGGGAAGAATGATGACTCAGAGGGAGAGAAAAAATAATTAAGAGAAGAAATTATCACCTGGGAACACTGAACATAACAAACTGAACTGATATTTGTCATAGTAGTTTTAATGTGGGGTACACACACACACACACACACACACACACACACACACACACACAAACATATTTAGCTATTGATTTCAAAACAGAGAGGAATCACCTGTACTAGAAGTGGTATTTCTTAAAATTTTTTCATTCACTCATCAAACACTCATTAAGTGTTACTATTTATCAAGCACTAAATAAAGCATTTCTTGCCTAAGCAGTTCTTAAAAGAGCTCCAGGAGGTGTTAGGAGGTGGCTAGGAGACCAGTGTCTTCTTCCAGGTTGAAAGGTATAGTTGATGGACAAAGGAGGGCCCTTCAACTCAAATTGTCAAAGTGAGGGGCATAGAGCTGCATTTATTTTGCTGTCTTTGGTGTCATGAGTGATCACAGACAAGCTTAGACTTTCTGAATTACTTACACTTATTGTCCAGTGGCTGCCCAGGCCTTTTTTTGACCATCATATTTGAGAGACTCCTCTCAGAACCTTTACAATGCACCTTTCTTTAGAGAACACTCTAGAGAGACAGACAGCTTTGCCTGAGTGGTGGGACAATGCCCCAGGGTTCCTATCCTCTGTAATGTAAAATACCCTTTATATGCATGTTCCTGAGGTAGTGCTCTTTACTCCTCCCAGTAGCTGTTATTATATAAATTAGCGAAACCTAAGGGATTGGTAATTGACTAAGATTGAGATTTGGTTCTGCTTTTCCTTCTTTTGGACCACGGCTTTTATAGAGATGCAAATTAGAAAGCCTTCCCTGATGATAAGATACAAGTACTGGGTGGGGTCTTCCAGTCACCCAAACTTCATCCTCTATAACAGGGGACCCCAACCCCCCAGGCTGTGGATCTATTAAGTATCAGTCTGTGGCTTGTTAGTAACTGGGCACACAGCAGGAGGTGAGCAGTGGGCCAGCCAGCAAAGCTTCATCTGTATTTGTAACACTAGCATCACCACCTCAGCTCCACCTCAGTTTATCAGGCATTAGATTCTTATAGAGCACTGGTCCCTGGTACCTAAAAGTTTAGAAACTGCTACATAAGATTCTATGGAATAAACAAGATATTGCCTGAGTCTAGGGAGATAAAGAGGAGTCAGGTTGGCAGATCTGGAGGGCAGAGCAGTAGGGTAAGGATGCTCCAGCAAATACCAATAAGTAGGGGCATATTAGAGAATCATATAATGAATGATAAGAAACATTTTTTCTTTTTCTCAAATTGAACCCCAGAAGGTGTAAGGGGAGAAGTGGTGAAAAATGAGGCTGAAGAGAAATGCAGAGTATAAGATCACTCATTACTTGCATAGGAAGTAAAGGTGTAGCACTTAATTTTGGAAGTGATGGACATCTATGGAAAAATTTTAAGAAAGAGGTTGACAAATTTTGCTTTGTGTGTTTAGAAAGACTGATTTGGAATGTGGAGAGATATACAGTAAAAAATTTACCATGGCCTGAAATGCGAAATAATGAGACTGTGGAATAAGGAAGCTGTGTGGAGTGGAAAGGAGGCAAATGTTTATCTAGGTGGAAAGATGCTAGGACTTGGTAAACAAGGAAGCTTATTATTCTTGCTTGTGGGAAGGAAAGAGACCTATGACTATGTAGAGCTTCTAGCTGAGTGGCTGGGTGGATAGTGGTGTCATTATTGCCAAAAGGGGATCAAGAATATATATGAGTGGAGATAAGATGATGAAGTTAGTTTTTGATATGTCAAGTTTGTTGTTCTAGAGAGCTGACTGTGCTGGAGTCTTAGATTTAGGAATCCTCAGGTGTGGATAAAGTCAGCTAATGACAATGCGGGTAGGCATATAGGGGATTAGGAGGGACAGACTGAGGATATCAATACTTAGTAGACATTTAGTAAGCAATCAGAGAACAAATGTCTGCTAAATGAATTCATTTTTTTTTTTTTAAATTGCAGTATGAACTGTTTCAGAGAACTCTGGGGCTAGAACTCTGCAGACCTGAGTTGAAATTTTTTTCTAGTGGTGTGCCTGTGGAAGTAAGTTTCTTTCACCTCAATATCTCACTTTAAAAAGAAAGGATGATTCTGAGAAACATGGTGGAGTGAGAGACGTCCTCACATCTCCCCGCTTGAAACAACAATAAGATGAACATCTAAAACTGAACAAAAAAACCCCCAAACTGCACAACAGCACATCTGAGCATGGGATCTATGCATAAGAACTACTACATGTCATAACTTCAGGTGTTGGGTGGTGGACTGGGAGAAATAAAGAAGCTGCCTCTTGCAGCCCTGGGATCTCCTTGCAGGAGGAGTGGGAGGGGTGAAGGTGCAGCAACTTCCCTGAAGCCCAGCCTGGAAGTGCCATGACTTCTATGCAGGCAGCAGCAGGGCCCAGTCATCAAGTCAGAAAGCAGAGAAGTGGGATGGGATAGCAGAGAAACAACAGTTGACTTTTATGGGCCTCGGTTGCAAAACAGGCTAAACTGTAGCCCCCAACCCCCATCACAAAGGACCCCTCTCCTCACACCCTCTAAGACCAAACACCATGGAGCCCCAGGGGAATTTGAGCAAATGCAACCAAAACTGTTGCTAACACTGACCGGGACTGAAACTGAGAGTAGCAAGTGTGATTAAAAATCTACAAGAAAATAAAAAAGTTTTATTTAGGCTGTATATAGAGCAGGGATCCAAGAGGCTTAGACACCACATACTGGAAACCAAAAGAAAAGCATCTTCTTTGCAGCAGGCTAAAGAGAGACCTTTATATAATAAATCTTTCTCAAAAAACAGCAGAATACACTTCCATTAATGCCCAGGAGGAGAAATAGTCCATTAAACACCATGAACAACTAAGGTGACGAGGCATCTCAGAAAGAAAGAGAAAAATCTCTAGACAATGAGCTTAAATACATAGAAATATGCAACTTAAATGACAGAGAATTCAGAATAGTACCTCTGAAAAAACTCGAGTTCTGAAACAATTTATATCAACAATTTCAGGAAATGAAAAACAACTAGATTAGCAGAGCAAGGAGATTGAAACCCTCAGGAAGAACAGAAAAGATTTTCTAGAGATAAAAAACATACTACAAGAGTTGAAAAATGAAATAGCAAGCTTGGGAAATGGAGAAAAGGATCAGTGATAGTGAAGACAGAAATCTATAAATAAATCAGAAGGAAGAAGAAAGAAACTGAAGAAAAAAAGTAATGAAAGAGAAATACAAGAACTAGTTGATACTATCAGGAGAGGAAACATAAGAATAATGGGCATTAATGAAGATGAGGAAAAGCAACCGGGACTAGAAAGCATCCTCAAACAAATAGTGAACAAGAATTTCCCAAATCTAAGGAATGCTCTGGAGCTTGGAATTCAAGAAGTCAATAGAACACACAATTATCTCAATCCAAAAAAGCCTTCACAAAGACACATTGTATTAAAGTTATCGAAAATCAATTACAATGTTAGAATTCTCAGGGCAGCCAGGGAGAAAAAAAAACAATAACTTATAAAGGTAAACCTATTAAATTATCCTTGGACTTCTAAGTGCAGATCTTACAAGCCAGAAAAGAATGGAATCAAATATTTAACCTATTAAGTGAAAAAACTACTAGCCTAGAATTATGTATCCAGCTAAGCTGTCCTTTAGATATGAAGGAGAAATTAAGACCTTTTCAGACATACAAAACTGAGGGAACTATCCACTACAAAACCTGAACTACAGGAAATACTGAGAGGGGTCTGCTTATCTAAAACAAAATGACACACAAAAAAAACATAATTAGAAGTAAAGTGATTATCAAGCAAATAGAAGCAGAAGAGTGCAATTCTTACTAAGAACAGGGCATTATAAGCTTAAATAATAATAAGAGAATTGCTATAGCAAGATAGAAATAAACGTTCAGCATACATAGGGACAAACTGAGATAACGATGACTGAAAAGGGAAGGATTCAAAGATCCAAATTCACAAAGGGGAAAGGAGACAAGGCACACACAGAAGAAAATGGACAACTGTATATATAAAACTATTCTTTTCATATTTGTAATGGTAACCACACACCAAAAATTCAGAACTGAAGTATATAACATAAAACAAAAGAACCAGCGAGAAAACCCACAAAAGCCAACCAAAATAAAGAAAACAGAAACATAAGAACAAGAGAGCAATGGAAACACTGAGCTACCAGAAAGCAAAAGATAAAATAGCTACAAGAAGATCTCATATTTCAATAACCACTCTAAATATTAATGGTCTGCACTCACCAATGAAATGGCACAGAGTTGCAGAATGGATCAAAAAACAAAACCCAACCATATGCTGCCTCCAGGACATACATCTCAGCTTCAAAGACAAATATAAACTCAAAGGGAAAGGGTGGAAAATGATATTTCAAGCAAATGACATTCAGAGAAAAGCAGGAGTAGTGGTACTAATAGACTTCAAAATAAAAAAGGCAAAATACTGAGGGACACTTTATAATGAATGATAAAGAGAATCATTCACCAAGAAGACATAACACCTATTAATATATATGCTCCCAATCAAGGAGTCCCAAAATATGTAAAGCTATTACTAACTGAACTAAAGAGAGAAACAGACCAACACACTATCATAGTTGAAGACCTAAATACCCTACTGTTGGATATGGACAGATCATCCAAACAGAAGATCAATAAAGAAAATAACATTCTTAAAATGACACATTACACCAACTGGACATAATTGACATTTAAAGTGCCTTCCAACCCAAAACAGCTGCTTATACATTCTTCTCCAGTGCACATGGAACATTCTCGAGAATCAAACACATACTGGGATACAGAAATAGCTTCAAGAAATATAAGAGGATGAAATCATATCAACCATATTCTATGATCATAATGCTTTCAAACTAGAGATCAACTGCAGAAAGAAATCAGGAAGAACCACAAATACATGGAGATTAAACAACATGCTCCTGAAGAATAACTGGGACAGGGAAGAAATAAAAAAAGAGATCACGAGATACATAGAAACGAATAATGATGGTACAACATATCAAAACTTGTGGGACATGGCAAGGACATATTACCTAAAGCATTATACAGATTTAATACAATCCTCATCAAAATCCTATTGGCATTTTTTAAAGAAATAGAACAAAAAATCATCAGAATTGTAGGAAGCACAAAATACCCTGAATTGCCAAAGCTATCCTGAAAAAAAAGAACAAGCCTCGAAGGATCACTCTGCCTGACTTCAAATTATACTACAAAGTGACACTAATCAAAACGGCATGGTATAGGCAGCAAAACAGACTCACGGACCAGTGGGACAGAATTGAGAGTCTGCAAGTAAACCCATATGTATATTGGCAAATAATTTTCAACAAAAAAGCCAAAAACATACAGTGGAGAAGGAAAGCCTCTTCACTAAATGGTGCTGGGAGAACTGGAAAGCATCCCACAAAAGAATAAAACTAGACTGTTATCTATCACCACAGAACAAAATTAACTCAAAATAGATTAAGGACCTGAAAGAAGCCTGGAATCAATAAAATGCATAGAAGAAAACATGGGAATAAAACTCAAGGACCTTGGACTTAAAAAGGATTTTACAAATTTGACCTCAAAGGCAATAGAAGTAAAAGCAAAAATAAATAAATAGGACTACATCAAACTAAAAAGCTTCTGTTCATCAAAAAAAATTGTGAATATGGAAAAAAGAGCCAACCATCTGAATGGGAAGATATATTTGCAAGCAACACCTCAGATAAGGGCCTAATATCCAAAATATACAAAGAACTCATATGACTCAATAACAACAAAAAAACCCAAATGATACAATCAAAAAATAGGCAGAGGATCTGAACAGATCCTTAGAGGTGTCCTTAGAGGACATACAAATGGCCAACAAATATTTGTAAAGATGCTCAACATTGCTACCTATTAGGAAAACAAAAATTAAAACTTCAGTGAGATACCATCTCAAACCTGTTAGAATAGCTATAATCAACAGGACAAGAAATAACAAATGTTGGAGAGGACGTGGAAAAAAGGAACCCTTGTATACTGCTAGTGGGACTGAAAATTGGTACAGCCACTATGGAAAACAGTATGGTGGTTCCTCAAAAAGCTAAGAATTGATCTACTATATGACACAGCAATCCATCTGCTGGGTATTTACCCCAAAGACTTGATAACTTATATTCGTAAAGATATTTGCTCATTGATGCTCATAGCATTATTCACTGTGGCCAGGACATGGAAGCAACCGAAGTGTCCTATGATAGATGATTGGCTAAATAAGCTGTGGTACATATATACAATTATGTACCACATGAATATTAATCAACCATAAAAAGAGATGAAATACTGCCATTTGTGACAACATGGATGGACCTTGAGATTATCATGCTAAGCAAAATAGGCCAGACAGTAAAAGCTAAAAATCACATATCACTTATACATGGGATATAAACCTAAAAGCAACAAATGAACAGGACAAAAAAACAGAATCTCAGGGACATGGACTATAGACTAGTGGTTACCAGAGGGTAGGGGTTGGGAGAGCAGGGAGGAGGTATAGATGAAGTAAAAGGGGTCAAATATAGCAGGTAGGAGGAGAGTAAAGCAGGTCAAATATATGGTAGCTGAAGGAAACCGAACTTTGGGTGGTAATCACAGTAGAACGTACAGATATCAAATTATAATGTACATTTGAAATTATATAATTGTATTAACTAACATTACCCCGATAAACTTAATAAAATATAATAAATAAAATTAAATTAAAAATTAAGGGAGTCTACTGACATGCCACCCTGTGCGTGCCTGATTTTGTCTGATCTCAGAAGATAAGCAGGTTTGAACATAGTTAGTACTTGAATGGGAGACCACCAAGGAAGACAAGGTCCTGTAGGCATTGAAAAAAAGTCTTTAAAAAGTAAAGGATAAGAATGTTTAAAGTTTAAAATCTTATAATTATAGGACCTCTAATGAGACTAGTGGAGGCAATGAAACAAGGAAGTGCTATACTTTTTTCTTGGTTTTCTACTATTGTTTCCTACCTTTGTTTTCTGAGAGATATTATCATCAACTATAGTAGATAATAGAAGGAAAAGTACTTAAGGGGCACTAGGAAACTCCTCACATCAGAAATAACCTTGAGATGGAAGAGTACAAAGCAGTAGAAACTCACTTAGAAATAAGCATCCATTTATACATTTGCATTAACTCTAACACCCACCCCCTTCTGTTTAAAACAGGACTTTGTGTACATATTCTTCAATAAAGGGAAATGCTTAAGCACACATCATCCTTCTTTTCTCAGCCATTTTCCCCATTTTCTCCCTTTTAAATTGTGTGGGTTTTTTTTTTTGGTACAGTTTTAGGTTCATAGAAAAAATTAACAGAAAGTATAACAAGTTCCCATATAGTTACTGCCTCTTTCATTATCAACATCCTCCACCAGATTGGAACATTTGTTACAGTCGATGGACCTACATTGACACATTATTATCAGAGAGTCCACAGTTTACATAATGGTTCACCTCTGATGCTGTATATTACATGGGTTTTGAGTAATGTATAATGTTATAGTATCATGCAGAATAGTTTCTCTGTTCTAAAAACCCTCTGTGCTTCACTTATTCATATCTCCCTTACCTTATAGATTTGAATGTACATTAAAATATGTAAGAATATATTCAATAGCTAGACACTATAATACATTTTTGCTCAGGTCAAAAGCTTCATGATATCATGATATAGATTATTATTTCATATTATAGTGCTATTTTTAGTAACAAGTAGTTGGAGCTTTACCACTATGAAAGTTCCCTGCTGTGATCGGGTTAGTCCCTCAAGTCTTTTTGGAAGGAATAGAAAACTTAAATAAATTCTCCTTTATCAGGTAAACAGATAAACCTGTATCAATTTATAGAACAGATTGTTTCTGTTTTAGCACAATAATAAATCATTCCCTTTATTACTTGTCAGAATGAAAATGTATCTGTAATCTAGGGCCAAATATTTTTGACTCGAAAGCCATTTATATCAAATTTATATCTATTTATATCAAATCATTTTGGGAGCTCCGTGTGTGTGTGTGTGTGTGTGTGTGTGTGTGTGTGTGTGTGTGTGTTTGGTACATTTTCAGCATCTGAGACCAAAATAAAAAAGAAGCAAACCATCTGGAGAGTGGGAAGGAGAGGACTGCAATGAGTTTATTTTTTAGTAATAGCAAAAATAAAAAATAAAAAAGAAGTGGTAGAGAGATGACAGAGCCAAATGGGGGAGAGAAAATAAGTTAGTCAGAGAGTCAACGCACAGGTACAGGAGGAATTGAGTCATTTTGGAGAAATGTGATGAAAAGTTGCTAATGGCATCAGGGCCCTCATGGCAAAAACAACTTCATTTTTCTCAAATGAGAAAAAAGTTCAGAGCAGTGATACATGTCTGTGTTGTAGTTCACTGAATTTTTCCCTAGCTGACAAATAGAGAATTTTCTATTAATTACTTTATATAGATTTTAACCAAGGCCAGAAATCTGTTACTTCATATAGAGTGAGCAAATGTTTTCTTTAGCTCCATCTGGCCTTCTTACAAGGGTGCAATTGTTTCCATTTAAGTAAGTAAGTTCAGAGTTCTTGATTTAGCCATCTTACTAGGAAAACTTCTGCAAACCTTTCCCAGGTGGACAGAGATTTGATTGATTAAAAATCAGATTGCAGTCTGTTAATGTTTTTGGAATAAACTTATATCCAACAATAAACAAATGAAGCACAGAAATTATAAGAAACAAAATAAAATTAAATCATTCACATTGAAGTACAATCTTGACATATCTTCACACAACATGTTTTGGAAAATACTTATATTTCTCATATTAACCAAAATAAAGTTCATGGGTCCTTTGCAAATTTGTGCAACCCACCCTCCTTTAACCTATCTGAGAGCGGGAGGTGGGGATGTTTTAGTAAAGAAGGTAATTGTATAATTAGCATCTATTGCTATGGTGCTAGCAGCATGATCTTTTTTTGTGTGATGAGGAGTAAAAAGTTGTTTAACAATATAAGTTAATGTTTATTCTTTTATAATAATACAACGGGTATTATTATATATATATATATTAAAAAAAAACAGTAAATGGAGCTTCTGAAAGGCTCTGTTGGCTTCTGACCAAAGCTTGATAAGTAAATGGCAGCTATGCATAATTGCACTCCAAACACATGGTTTTCAGGTTTCTTGATATTCCATTTTCTTGCTATCTCTTCAACTTTTAACCACTACTCAAAAATATTTGAGTGGGAAAGCTAGGGTTTTGGTAGTGTCAACCTAGGCTACTTGAGAAGTGACAAAGATTTTAAACTAATGATTAGGTTGTAGGAGACAATAAATAGAATGATACTTAAATGAGAAAAAAACAAAGGCATTTTTATCAAGAATGTTTTGGATTATTTGAAAATTTAACCCTAGAAGTAGGAGAGAACTGACTCTCCCAGCTTGAAATATTGATCAAAAGTTTGAAGATTTGAGTTGTATATCCCACATATGAGTAAAATCATATGATTTTCAACTTTTTCCATTGACTTATTTTGCTTAGCATGACAATCTTATGATCCATCCATGTTGTCCCAGATCCCAGCACTTCATGTTTTCTTATGTCTGAGTAACATATTGTATATGTGTACCACATCTTCTTTATCTAATCATCTATTGAAGGACATTTTGGTGGTTTCCTCATCTTAACCATTGTGAATAATGCTGCAATGAACATAGGGGTACATATATCTTTACAAATAAATGTTTTCAAATTTTGGGGGTAGATTCCCAGAAGAGGGATTTCTGGGTCATAGTAGCTCTATTCTTAATTATTTTGAGGAACAATTATATTGTTTTCCTAGTGGCTGTACCAATTTACAGTGCATGAGGATTCCTTTTTCCCTACAGCTTCTCCAACACTTGCTATTACTTATGTTGATAACAGCAATTCTAAGAGGTATGAGGTGGGATATAAAATTGAAGTAAAAAATGAACAAGACAAATAAAAGTTCATATCTATTTACAACAGTGGTGGTTACCAGAGAGAAAGGGGGGTGAAAGGAGGTAGAAAAGGGTAAAGGGAGTCAAATATATGTTAACAGATGGAAATTTGATTATAGGTGATGAACACACAATGCAAAATGCCGATGATGTATTGTATAATTGTACACTTAAAACCTATATATTTTATAATCAACATCACCCCAATAAATTTAATTTTAAAAGGTTTGAAGATTTGAGAGGCAAGTTCCTGGTAATGTAAACAGCACCTCCTTCTCACTGAATCTCAATTTCCCTCTCAAAGGGCTATACACAAATCCCTTTTTAGAGCTTATTTATCAAAATTTAATATGAAATCCTACTGAGTACCTTCAGATTTTGAAAGATGACTTTTAAATATTTATCAAGTTTCTAAATAAAAAGAATGAACTGAAATTGTAGAATGACATAAATTAAGACTGACATTTTAGGTCATAATACCATCTTCAAAGGGTTGCTCCTCCTTGCTTTTTGTATTTGGTTGAACTTTGACATCATTCAGCCACTTACTTTTTAGTTCAGAAACTTTTCTAGGCAACTCTCACTGGTATTTCTTGCTGCTCGTACCTTCTTCTTTTAGAATCTCCAATCTTTCACACTATTAATTAGGCTTTATTGATATCTGATATATACCAAACAAGGAATGAGTCCAATTTCCATCATGGATCCTCTGAGAACTATTAACATTTATATGTTTTAAGCAATGTATGGTTATGAGTTTGTTTTCCTTCTCAAAGTCAGAAATAATTAGCTAATAGTCTTAATATTTGTAAGTTATATTCATATAAATCACAGAATTTGGGGGGTAGATAGAACATAAATACTTGTTATGTTTAAAGTTCATGTTATAATGTTGTTACTTATTGATTACTATCATTAATAACTTTAAATAATAGTAAATAATTTGTGTTATTCCCATTAAAATAAATTTTAAAATCATGTAATAAAATTTCCAAAATCTCTTTGCCAAACAGGATTCATAAAGAATACTAAAATAAATCCTCAAAATATTACTTTTCATTGTTAAACTGTGCTTAAAGCTACTATTTATGTAAAGGTCAAATATATACATTTTAAAATTTTCCTATTATTTAAAAGTAAGTTAAAATAGAAAGTTGCTCCAGGTTTTAAAATAATGTGTATTTTTTTGTTGTTGTTCAGAGTTCCAGTTTCTGCTTTTCCATCTTTTCTACTTTAGGCTGCTCTTTTGAATTTCAAAATTATCCTGTATGAACACACATTAAGAATGTTTTAATTTTTATACTGCAAGTCCAGAATTCAGGATGAGATACCTGAATGTATTGCCTTGATCTGACCTAATAGTGATGGTTCACTATCACACAGGAGGTACATTTTAATAGGTTTTAGTGACCTAAAGAATAAAAAATTATTCCTGTTGACAAAAAGTTTTGACAGAATTAATAAGATTTCTGGCCTATTCTAGATTTAATTCAGCTCTTTCGGAAATGGTAAAACATGTAAAACTCTCATAAGCATAAATCCTCATAAGTTTCATTATATGATATTTAAACTCTAGATTTTAAATGGCAATTTTAGTCTCTTAACATTAAAGATAACTCATAAAAATAGAGTTAGGAAGTTTACATTTTTGATAAGAGAAATATGATAAAATAAAAATGTGAATTGTTAAAAATCTGTAGTATGCTACCATATAAATGTGAATTGTTAAAAATCTGTAGTATGCTACCATATGAGTAGTTCCCCATATTTCACTATATATTATGTACTCCTCTCTCAATTTATATATCTTTTAACATAAACTAACTAAAATAGACAACAATGAAATTACGAGGCTTTCTTGGTTGTTTGAAAGATGTACTATTCTTTCCAGAGGTAGTATGAATTTAGTGCTGGAAAAATTGTGTTAAAAAACTTGATTCAGTTAAGTTTGTATACATGTGGTATTATGTGGGAGGAAAAGTAATAATTAAGGACTTGTTTCATTGAGTTATTTCTTGTGAGGAAAAAAATCAATCACACTTTTGTATTGCGTAAACAAACTGAATTTTTAAACATTAAATATTCCTTACATATTTATTAAATAGAAGACTGTTTTTTATTCATTTGATATATCTCCAGGAATGTTTTCAGATCTCATAGAGAAAAAAGGTGTTGGAATCATCTAGTCATTCATTTCACAAATATTTATTCACAACCAATCACTTTTCTAATGACTGGACATAAATAAGCAATAAAATAGCAAAAATATTATTGTTCGCATAAAGTATACACAATTCTGGCTGAGACCAACAATATGTGCCCATGTGTATATAGATAGATAAATAGATAGATGATAGATAGATAGATAGATAGATAGATATAGATATAGATATAGATATAGATATGTACGTATCTCTCTCTCTCTCTCTCTCTCTCTCTCTCTATATATATATATATATATATATATATATGTATATATATATATATATATATATCAGTAAAACATAGTTTATTAAGTATTATGAGCACAAAAATGGAGGTAACATTTGTGTCCCTAACATTCATATGTTGAAGACCTATCCATCAATGTGATAGTTTTTGGAGGTGGGGCCTTTGGGAGATAGTTAGCTTTAGATAAAGTCATGAGGATTGGGTCCTGGTGATGGGATTAGTGTCCTTATATGAAGAGAAAGAGAAACTAGATTGCTCTTTTACTCCCTCTTTCTCTCCCCCACTTCTCTCCCTACCTCCTAACCATGTTAGGATACAGCAAGAAGGTGGCAATCCATAAACCAGGAAAAGGGTTCTTACCAGGAACGAAATTGGAATTGGCTGGCAGCTGGAATTTACAGTCTCTAGAACTGTGAGGAAGAAATTTCTGTTATTTTTTGTGTGTGTGTGTGTTGTTGTGTTTTGTTTGTTTGTTTGTTTTTAATGCCACCCAGTCTATTGTATTTTGTTGTAGCAGCCTGAATAGACTAAGACAGAATGAGAGTGGAAAATGTTATGAAGGTCTGGGAAGACCTCACTATAAAGATATTAGTTAAGCAGACTAGAAGTTGAAGGAGTGAGCCATATTTTGGAGCAGAATATCCTATGCACAGGGAACTGCAATATGATGGCCTTGGGGAGGGGAGGTGCCTGGCTTGTTCCTGGAACAGCAGAATGCCAGAGTGACTGGGGTAGTGAGAGTAAGCTCAAGTATATTAGTATACAAGGCCAAAGTGATAGGAAATGGAAGGCCATTTTAAGAAATTTGTGTTTTGCTGTTATTAAAATGAAAAGTCATCAGAGAGTTATGAACAGAAGGGAATGCTCTGAATTATGTTTTAATAGGATCATTCTAGCTCTGTGGGAAACATATTGGTGGAGTTGAAACAAGACAGAAGAGAAACCAATTCATGATGGTGGCTTTTATAGGTGGTAGCAATAGAGGCTGTAAGAAGTAGTTGGATCGTGGATATTATATTTTTCTAGAATCAATGGGACAGGCTAATAGATTAGATGTGCCCTGTGAAAATAAGTGAGAAATAAGGGATTGCTGTATATTTACTAATATAGGCAAATGGGAAGGAAGAAGCTTCCATTAACTGAAATTTGGAAGTCTCTAGAATGGAGGTTTTGTGGAGAAGATCAGATGTTTCTTTTAAGAGATGTCAAAAAAGTCATTGAATATAGAAAAATAAATTTCAGGGGAAAGATCCAGGATTGAGATTTAAATGTGAGAATCAGAAGTACGTAGGTGATATTTAAAACGAGATAAATTCAAATTCCTAAATAAACAGTTATCAATAGAAAAGTTCCAGGACTGTACTCTGAGAACACTTTAATATTAATAGGTTAGGGATAAAGCCAGCAAAGAAGATTGAATAACTGGTGAGATAGCAAGATAGGCTGCTGAGTGTGATATTTATTTCTGGACTCTCTCTTCTATTTCATTGATCTATATGTCTATCCTTTTCCCAATACCATATTGCTTTTGATGACTCCTATATACTTAGTCTTAAATTAATTAGTGTGAGTCCTCTGATTTTTAAAATATTTTTTTCAGAATTGTTTGGTATTTTCAGTTCCTAGGTTTTTCATATACGTTATAAAATTAATTTTAAATTGTCTTCAAAAAAATCTCATGATAAGTTAGAACTGACATTTTAATTATACTGAGTCTACCACTCCACAAATATGGTATAGTATACTATTTATTTAGAACTGTTTTCATATCTTTCAACAGTGTTTTCTAGTTTACAGACATTACTTGTATTTTGTTAGATTTATACACCATTATTTCATGTTTTTAAAGCTATTATGAATAGTTTTATCAATTTTCATATTTTTTGCTCTATATATTTTTGTAAACTTCTTTGAGATTTTCTGAGTAGACAATATTGTTGTCTGTGAAAAAAGATTTATATTTAAAAACATGAGATAAATTATGATCCCTAAATACACAGTTCTGTCCTTTTCAATTCTAATGCCTTTTATTTCTCTTTCTTCCCTAATTGCACTGACTGGGACCACTAGTCCCATGCTGAATAGCAATTGTTAGAACAGATATCTTTGTTAAATATATGTATTATTTCTGATGTGGGGGCAAGCAAGGTTCTTCAGACTTACATCATTAACTATTATGTTAACTAATTTTTTGAAAGATGTTCTTATTGGGCTGGGGCAGTTCCCTTCTATTTCTAGCTTGCTGAGAGGTTCTATTATAAATGCATGTTGTATTTTCTTTAAAAGCTTTTCTTGAATCTGTTGAGATTACAGCTTTTTTTTTATATATGTATTCTGCTGACATAATGTATCATATTGATTTTTGAATGTTGAACCAACCTTGCATCCTGGAATAAAACTACCTGGTCATGATGTATATTTGTTGGATTAAATTTGCTCATTAGTTGAGATAGTCACATCTATTTTCATGAGGGATGGTCTGCAGATTTCTTTTTTTTTTTCCTGGAATGTCTGTCTGGGTTTGGTATCTAAATTATGAATTAAATTTCTTTAATAAACAGAATATGCAAGTAATCTTTTTTTTTGTTTGAGATTTGATAGTTTGTATCTTTCAGTGAATTAGTCTAATCTAAATATCAAATTTATTTGCATAGAGTAATTCCTAAATTCCTTATTACTTTTTTAATACTTTATTTATAGTGTTATTTCTTTTTCCATGTTTGATATTCGTAATTTGTGTCTTCTGTTTCCTTGAACAGTCTCACAATAGATTTATCAATTCTATTTAAATCAAAGAACCAGCTTCCATTTTATTTGTTTTTCCCCATTGTCTTCTATCTTCCATTTAAGTGACTTATAATTTAGTTTTATTTATTATTCTTGCTTTAGGTTCAATTTGCTCTTCTTTTTTCAGAGTGTAAGCTTAGATTGTTAGTTGGAGAGCTTGCTTGCTTGCTTGCTTTCTCTCTCTCTCTCTCTCTTTCTTCCTTTCTTTCTTCCTTTCTTCTTCTATTTTAATAGGATCTGAGCATTTCTAAGCACTGCCTTGGTTTGATTCATCATATATTGGTTTGATGTATTATCATTTTAAATTCTTTTAGAACATTTCTATTTTTCTCTTGATTTGTTCTTTGACCCATGGGTTAAAACCATGTTTCCAAAAATTTAGAGATTTTTGAGATATTATTCCATTATTGATTTCTAGCTTTTTAATTCCACTGTATTCAGGATACCTTGTTTATACAACTTTAAATTTTAAAAATTTGTTGAAATATGTTTTATGGCTATGGCTGAGAATATGGTTTATACTGGTATATGTGCACTTATAAAAAATGTATATTCACTCTCACTTTTGCTCACTTTAATTATTCTAGCACTCTTTATTTCTTGTGTAAACCCAAGTTTCCATCTGATGTCATATGTCTGCCTGAAGAAATTCTTTTAAACTTCTATTTATTGTAAGTTTTTGTTGGTCTGTAGATCTTTTTTTAACCTCTATTTTTCTAAAGATATGTTTTGATGACTATAGAATTCTAGGCTGTTTTTTTTTCTTGCAATTTTTTAAGGTGTCAATCTTTTGTTTTCTAGCTTGTATAATTTTTGTATAAATGTGTCTTCTAAATATTGCATTTGTTTATTTGTATGTACTATACCCAACCCTAACCTCATGGCTCTTTTCAAGATTTTCTCTCTCTCTCTCTCTCTCTCTCTCTCTTTTTTTTTTGTTTCCAATAGTTTGTTTATGATGTCCAGGAAAGTGTGTGTGTGTGTGTATTCTCACGTGCACATTTGAGGTTCCCAGATTTGTAGTTAATTTTCTCAGGCATTATCTTTTAGTTGTCTCTTCTCCATTTCCTCTCTTCTCCTTATGAGTTTTCAATTATAAAATGTTAGGCTATTTTATATTCTCATGGAAAATGGATGCTCAGTTCTGTTTTATTCATTCTTTTCTTCTCACTAATCCTTCAAGGTTTTACTTTGTATTTCAGTTTAACTGAGTTTTTCTTCTGCTGTGTCTAGTCCATCAAAGGTATTCTTCAATAAACATCATGATGTTTATTTTTTGTAGTTTAAAATTTGATTGTTTAATAGTATCTATCTATCTGAATTTTCCCCTCTGTTCATGCACATTGTCCATCTTTTTCACCAGTACCTTGACATATTTATTATTATTATTTTAACTTCTTTGTCTACCAGTGCCAAAATGAAGTCATCTTTATGTCTGTTTCTGTTGACTACCTTATGTCTTGACAATGAGTTGTTTTCTCTTGCTTTATATGTGTTTCTACATTTTGATTGACTTGAACATTATGTATAGAAGAAAGGTAGAAGCATTTATGCCTTGAAATAGCCATACCTTTTCTTCTGTCAGGTTATGGAGTATTAGGTTAATGTAGTCAGTAACTGATCTGGATTTGGGTCCTGTTGTTGCTATAGCTGCAATACTATAATTAGCTGCAGACTTCATGTTTCTTCTGTAATAGTCTATTGCTCCCTTATGTTTAGTGTGGAACCTGAATTGCTGGAGAGAGAGGTCTTCTCAGTGCTCCTTTTTCCCTTTCAGTTTTGTTTCAGTGGTTTCTAAATTCCTGAGCAACAGAGGAGGACTTTATTGATACTCTTGCCCTTTTCCCAAAGGTATACAGTGTTGGGCTTATCATGAGAGTAAGTAGATGCTTTCCATTCTGTTGTTCCAGTATAACCCTTAGGTAGACTATGTGCTCCTGGACCTCAAGGGTGGAAGTTTCTACAGACAAAAAAAACAACAACAAAAGAACAACAATAAATGAACAACAGCAAACCCATAAGCAGAAACAACAATAGTAAAACTTTTCCTTATTTCTCTGTAATCTTCCATTTATTATCCTAACCCCAAAATATATCTCATTGAAGTAGTCACTTATGTTTTGTACTATGAAAAACTAATACAAGCAATTGAAATGTTGGAATAAATTATCTACTTATTTGTCACCATAAGAAGAAAACTACAGTGATGTTTATGATTCTGAGTCTTTTTATATTATATAAATGTTGCCATAGTATGATGATTTCCTCTGGTACCATTGGTGCAATTTATCTGATGAATGAGAAAACAGGAAATGATTATGGTTCATTCACTTAAACTTCTTTTTGGCACTTCCAAAGTGTACTTAGCTATTTGTTATGGGAAATTCTTAGCAAATTCCCCAAATGGATTGTGACACTTCTGGAACCATATTGTAACATTTTTTTCTTCTTATGAGAACCAAAGATGATACTACATTATGACCAATGTACTTAAGCAAAGTGCTATAATGATATTATGATAATGGAAATTAATGGTGTAAATATTGTAATTAGGTGTGGTAGACATTAGCATTATCCATTAATAATTGGTTCTCTTCTCATTCTAGGTGTACCAAAAAATTAAAATTCCCAGCTCCTTGGATGGCCATGGAAATTACTTT
Source organism: Macroglossus sobrinus (assembly GCA_004027375.1). Classification (NCBI taxonomy): domain Eukaryota; kingdom Metazoa; phylum Chordata; class Mammalia; order Chiroptera; family Pteropodidae; genus Macroglossus; species Macroglossus sobrinus. The sequence goes on along the minus strand of PVKZ01000682.1, from coordinate 358,622 downwards.
TTGTTAATAAAACATTTAAAAGCTGCATTATTTTCCCATTCTTTCTCTCCTGCCTTGGTTATCACAAACCATTTATTGATAAGGCTGGGCCAACACATGGAGCGCTACAGTCCTGGAAAGTTGAAGACATTTAGATTTGGTGTTATTACCAACGCATAATTATATTAACGTGACTGATTTAAAAAGTAACTGAAGGAAAAACTGATATGATAGGTAATTGTTTCTTGGATGAGCTTGCGTATAAGGAAATTTAGAATCTCAGCAGTGGTCAGAGGTACTAATTCTAGCAGTGGACAGTGAGTGAATTAAGGGCTGTGGTGACCACATACTTTGGCTGAGCTGGCTCTAATAGCAGAGAGTATCATAGAAACAGAGGTAGGTCAGGCACAGCCACCATCTTAATTTTAGAAGGAACAGTATCCAGCTGCTGGGGGTATGAAAAAGAGGTCCAGCTTCCAAGAAGGACAAACCTGCATGATTTAACCATCTATAGAAAGAGATTCAATGAATAAGTCTAGCCCCAGAGGGTGAATCAGGATACATGTCAGAAAAATGAGGCAAAATCCCAATTATTGAAATCAGCAAATATGATATATTAGGGGCAAGGGACAGAGTTTGATGGAATAGAAAAAAAAGGAAATGCTACATTGTAATATCACATGGAATAAGATATTAAAAATGTAGCAGTATGTTATAAAAACTTTAGACTCAACCTACTAGATAAATAAAAAACAAAGTGCCTCAAGAATTCATCATACAATTAAATATTCATAAGTTAAATCTAATATAGCTTTCACTTCTGAAATTCCATGAAGGCTTGATAAAATTTTAGTAATTTAAAACTATCATAATGTAGTAATTAAACATTAAATGATATAGCTTAAAAGGGAGAAACTGAACACTACCAATAAGTGATTAGTCACAAAAATTATTAATTTTATATTATAATTATGCAGAAAGTTTAAAGAAAAAGAATCCATAGGGATTTTTACTTGTCTGTCACAGGAATAAACTGATGGAGTGAATTATTCAATTTAAAAATTTACTAAGCTGTAGCAAGAATATTATCAGTAAAGAATGGATACCTGTTATATGGGAATGCCAACCTCCTTCAAATTTCTTAAATATTTTTTAGACCTGCTGCCATGTGGGGCATGGTGAATTTTTCCGTCAGCTTGGGTTCTCTGTAGACAAATATGACATAAACTTTTTCTGAAGTTTGCTAAAGAAAGTTTTACTGCTACTGATGCCCATTGCTGAGGTTGTCAGAGACCAATATTGTATTGACTGTAGTGGGTACATAGAAGAGAAAAATCCCCAAATAACATAACTTAAACAAGATACAAGTTTATTTCTTTCTCTCATAAAAACCATTTAGGAATGGGAGATTGGCTTTATGGCTAATATGGGCTTAAGTTTCCTTTGGGGCTAAAGCTTTGGCATTTTAGGCGGCCTTCATCATCAAGATCACCTCCTTTGTTGTTGGTCATGAGTAGAAGGAAATGCAGAAGGGCAAAAAAAATCCTTCTCCTACCTTATCAACTGCCATATAAATGGATTTCCAGACAGATCTATATAGCATTTCTACTCACATTTCATTAGGTTGACTTAACCATATGACCTTATGACTTAACCATATGCCTAGCTAGAAAATGTAGAACTTAATTTCAGGCAGCAAGCTGGATTCTCTACTACTCTTCCACTAAAAGACGGAGACTAGGTATCAGAAGGCAATTAGTTCTCTTTGTCATAACTACCAAAGCCATTGGACGAGCAATGTAGAGGATTTTTTCTTTCAATATCCCATTGAGTTTTTTCTTAATCAAAACAATATTTTTAACCAGAAAAATACATGTTCATTTTATAACACATGGAACATACAGTGGCATAAAGAGAAGAATATTAAGTTTTTCTCCATCATTCAGAAATAACACTGCTGACATCTTGGTTTATATCCTTTTAGTATTTCATATATATTCATGCACCTATATGTTTATATAAATAAAATTTTACAATATATGTATATATAGTATACTGTATACATGTACAAATGTACATATACATAAAATATTTAATTGGGTCATATTATAATTATTTTATATACTTTTTAATTTGTTAACATTTCCTTAAATCAATAATATTTTTTTGAAAACAAGATTTAATTTTTTTTATTGCTCTACAGTATTCTATCATATCAAAGTTTCCTTAATTAACTTAAATGATACCCAAATACTCTATAAGTAAATTACACCTGAGTTTTCAATATATCTTATGTGATGATGAAATTGTGTTTTTGTTTGAGCTCATTTTGGATTAATTCCTTAGTATAAAAATTGCTAGAAATAAAATTGGTCAAAGGTTTTATATTTTGACAATTTAATATTATGTGTTTTATATAATTATATTCAGCTATTTTTTTATAATTAAGAATGTTTAGTAATGCTCAGTGTAAAGCAAAATCTAAATTAGGTAATATCTTGTGAAACTAAAGGAGTTTATACAGACAATGTTAGAGTATTTGTGTTTATAAGTTTGCCTTAAAAACATCAATAACAACATACGCACACATATAGAAAAAAGATGACATTCAGCAGACACTTCTAGCATCATTAACTTTCATAACATGTAAGTGAGGCATAAAATCTATCTTTCTAATATTTGTTTTTGATATTAGCATTGGACAAAACGTTTCCTTTCTTGCATATGTAAAGAAAGTCTAAGTGTGTTTATGTATGTGGGAAAGAAGGATGATGGTTTATTGGAGGAAGACTTGAATACATTCATAACCTAACAGGGAATAGTTGCTTACCAGTAATCCAAGAGAGAGTATGGGACACAAGTGTATGACTGCATAGGGAAGAAAGACTCATTTACTGGGCATTGTTCTTAGTAAATGAGAAGACATCCTTTTCTTTCTTGAATTCATGCCTATGAATATCATTACTTTCAGGCTGATTGAGTGGGAAATGTCAAAGATCAAAATATTTGATACCAATTCAGATTCTCTTTTAGATACTTTAAATATCCAAACTTAGAAAAGTTGGATATTTCAGAGTAGAATGCTTATAATTGTTTTTGGTATACCTTATGCATCTTCTTAATTAACAAGTTGAAAAAAGCTTATGCATTATCTATGGCCCCTCAGAATAGTTTAATTGTTCATAGAAGGGCTCAAGCCCTGCAGGTCTTTCTAGAAAGAGAATGCTGAACGTGCATATTGGACAGGCAGGGTTTTGAAAGAATATTTAAAAATGTGGTTGTTAATGTGGACAAGGGGAGAAAAAAATCTGCTCAACTGTTATAATTAGATATTTGTATTTCGGAAGAAATCTTTAAAATTTGCTTAGTGTTTCCCTTTGCTCAATTTCATCCCAGATGAGCAATTTAAGAAATCTCATTCTCGAGAAGTTAAACTCATTTTATGGCTCGGAATATAGGGCATTTACTCCAGGAATCATCTTTTGATTTTTTCCCCAAACTTTGGAAGCAATACTTTATAGGAAATATTCTAGTTAGGCCATTTCCTTTTAAAGATGTAACACACTTTATTTAAGACACTACTGAGATAGAACAATGGCTGTTTATTGAATGCTTGCTTTGGATCAGATTCTTTATGCATATTGCTTATGATTTTCACAACAAATCTTCAAGGAAAGAATTATTATTGCTCCTTTAAACTGTTTCAGAGAGAATGAACATTTGCGTCATGTCTCACAGCTACTAAGTGTCAGAGATAGGAACGAAAGCACCAGGGCAGTTTCCTAAGGAAGATATTAGCTCTTGGATGGAGAAGAGAAAAAAATGAAAGATACAACTGCATTGAATGAATCTGCGAAAAGTAGATATGAAGATTGAAAAAAAATTCTTTAAAGTATTACCTCTTAAATGTGTTTTTATTATTTAAAACAAAAATCCAGTGAAAAGAAGTTCGAGAATCAAATATTAATCAATACATATACTACTATAATTGAAAAAGACACTTACCATCTTGAAATTTTATAGTCTTGAGAATTTATTTTGATTTGATCTATCTGTAAAATAGAGGGAAACATATTTTGAGTTAACTAATGAAATAAGTGGTTAGTTTTTTTCTGAGAACCTCATTATACTTCAAAGTTTATAGCAGTGTCAGCTACATAGCATCCACTTAACACTTATTGAAAGCTCCAAATGTATTGAATGCTAAGTAGATAAGAACTTAGACAATTTAGAAGTAAATATTTTGAGTGAGATGAGTATAAATAGCATCACATCTTCATGTAGAGCTTTTTATTCATTTGTAATGTTCAAATGCTTATTGGATATACATAATGTAAGGTAATGTTTAAGGCATCTGATATGTTTAGCTCTTGAGAGGCAACATAGCTTAATGCTCAGGAGACTTCCTGAGCAAGATTTCCTGGGTGCAAATCCTGAAATCCTGAATTAGACATTTTCCAGTTGTGTGTTCTTTATGAATAATTTAACTCCTCTGTGCCTCAGTTTTCTTATCTTTAAAATAAAGATAATAGTATCTTTATCACAGGGTTTTTATGAGAATTACATGTGTTAAATTTGTAAAACATTAAGAATACTTTATAATACATAGTGAGTGCTGTGTGAATGTTGGATATTTATTTTAGGAAACAACATATAAGGCAGGATACTTGGGAAGGCATTAGCTTTACTCACAACATATCATTTTGAAAATGCAATCCAGCAGTTTCTGTAGTTTCCGCAGTGCTGATGAAGTGCCACAATAAATTACTGTGGCAGTATGTTTGTGTTAAACAGAAGCTAACTCATTCTAACACAATTTCGGAGGAATTAGAGGTCTTTAAGATTGCTTGAAGTTGGGTTTTGATCTGTTTGTGGTTCTTAAGCTAAGGAGGAGGCTTGGTGAGATTAAAACTTTGAGTTTTAGAATATCAAAAGCAAAGAATATATCCTAAACCATTCCAGAAAAAGAGAACAAGAGATTTGAAATATTGTCTGATTTCTTAATCTGTGGACATTGTACTGGAGGACAAGGATGTTTCAGTTTCAAAATTTGAAGGAAAATAATTTTAACCTAGAATTCTATACCTAAACAAATTGTATAATATGATAACATTTTCATTTTCAAGTTTACCTACCATACTTCCGAAGTTTTACCTGGGAAGTTACTTAAAGATAGACTAGATCAAAATGAGGAGCAAATAATGAAGAAACAATTGATCTGACTCAGTAGAGTAATGAGACACATTCCTATGATGACATTTGGACGGTAAGACCCGAGAGCCATCCGTTCAGGCTGAGCGGGAAGATACAGGACCAGAAGAAGGAAACTAAGAAAAAGAGTTTAAAGAAATTTGATAATGTTCTTGAAGATATGATAAGATAGACTATATAAGGAGAAGAGAACGGCAATGAGAAAAAATTTGAAGAATGTGTACAATGGCAACACTGGATCTTTTTATTTTCTATCACTTTTTATTATGTTGTCAATTTTTATATGATATTCAGCTTTATCTCACTTTGGTGCACTGGGGTTTAAGTGAAGATGGAGGTGGATTGTTCATATTCTACTTCATGGAGCATAGAATAACTGCATTGCTTCTCACTCAAACTGGGATGGGCCAAAACTGTGATGTAGCAGCTGCAGCAGCAACCAACAGCCACAGAGACAAGACAGACAAAACCAATGGGATGGTGAAGAGAAATGCTTGTTAACAGGATGGCAAACTGTATGGTTAGTGCTTTTGTTTGGGAAAGAACAACTTTTCTAACCTATAATAAGTAACTGCTTTATTGCAAAGAGCAGAATCTGTCATCACAAGAAACAAAGACTTTGCTTTAGATATGTGTTTTTTCCAAGGACTGTGCTCTGGATATAATTCTGTACCTTATGCTACCAGTGCACATTTCTATTTTCATATTGTGATCTTGTTAGCAGTATGCATTACTTTTAAATTGTAGTTTGATTAAATTTTCATTAAACTAAAAAGTTGGACTATGTGTATCAGTATATTTGGGCTCTAAATAATGATAAAGTACTTCTTCATAAATACAAAGTGAATCATTATATCAAAGAATACATTCAGTATGAGATGCCAAAAGTGGCACTCCACATTGGAACATTTTAGGTTCTAAAAATGACTCATTCATTGTTAGTCAATCAGTAATATATAATCTATTTGCAATCAGGCAGGTTCAGGAAAGATGGCTAGAGGTACATAAATCTGGGAACTTTAATTAATGTTTTCCTCATCATAGCCCCATAAGTTATTTTGTCAGGTAATAATAGCTTCTCTCAGAAACTGGCTTCAACTCTATATTTCAACTTCCTTAGAAAAGTGATATAATAATTTTCATGAATTATACCAACTCTGACCTTAAGAAGACTATTTTAAATATGAAAGAAAAGTTTCAGGTGACTAGTTCATGATGTATCTGCCCATTTTTTCCCTTTTAAGACTATACATTACTTTTAGTTGGTGCAGCTTGATAATTAATTTGAAATTATCTTTAAAAAATTAAGAAGAGATTAATGTTTCAAATCTATGTTAATGCAAATGAGAGAGATATCTTCCTTGAGAAAAAGAACTGATGTAAATAACGATATTTATTAAATGATTTTTCATTAACAAAACAACAATAAAAAAAGGAAATAAATAAACACCATATAGAAATTAAAAGTACATAGAAAAAAACACACTATCGACCTTGTTCAACAGAAAATCAATAGCAGTAATATCTTTAGATCAGTGGTCTATCAGTTTTAAAGAGATGGAATTAATTACATTTAGTCATCATTTAGTCAGGAACAAAAAGAATAAATTGTTCCATATATTTCTATATTTCTTTTTAAAAATTGATTTTTTATAAGAAGAGTTTTTCTATTCAAATGACAATTCTTCACATGTATAACATGTGGTGTTTATCTGCCTTCTTAAAATAACCTTCTTAAATGCAATTAACGTGACAGAGACCCAATTAGAGGCAAAGGAAGTGAAGCCAAGGTCACAATCTACAGGACCTAGTATACATGCTTGATGAGATAATAGCTAAAATTTGGAGGGATGTCTTATGACTTTTAAAAGCATCAATTTAGAGTTTTCTCATTTAAAGAGAGAAAAAGAGACATATGATAAATTGTAAACTGCCTTTAGAACTGACATCACCAACATTTATCTAATCTACTATTAATCCGGTTTTGTCCATATTGCAACTTCAATATTATCTTCTAAATTACATTTTAAGAATCAGTTTTTTCTGATATATCTAAGTAAAGTTAATTTATAATCTAAAATTTATCAGATTACAAATTATCAATTTCCAGCAGTTAACACTGGTCTTATATTTAAATGGAATCAGCAGTGTAATATTTAAAATATTACATCAACTGGCTTATGTCCTAAAATCATTACCATTAAATACAAAGATTTCTCTATATTTTATGGTGTTTTACAGCAATTCACAAGGTTATTCTTTTAAAAATCAAAATAGTATTGAACTCAAAATGTTAGTGTTCAAAGTGATTTTGAAAATCCAAATTAATTTTTCCATTATTTCATATTTTATTGTTAAAACTTTTGGAATAAAATAGGTAGCTGTTTAATATTTGTAATTATATTTTTATCTTTCTATTATTTGCTAGCCTTGCCCCCCCTTTTTTTGCTTTAAATCTTTTTTTAATCTTTAATGTATCAGATACTGGATATTTAATTTTCCCTTTCTTCCTGACAACCAGATCCTGAGATAGAGTTATCATTTGAGTAGAGGCTTTTGTTATTTGTGGCTAAATGATCCATTGCAAAAGCAAACTCTCAGTGAACTTTTAGATTATGTTAATATGCTATGTGGACTGAAGAATTAAAGTCATAAAGACAATCATTTAGGTATGTGAGTCCCATCTCCTTTATCCCTGTTTCTCAAAGTTTTTCAGGTAATTGGAAATAGGAATTCTCTCTCTGTTGCAACAGTTTTTTTTCTGAGCCCCTCTCCTAAAGATAAATAAACTTGTTCTATGTCATATCTTCTCAGGATTCAGTTCTTGAATTTATTTTTACAATTTACCTCTACTCTCTAGATAATATCATGATTTTAAGTACCAACTATACACTAATGATTTCTCATTTTACAGCTTCAGCCCAGAGCTCTCCTCTGAACTCCAGAATCCTGTCTCCCAGAATCAACTGATTTCTTGACATCGCTACTTGAGTTTCTAATAGGCAGCTCAAATTTAGCAAGTCCAAAATTGAGCTTATCCCCTTACTCCCCACAAAGAAATATGTTCAATTAATACTATCTCTATCCTTTTAGTTTCTCAGACCAAAAACCTTGGAGCCTTCTTTGACTGATGGATTTCTCTTATACCCCACATCCATACATCAACATATCTGTTGGCTCTATCTCCAAAATATACCCGTAAGCAGACTTTTTCTAGTAACTTGTATATTATTGTGCTACCTTCCGGCTGGGACTCTCTTGTAAGTGGAAATTGGTTCTATGTTCCTTCTCTGATCTGCTTTCTACCTTTCCCTTTTCATTGAAGCCTAGTCCTGTAGCATTCCTTGCTATTTGCTATTTCTCAGGCATGAAAAGGCGGAAAGATTTCTACCCACCCCTGCTTCTGCCATAGCACCCTATTGTTCCCTAACTTCCTTGAGATTTCTGCTTATATGTTAATGAGAAATGATGCTTTCCATGACTCTCTTTTTGAAATTAGTATATCTTTTTCATCTTCACACTCTATTTCTATGCCTGAATAGTTTTACTTCTTATCACTGTCTGGTATACTACATGTTTTACAAATGCATTATTTTATCATCTGTTTCCCTCTCTAAAATATAAGCTCTGTGAAGATCAAGATTTTTGTTGTTCATTACTGTATCTACATTGCCTGGAGTAGTATTGGCACACAGTAGGCATTCAATAAATAAATGTTTAATTAATTAAATCATCCTTGCCTCTAGGAGATAACTAACTACCAATCTTATTAGTGATTTCTTACTAGGAGGTGCCAGTGATAACATACTAAGATTTTAGTCTAAAAGATATGTCATAATTTGCCTAAATATTCAGTTTAAACATGGGCTCTTTGAAATCAATATTTTAATAAAAAGCAATGGTTTTAATAATACATATTTCAGTAATTGTGAGAAAATGAGCCTGCTATTAAATTTTTCTTAATTTTTAATTTTAATTTAATTTTTATTTTTTAATTACAGTTGACAGTCAATATTATATTGGTTTTAGGTGTACAGCATAATGATTAGGCATTTATACAACCCACGAAGTGATGACCCTAATAAGTCAATAAGTCTAGTACTTGGCATCATACCAAGTTCTTAACTTAAACTTTTGTATCTGATAGCATTCTTTCAGTTTTAAATGATAGAAACCCAACTCAACATAAATAATAAAAAAAGTATTAACTCACTCAATGGGGCATCTGGGTATAGAGTATTCATTAGTGTTCCCAAATCTTGGTCTACCTTGTTTAAAAACAGAGATAACAATCTATTTGCTTAATTTGTTCTCATGATAAGAAAAAAAGCACATAAAATAACAAAGGCAATAAAATTAGTAGAAAAAGATAAAGAAGATAGAAAAAATGTGGCAATGTTATTAAACATGAAAATAAAATATTAGAGGGAGAATATAATTAAATAAAACAAACTTAGATAAGAGCTAGACAGATAAGTACTAGGATATAAGTGCTACAAAGAATTACTGTATTATAATAGGTTACTATTGTATCCTTGACAGGTCAATAAATATTTATAAAAGGAGAGTGGTATTAAAGAATAAATCCCAAATAAGCTAAAAGGGAAATATTAAATGTAGTATCTTATGTAAATATATCTCAACCTTTTTTTTATAATTTTATTAAATTTATTGGGGTGACATTGGATAATAAGATTATATGTTTCAAGTGTACAATTCTATAATAACACATCATTTATATATTGCACTGTATGTTTATTGCCCAAAGTCAAATCTTCTGTCACCATATATTTTACCTCCTTTACTTTCTTTTACCTCTCTCCACCCACTTTTCTGCTGGTAAATACCATACTGTTGTCTGAGACTATGAGTTTTTTATTTGTTTGTTAATTTGTACTTTCTATTTTGTTTTCCACATATGAGTGAAATCATATGGTTCTTGTCTTTTTATTTCAGTTAGCTTGATTCTCAAGATCTGTCCCTTCCCACGGGACGACTAACGGGAGGTCCAACCACACGTGAGACTCAAGGAGACAATCTGCAAGAGAATGGGGGACAGGAGACGCGAAGAATGGAGGAAAGACAAAGTTCTGATCAAGCCTCGTTTATTGTAGGTAGGGGTAGAGTATTTAAAGGGAGGATTTGCATAAGCACGGTTGCCTTGGATATCGAACCGCAGAACATTCCATTTCCTTATATGACCCAAAAATGCAGAAGCGTCCGGGGAGAGGAAGGGGCTGCAAGGTCAGATTAGTTTAAGCAAATGGCTCAAGGGGCCTAGGGCAAGTCAGGGCATGTCAGGGCAACTGACTTTATGCTGTCTATCCTATCAGATAGCACAGGGCGAGGCAGACCCTGTCCCAAGGCGAAGTTGCCTAGATCTCAGGTATGAGAGCCTTGATAAAAACGGCTCCCGACAAAGATCTAGCCATGTTGTCATAAATGGCATATTTCATCTTTTTTTACAGCTGTATTCCATTGTATATATGTACCATATTTTCTTTATTCAGTCATCCATTGAAGAACGGTTAGGTTTTTTCATGTCTTGGCCACTGTGAATGATGCTACAGTAAACGCAGTGAGCATATATCTTTACAAATACATATTTTCAAAGTTTTGAGGTAGATACCCAAAAAAGGGATTGCTGGATCATATGGTAGCTCTATTCTTAATTTTTGAGGAAGCACCATACTGTTTTCCATAGGGCTGTATCAATTTACATTCTCACCAGCAGTGTATGAGGGTTTCTTTTTCTCCAAAACCTCTCTAACATTTGTTATTTCTTGTCTTGTTGTGAAGTAGTTATCTCATTGTGGCTTTGATTTGCATTTCCCTAATAGCTAGTGAAATCGAGTATCTTTTCATATGTCTGTTGCCATTTGCATATCTTTTTGGGAAAGTTGTCTGTTGAGGCCCTTTGCTCATTTTTTAATTGTTTGTTTTTTTGTTGTTGACATGTATGAATTCTTTATGTATTCTGAATATTAGCCCCTTATTGTTTGCAAATACTTCTCCCGTTTGACTGGTTACCTCTTTGTTGTTGTTGTTGTTGTTTTGATAGTTTCTTTTGCTATGCAGATTTTTAGTATGATATAGTTCCATTTATTTATTTATTTTTTTGCTTTTACTTCCTTGCCTTCATGGTCAAATTTATAAAATTTTCTCTAAGACCGAGGTCCATACATTTAATAGCTATTTTTTTTCTATGTATTTTATTGTTTCAGGTCTTATGTTTAGGTCTTTGGTCCATTTTGAGTTAATTTTTGTGTATGCTGTCAAATAACAGTTTAGTTTCATTCTTTTAATGTGGCTCTTCAATTTTCCCAGCATCATTTATTGAAGAGGCTTTCTTTTCCCCATTGTAGATTTCTGGATCCTTTGTCAAAAATTATTTGTTCATATATATGTGGGTTTATTTCTGGGTTCTCAAATCTGTTCCACTTGTCTATGTGTCTGTTTTTCTTCCAATACCATGCTATTTTGATTATCATTGCTTTGTAGCATAATATAAAGTTAGGGAGTATGATAGTCCTGGCTTTTTTTTTCTCAGGATTGCTTCAGATATTTGGGGTCTTTTGTGGTTCCATACAAATGCCATTGGGATTTTGATAAGTATTGTATTAAATCTGTATATCACTTTGGGTAATGTGGCCATTTTAACTATGTCAATTCTTCCAATCCATGAACATGTAATATCTTTCTATTTCTCAACTTCCTTTTTATTATCACCCTTCCATCTTTAACCAAGGAGACTTTTTAAAATATATATAATATATATATATTTTATATATATATATATATATATATTTTTTTTTTCTATTTGTCTTTACTCCCCATGAAAATTTAAAACCACAGACATACTGTATATCTGCTCATTTACTGTAATTCTTTGCTAGGCCACAAACCACTGTAATAGCTAAGATTTTTTGCCCTCCAACCAAATTTTGCTCACTTGTGGGAGATATTGATTCCATTAAAAATACATGCTTTGTGGAAAACAGTGTTTTATAGAGAACATGGCTTGGAAGTCAAATTAGGCTTGAATCTGCTTTTGAGCATATAGGGAAGTTAAGCAATCTCTCTAAATCCCAGAATAATATCTACCTTGTAAGTTTATTGTTAGTGTAAAAATTCCTGCCACACTGTTTGGCATATATATTGACACTCCATAAAATATACCACTGTCTCTTATACACAGTGGTGTTTTTAAGAAAGTGGTAAAAATGTATAGCGGACAAGCCAATCACTAATTTTCTTTACAGGTCAGTATTTTCCTGAGAAGAGCTCCAAAGTATACATTTTGACACCCATGAGTTGAAGAGCAAAAACAAAACCGTTGGCTTCCTGCCTTTTTCCGTATGTACTGACCAGCCTAAATTGCTGCAGAATATAAGTCCAAAGTGAAATCTTTTTAAAACTTATTTAAAATAATGCACTAAAACCTAATATATGGAATAAAATAGAGCTTAGTGACGGAATTGAGACTGAATCTGGTTGAAATGTTCCACTTACATGTACATGACAAAGATTACCCTAAAGACACTTCTCTAGAATCCTTAGAGCTTCACAGATCTGAACTGGAGCATTACATTATATGACCCTTTCTAGTCTTAAGGTTCAAAGACATTGATTCATTGACAGTTCATATGTTGGGTTCAATTTCTATTTGCCTTGATGTTCCTATTTAATATTGTTGATATTTCCAGAAACTAATTAGAAATAAAAGCAGTTGAATTACTTTAGGAACACAGAATTTAGCCTATTGAACTTTTGTTGTTGTTGTTGATTAAAAACTTTTTAAAAGCAAATATACTCTCTTTCTAATAAAGTACAAGAAAGTTCAAATATCTATAATAAATCATATGATGTGAAAAGGGTGAAAATTGTAAGAAAATGTAGGTGAAATAAATATTGATGTTGAAACTGCTGGCAATGAGATAGACATGTACCTCTTACGACTAATTATTTTGCATCTTTCACTGTGTGTTTTGTATAGATTTGTATGTGAAATTACTATACAAAGAACAATATATAGGAAAGCAATTTAGTCATGATGTATAGTAAAAAAAAATCTTTACCACTAATGATGAAATTATATCAAGGTTTTTGTTAAGAATAACATAATAAGTTAAAGCCCTCACAAATGTATTTTTCTTTTGTTTCTAAGTATTATTTAGTCCAAGACTTCCATGGATCTTTCAGAAAACTAATTTTAATAATAATTGAGTGAATTTTCATGAGAATGTTGTATAAAAGTAAAAAGAATGTTATATAGGTTAATAGTTGCTTGAATGATTAAAAGAAACATGTGATTGGTAGTAATAGACATATGGCTAAATACAGAGCATTCTAAATAATCAACAGTGTTGAGTAATTGCCTCAGATGTATGAAAATTGAAAGGAGAAAGAGTTTGTTGTTGAAACATTTTTTATTGACATGAACAACAAACTGTCTTTCTTGCCCACAGCTATACTAGGTATAAGTAGAAACCAATGGATTGCTGTTTTTCTTTATAATTTGAAAAGCACAAAAAAGGTTTGTTTTAATATCACCAGGATGAAGAATCATTTTCATTGTTCCAAACAGTATGCTTCTGTTCACAAGAATCAAGATAAGAAGACATGCTCCTTTGCTTCTAGGGCAAATGGCTATTCCTCCTTGGAGGAATTTCAAAGGTAGAAAGATAAACTGGCAAAAAAAAATCTTTACTTTTTCTTTATTCATTCTCTCTTGATTAGAACGTGGTTTTGTTTGTTTGTTTATTAATTTGTTTTCCATAATGCTAATGAGAAACTTTTTTGCATGCTAGGATCTTTTTGTGAATCAAGTTGTCATTGGAAAGGACAGTGTGAGAATCTAGCAATCTGACATTTGATAGACTGATCAGTAAAATAATCGAAAATTGGCATTGGTATCTTTTTTCTTCTGGGCTGTCTTTGCAAATGCTCAGAGCTTTATCTGTACATTTCAAATAGTCGATTTTAAATTAATAATGTTAAAGATAAAAGAGAGGATTGAGATCTAGGTCACAATGATGCTGTGGCCCTAAAAGACTGGCAGTAAACTGATACAGATGTTCTTAGATTGGGAGAGAGAGCTGCTAATTACTAATCATAATCGAATGGCATATGGTCAGTTTGTTGAACACTTATTCAATATCGCATGTAACATTGTAAATACAGATTCCTGAACAAGATTGGTAAATAGAGAAATGAACAGATTTTTATAAGAAGATTTTTTAAAGAGAATTTCTCAAATTTCAAGAAAAGTGTTAATTTCTACATACACTTGAATAGAGGCACGAGTTCCATCTTAATGGATATTTTAGGTTGATGACCTTAAATCTGGAATGAATATAAAAGTGGAGAAAAAAGTGTCCTTGCTTTTGTCACCTGGGTACTTCAAGATATGCAATACAAATTCTCCAGCTTATTTTTTTATTGAAACTGAAATCTATAGAGGTAGAAAGTTTAGACATTTAAGGACACTGCAACAACAATGACATTCTGGGAAATAGCCAGTTTTCTACATGAAATTGAGTTGCCACAGCATTAGTGTGGGCAAAGGCCGAGAATAGATACCTGCAGGAGACAAAAGTGGCCGCTAATTGGTGAGCTGAAAAAGGATGACCCCAAGAGGGCAAAGGAAACAACATATGGACACAGTGCAAGATAACTCAAAACAAAGTAAAACAGGGAAATAATAGCTTCTAACAGAAAAACAAGGTGTGTGCCCCTGATGCAAGCCGAGTGGTTTTGTAGACTTTGGCTTCCTCTAAAATAAAGGACCACGTTTTCTACAACCTCATCCTGAAAATGAGCTGTTGATAAAATTAATACATAATAGATCCATATTGAGGAGAAATTATGAAGCTTGGTGACTTTATTCTGTATACCTTCTGACAATCTTAGAGAAGTTCATTTCTTGAGTCTGTTGAGACTCACGTCTATTGATATAAAAAGTGAACTAGTAGCAAGTTGGATTTATTGTTGAACTAGTGCAGCAGCTAATGCATGGATTAGAGCAACAAACTAGGAGTCTCAAATTTGGGTTCAAGTTTTATTTTTTTTATTACCTTGCAGGTAAGTCTAGAGTGACCATATTATAATCATCACCATCATCCTCACCTCCATGAGTTGAAAACTTAGTTTTGTCAGTCTCTGCTCTGACACTTGAAACATATTATCTCATTTAATTCTTACAAATGACTTCTATGGCAGTTATTGGTATCATAATCTCCATTATATAAATGAAGAAATTGAAAATTGGAGAGATTAAATTAAATTTATTCAACTTCACTTAGCCACTAAGTAGCTATACTATACCTTCATACTCTTGCCTTCTCTGAGCTTCAGCTTACTCACCTGTTCAATAGGAAGATGAGCCAAACAATCTCTAAACAGCTGCTTTCAACTCCTAATTCTGACTTTTCAATGTCTTTCGGCACCCCGATCACTACCCCACAACAGCCCTTAGAAACCTTAAACCCTGGAAATGACCACCATTCTTTCTTCACCCTCTCCATCCTTTTTATAGGAGGCATTTTTACTTCTTTGATATTCTTTACAGTGTCCCGTTATATAGAGTACATTCCTGTGACCACTTTCTGACCTCCTTGGAGGTTACAATGAGAATAGGAGATTTAAATGGTATTAGAGCAGATCCTATGAGCAAGTTGGATTCCTTGGAGGCTATGAAAGTTAAAGTGCTAACCTAGGGAGTCATCCAGAGGGGCAGGGCCTGGGAGGGCCAGACCAAGAAGATGCATGTGAACTCCACTTGCCTGTTTTGCAGCTACAAGAAGCTGGAGCTGTGATTCATGATGATATTTATAAGGAATTAAGACATTGAAAAAGCAGCTACAATGAGCTGAAGTCAAGGAAAGAATTATATGTTAAAGTAGTAAATTTCGATATCAGAAAATTTCTTTCAGAAAAATCTAGACTAAGGAATCGATTTTACAGTTTTACCAGTTTAGATGAGCTGCCTTCATAGCACAAATATCCTGAACAACAGTTTGACTCAGTGTAATTTTTGCTGTGTAAACTTTACTTGGGGAGTCTGGACAGTGTCATTTGCATAGATAATATGTAATTATGCTAAGAAATGATGGCTTGGGAAATCTCATGTGTATCTTTCATATTATCAACTATCCTTAAAACATATGGTGCTATGTAATTTTCTGATATTACAACTGAAACATACAGGTGTGATAGACTGTAAAGTTTGCCTGGGAATAGGCAACACAAATAATTGCAAAATAAGCTTTCTTAATTATTATACTAGACTCTAAGTTGAAGATCAATTTCACCAGTGACTTATAATGGTCTTTATTAATCAGATAAGATTAGCAGACTAGTGGTACCAGATACCCCAGTTCATAATCTAGTGTTATTTGATAGAAAGTTCTATGGTGATGTAAATGTTCTATTTCCACTAGTGGCTTGTGGCTTTTGAGCATTTGGTATGTGGTTAACTGACTAGGAACTGAATTTAATTTTTTAAAATTTTAATAAATTTAAACAGCCATATTTGAATAGCCTACTGGCTACTGTATTGTACAACACAAGAGCTAGAAACATGCTCATCCAAAATCTATTTCTGAACTATGCTTTGGCTTCAAGTTGTGATAGCAATTCATTATTTATTGCAGAGATTACTCCATGTATAATATAAGTAACAATCTTAAAACAAACAAAAAGGAACATAAAACCATTTTTTCCCAAGAATTAATTGCCTCATGCCAAAAGAGTGAGTTTATTTATTTACCTTCAAATTAGTCTTGGAAAGCTTATCTGTTCTCTGGGAAAAACATGTAGTTAAAATAGTTGGGTGACAGAAATTTTCATATTTCAGCTGCTTGTGTCATATGTTATGCTCATAACTTTTCCCACTTTTTTTGAAAATTATAATTTAGTTTAGAAAGAAGTACAATGGTATTCTTGAAAATATTAGACATTGAGAAAATCTAGAAAATAACTAATAGTTATTAAACTCTTAGCATTTTCTCGTGCACTACAGTTTTCACAACAGCTTTATGAGGTGAGGTTCTCCTGATTTTCAGATGGCAATACCAAAGCCAGAAAGAATAACTTGTCAAAAGTCACAGGGCTGTTAAGTAGCTAAACCAGGATTCTGAACTCAAGTAGCATCAGTTCTGTAGCGAAGATTTCACCCACTTGTATATAGTGCTTTTCATTTTGCTGTGGCTGACTGCTTTCTTCCACCTTCTGTTCTTTCCACCTCCCCCATCCTTGATGCTTCAGGTTGAGAATGATGGCAATATCGCTAAACATTCTAGTTCTTAGATAACACTGACTGTTCACTAGGCATATGACTGTGAGGACACCTTTTTCTATCTTCTCTTATTTCTGTATATGACAATTAGGATATACTTGGATCTGCACTGTCTACAATGCTGCAAGGTAAGAATATCACTATATCTTCTGGAGGTGAACATAGCTGAAATACTATTTAAATATGGTACAAAGAGCTTCAGAAAGCACAGGCAGAATGACTCAGCTGAGACAATCTTGACCACAGATAGTGTCCAGTTTCCATTCATCAGGAATAGCGCAGAACTGTGGTTCTGCATAATGGTATCCTGCTCATTTCAGGGGAAGTTTCTAAAAAAATCCTCAGAGTTTCCAACCAGAAGCATCCTGAGAGTGAAGATCTACTCAATCAACCATTTCACATGCCTTGTTCTGGTCAGATATTCATCTTTTCACATCCTAATTCAAGAAAAGTCATGTTCATAGTGGTCTGAATTCATAGGATAGGTTAGTTGAAAGATAAGTTAGAAGATGCATAAAACCTCTGTAATTTCTTTAAAAAATTTAGATTAAAAAAATGTATTAAGTGATTCTAGTAAAAATGTAAAATTCTGCATTTAATTAGAATGAGCATTTTAGAATAATGTAAGTTAGGCAAATTTTTATGAACCTCAGTGTTATTAAATGGCTGGGTTCTGGAGACATTGGGAATGTGTTTCTATATGCATATATTCATAGCATTTGTGATATGTCTCATCATTTCTCATCATTAATAGATCTAGACCAATAACCTTGGGATATGCAGGAAGATCTTTATCTTATTGCTTTTTTTATGTTACTGACTGTCCCACAAGACTGTGATCCTTGTGAAGGTAGAGACTTTGTCTTTTTCTTTGATGTTTTTCTACGGCTAGACACAGAAAGTGGAAGAAAGCAGTCAGCCACAGCAAAATGAAAAGCACTATATGCAAGTGAGTGAAATGAGTAACTGAAAGGATAGTAGGAGGACTGAACAGAACATCACCAATATTTCTGATTTTTATAGGGATTTTAAGATGATAGATATAGAAACTATAATAAAAAGGCAATATTCTATGAAAATTGTTATTTGGAGTGTTTTTAGAAGAGTATATTTACATGGGACTATTATTGGTAAAATTAATATTCTCCCAGTGCTTGCTCTGCTTTCATGATCTGATTAAATGACCAGGTTTTCTTTGCATTGTGTAGTACTCTTTATTATACCAAATACATTATGAACATAAAAATATGTGCATAATCATAGTATTGATAATCTGTACATTCTATTGGATAGTCTATTGGATAGTAGACACTCTTATTTTCTCCTACAAACAGTCTGGTTTCTTCCAGTTCACTACTGAACATAAATGTTTATAGTATTCATCCTTAGCTGGTTCTGAATTTCAAAGTAAATACTTTCAATGTTATATGTTTAAGATAATATTTGCTAATGGTTTTGTCATGCTGTTTTCTTCTATTCCTAATTTATTGTTCTGTTTTAATATTATAAATTGATATTAAGTGAACCAAAATTTTTGTGATGCTTTTCTTATATTTGAGATTATAATTGGCTTTTTAAAAAATTTGTAATTGATTATTGTGGTGATTTAATTTTCTTATGTTAAACCAACTTTGCATTTCTAGATAAAAAATTATTCATGCTCTACTTATATTTTTTGCACATTGCCAGATTCAATTTGCTTATAGATACATATTTTGGACTCATAAATTTATAAAAGTATGTTTTTAAAATTCATATTTAATAAAATTTGTTTTCTAACTTAATTGCATTGTGATGATGCCTATCATTAATTGGTTGAGGCTTGTTTTCTGGCCTAGCATTTGGTAAATTTTAATAGATATTTGATGTGTACTTAGAAAAAAATGTAATCCCTCATTGTTGGATGTTAATTGTCAGTGCCAAGCTGATCAAGAAGGGAAGGTTTCAGTGCTGAGATGCCGAACTGAAAGAGTGCTAGAGGGGCCAACAGTCAAATGAGAATTAAATGGCAGGCACCAATTTTATTGTGGGGAGCGTGCTTCTGTGCTAGGGGACTGCATGGGCTCCACATATGTCACAGAGCAATAGAGGCATTCTGTCACACATGCGTGATACAATAAGTTGAATCATGCTTACACGAGCTGGGTGCAGGAGCCTCACTACATTAATGTTACATTCTAAATCCAGGGTCCTATTCCTAGCTGCGGGCCTGGATCACAGCCAGACTTGGGACCCACAGTAATGTTCTATATATCCCTTATAGTAAGTTTATTAATTATAGTGTTCAAATTTTAGATTTTTCTGATTTTCTTTTTGTCAGCTTAATTTGTCAATTCCTGAGACAAGTCTAACCCTTTTTCATTATGAGAGTGGAATTTGTCTCTGCCTTGAAGAACTGTCAATTTTAAATGATATAATTTGAGATTTTCTTATTAAATGTATAAAAATGTAGAAATGTGTTATCTTTCTAATGAATTAAACTTTAAGCAGGTATTTTTCTTAGAGCTTGCAATGCTTTGTCTCAAAATCTATTTTATCCAACATTTACAATGCAACACAAGTTTTCTTTTGGTTTGTGTTTGCCTGGTACACATTTTTTCCATCTTTCTGCATCTACATGTTTTTAATAGGATTTCTTGTAATGAAATTATAGCCGGATTGTTTAAAAACTTGGAAGGGCATCTCTGTTTTTTAGCAGAACAATTTATCACTTTTATAATTACTGATATACTTGTTTTTATTTCTAGATCTAATTTTCACTTTCTTTTTTTTTACTTTTTTGTTTCATGTTTTATTTCCTTTCTTGTCTTCATTTGGATTGTTTGATTTGATTTTGTTTCTTTTGTTTTGTTGGTTTATTTTTCTCATTAACTCTATTATAATACTTTACTATTTTAGAAATTACATTCTGTATATTTATTTTTAAGTAATTATTCAAGGTAGTTTTGTATGTATATTTAATTAAACAATGTCTGAAGTTGATCAATATCCTTCCATCACCTAAATATACTGGCATCTTAAAATGCTTTAACTGTGATCACAACTCCCCAAATAAATTACATACTATTTGCCTAGAGTTTTTTCTTAATCTGTATTTTAATACCATACATTAGACATTATTATTATTTAAAATCAAAGCTTCACAGATTTACCAAAATCACTGCTGGCCGTTCCCTATTTGCATCTCAGAACTTCTATAATAATTTTCGTTTTGAGTGAAGCAGACCTTCTAGACTTTTATTTAGTGAGATTTCATGGTAAACTTTCAGTTTTTGTTTGACTGAAAACAAACAAAATTTTATTATTATTCTTGAAAAATAACTGCTTGCATAGAATTCTAGATTGATATTAATGCTTTTTCTATACACATTAAAGAATCTTGCATTGCTTTTGTTTTCTGTTGTAGTTTAAAATCATTCTTTTCCTCAGGCTTCCTTAAGTAACATACTTGTGTTTAGTGTCAGATGACCGACTATATAAATATAGATTACGTATGTTTTTGTGATTTAAGGCAATCAGTGGGTTTCTAAGATCTGAGGTTTTGTGTCCTTCCATAATTCAGTAAAATTATTTGGTTTTATTGCTTTTATTAATGCCTTATTCTCTGATTAGACATATGTAAGAACTTCTCATTCCATCCTAAACTCATATTTTCCATATTTTTTATCTTTGGGCTGCTTTCGGAATAACTTCTTTACAACTATTTTCTAGTTCAATTTTATGTCAGCTGTATCTAATCTGTCCTTCAATCTGTCAAATGATTTTTAAATTTTATTTATTATTTAAAAAATTTTATTTCAGTTATTTCAAATCTTACTATTTATTTTATATACTCTGTTGCTTACTCATAATTTTAATAAACACT
Source organism: Macroglossus sobrinus (assembly GCA_004027375.1). NCBI lineage: Eukaryota > Metazoa > Chordata > Mammalia > Chiroptera > Pteropodidae > Macroglossus > Macroglossus sobrinus. The sequence continues at coordinate 337,269 of PVKZ01000682.1, read as the reverse complement.
TCATTGAAACATATGAAAAACATTCATTTTATATTTCTTTATAATAAATTTCAATGTCTAAAATATTTGCTACTGTCTTTTTTTGCTGCCTTTATTTTCACCTCATTTGTTCACTTATTTCATAATTTTTCATTATAATGTCATATTCCTTTAGAACTTCAGCTATGATAATTCTTTGAAGCCTGGATATAATTGTACTCTCTGGAGAACATTTTTTTTTTAATTATAGAAATTTTTATTTTATTTTATTATTTTATTTTATTTATTTTATTTTTTATTTTATATTTTATCTTTTTAGGCAAGGCAACCCTGGGTTGACCTCACAGATTGCAAGGACCTTATCAGCTTACAATTCCTTATTTTTTATTTTATATTTTTTATGCCTATAGCACCTGATCTTCTTAGATGGTCTCCCATCCAAGTACTAACCAGGTCTGATCCTGCTTAGCTTCCAAGATCACGTGGTATTAGGCTTGTTCAGTGTGGCGTGGTCATAGAATGGAGAGCATTTCTGTTGGGTTTCACTAGGTCTCATTGCTAACCTGAGAATCTATGCTGAAAAACTAAGTATTTTGAGAGCAAAAGTGTGTTTTTAAATTATCATGGAGCCTAAGGGAAGAAAGCTTACTTGCTGACCATTCACTCTCCAAGATCTCAATTTTATGAGGAGATCTTCTGTTAGGCCCTTCACTTTGGATAGTTCTTGATTTTATTACTCATTCCCCACAGTCTGCACTACTGTCAAAACAGAAGCTGAAATTATCATGGTGAAGCAGATGATTCCTGGGTTAAAAAGCTGGCTCATGCTTTTTAATTTCTCAGAAATTTTTTTTTCTTTTTCCAGTTCCAAAATATTCTTTACTTTATTTATTTATTTATTTATCTCTCAGGAAATTATTTTTTAAATGATTTTAATACATTATTAAGCATTTTAAGTTATTTTTATTTTTTAGGGTATATCGGCTATTTGTCACTGAAACTGAAGTCTCTAGAAACATTCTATGACCAAGTGTCTTGTCTACCACTTGTGTAACACGAAACAATGAGGACAAAACCATAACATATTAGCTGATATTCTTAAAGATAAATTCTGTAGTGTTATAGTTTTTTATTTAATTAAAGTAAAAATGTCCTCAAGGAAGACATTATAAGATTTCTAGAGTGAGATACAAACATTAAAAATAAGATCATAACCTCATACGAGTTGCTCAATCTAGTTTGTAGAACTGTGTATTTTGCTGCTTTCAGTTTTTCTTTTTTTTATATGAGAAACTATTTGAGTTAAACAATTCTTTGAATATACATTTGCTTACTGCTCTTCAAAAAAAAATTAACATGTAGTTTTCAGCTGTAACTATGCTTATACAACACAAAGTCCCTGAACAATATTTTCACATGATATTTTGGCCCAAGAAAACTTGAGATTTCACCTTGAAAATTTCCGAACTCAAAGCTATAATGTTGTTTTGCTATTGTGGTTATTGCTGTGGAGATTTTTGGGATTCTTAAAAAACAAAACAAAACAAAACAGTGAATTTTGAATGGGGTAGGGAAATAAGCAGCTGGCGAACTACAAATATAAAAGATTTTCTTTCAATAAAGTTAGAATGTCAGTACTACCTCATTACTATGAGTCAAATGTAAATGTTTGTGTCTACAAAGAAAAATCTCTCTTGTCTTTGTTTACTCTCCTTAGGTTAATTATTTCATACAGAGAATATACAATAAATCTCTGGCAGCTCTGAGGGCCAGATCCAGCTGTGGAGAAAAACATTTCCAGAAAGTGGTAGGAACTTTAGGAGATGTGCTAGCTCTTTCATAATACCAGAGTATTAGTAGAGCATTTTCTACATTGAAGACATTGTTCTACTATTGTGATAGCCATAGAAATATTCATTAACCTTTAAATTTATGTGTGGCATTGTTTGAGATATATAATATAATCACCATTGTTATTGTATTATTAATGTGTAGCCTTGAAATCTGTTTTGAAACCAAATAATAAAATAATAAATAAATGTAGATGATTTCTGTGGAAATATAGGTTCTAAATAATAAAATAATAAATAAATGTAGATGATTTCTGTGGAAATATAGGTTCTATTTTACAGTAATATTAAATAATGAAATCTTTTCTTTAATTGGAAATATTAACTCCATTAATTCCATGACACAGTTCCAAGACTACCTTTTTTTAGGTGAATGGAAAATCCAAGGCATGAGAAAATGGGTAGGCAGTGTGGAAATACCACTGTAGTAGGAAATATAGTGGAGAAAATCTGGGTCCTAACCCTGGCTCTGCAGAATATTAATAGGGTGATCGTGAATAAATCAGTTAATCTCTCCAAGCTTAGGTTTCTCATCTCTACAAATGGAAATAATACTGGTCATGTTGTAATTAAGAGAATGAATTTGGGGAATTTAGACACAGATTTGAGTACTGAATTCATTAACAGTGAACTCTTTAAATATGAACTAGCCTTTGTAGGACTCAATGTTCTCACCTATAAAGTGTGTTTGAATTATCATGTAAAATAAAAAGGGATTTGTTTCCTTTTTTTTCTGTGCAAATGTAAATACTTTTTTTTTTTTTTTTTAGTGCATCATTCTTCCTCTTAGATATTAGGATTCTAGGGTCTTAGAGAAGAGATATAATAGCAAAATGCAAAGGAAGAAAGAAAAGAGTCAGTTCAGACAGTGATCTTTGAATTTACAATAGATTTGAAAGAAAATTTTCTGAGCCAATACTCTCTACTCTTGTTCCAGGAGTAGAGAGACATTGTTGAAGACATTGTTGAAGACATCTCTCTGGCTTGTCTCTGTTTTTCCCAAGTCAGAAAGTAGTGACTTTCTGACTACTTTCTGACTTGGGAAAACTACTTTCTGACTTGGGAAAAACAGAGATAAGCCAGAGAGATGGGCATTCAAATGACACACTGATCACTGTCCCAAAGAAGAGGATCTGACTCTCATCCCACTTTGAGTAGAGTTGGAGAGAATAAGAAATCTCAGTGTTAAGTTTATTATTCTAAGATCAGACAAGAGTGGTGCCATATTCTAAGTGAAAACTTGGAAAAGCAGGCCTCTTCACACATAAAAAAACTCCATAAGTAGTAACTTTTCTATCAGGTCATATATTTGTTGAAGTCAGAGACCTTGTATTGCTTATTTACTCAAGAAATAATTATGGATTGCCTACTTTTCTATCACTAGTATAAAACAATAAAGAAATTCAGCTAAGTTCACTGCTATACCATCGAGTTCTTTATCCAACAGTCCTCAACATTTTTGGCACCAGGGACTGGTGCTCCTATGAGAATCTAATGCCTGATGATCGAGGTGAAAGTGAGGTGGTGATGCTAGCACTGGAGAGTGGTTGCAAATACAGATGGAGCTTCACTGCTCACCTCCTGCTGTATAGCCCAGTTCTTAACTGTCACAGACTAATACTGGTTCTTAACAGTCACAGACTAATACTGGTCTCAGCCTGAGGGTTAGAGATCCCTGCTTTATACTTATGTTCCTTTATGCTAATTTATAGAACATACAAGATAAATATTTGTTGAATGAATAGTAAATGAATGATCTCGTTTTATACACCTAGAGATTAAGTTAGAAAGTCTGGAGAACTTCTCCTCTAAGCTAATAAAAAGAAAAAAGACTTTATTTACATGAAATTTAATCTATAAGATAGCATGAAAAGTTTGAAATGAAAATAATAAATTCTATTCCCTATTTCACTTCTACCTTCTAAATTGAGTATCTGCTCTTCATCGACAGAGTCTATGAATAGATATTCTACTTAGCTCTTTATGAATGATGAATATTTGCACCATGGGAGACTTCTGACTATAAATAAAGATGGACTACAAAATTCCATCAGCAATTGAAGCATCTTATGATATACTAAAAAGTAGATTAAAGTAATTATCATTGATGTGCCATTTTAAGCTGTAAAAAAAATGGCCACACTGTCATTTTGATAAATAACGCAGGTGTGAGAGAATGTACATGTTTTAATTTTAGCCTTTGGAGTTGCAAATCTAGTATGATACAGCAGGCTTGTTGTTTGTCAGGGGAAAAATCATTATCATCTCTTTTAAAAGAAATATAATGACCAAGGTTCAGTGACCCTTCTTAAATAACAAATGTATGGTCACAAGGTTATAATCAACTATCAGCACCACGCAGTCTTATTAGCTAGAAAACTGAATTAAAAATAGTACCAAGATGTAGGTTTAATATTTATGAGAAATAATGCCTGTCCACAATTAATAGTTCTGATACTGGTAAATATCCCAAGCAAATTTATTGAGGACCTTAATGCATTCTTGTTCAAAACTAAAATAGCTTTTGTTTAGAACTGCACATCAATTTTAATATTAATTTTTGACATTAATTTTTGCCTGAGAAGAACTTTGAGACACTATCTAGTCTTCTCTCTTCTTTTAAAGAGGATCATAATCACCATTTTGGTACCAGGAAATTAATTTTGTTTTTAAAGCATCCGAGAAAAAGTGATTTTACAACTTTTTAGATCTATCAATTACTGGACTGAGTTAAACAAGATTACTCCATTGCATACTTAATCCTGGAGCATTTGGCAAAATGATGAATGAGCAGGCTTCTCCCTGGCAGGCAATCCTGGCTCCAAAACTGGGAGGCTGACCTGCTATATGACCCAGGCCAGGTCCTGTTCTTTACAACATCTCTAGATATCACACTGCCCATAGCATGTCGAATGTGCTAGTAAGATCTTAATAATAAATAAAACTTCTTCAGAGCTTTATTTGTTCTTGGAAATATGGTTGGCATTGAATAATTTTGTAGGTTGTATTCTCTGGGAAATAGACTCTTAAATTTGCATTCAGGAAGTTTATCTGGGAGTTTGTTTCTCAGAGTTAATACCTGTGAGAGATAAGGGAAGCATAATTGAGAAGGAGAAGGTGAGCTGAGATGTAAATAAAAACTGCATCTTAATTGAGTCTACAAGCTCTCCTGGAGCTGGCATGAACCTTCAGCATTATCCTGAATTCAGACAAGGGCACTGGCCTTTGTACCCATGCGTGTATCAATTAATTCATGCTAACTTCTCCTGGAAAGAGAGCAAATATTGGAAAAAGCATCTTCCTCATACAAAATCAAATTACTGAGCAGGTCACAGATGTGACTCATCAGGTTCCAACATCTCTGGAAACTGGGTAATGAGTGCGTAGGTCCTAAAGAGAGATCTGGTGGCACACTACTGAATACACTACAAATAAACATTTGTTGAATGAATTAACTGTTACGATTTTTAAAAAGAGGTGCTTCCAACATCAGTGGGACAAGAAACGATCAAATACTAAAAAAAAAATTTGCTGTTGGATAGTAGGGGTGGGGATGAGGAAGCAGCTTGATAGTGATACAGAGGAAGAGTTCAGATTTTGTGATGTCTAGATAATTGATGGCAGAGGAAGAAGGAAGAATTGTGGTGGCAAGGGGGCAGACAGGAGAGACTTGGTCAACATTTCTAATATTCAAAACTGCCTCTATCATTTTCTGATTGCAAAATACAATTACCTGATTTTTATCTTTCCTTTTCCATGTTCATCTTACTCCATGACTCTCTAACATTTGCTGTTCTGTAATTACACAGCATAGTGTCATCATTGGGGTGATGTGAAATCTGGTGTCACCCTAGTGACGTGAAAGAGGAGGTGGACAGTGGATGGTGGTATTGTGTGTTGTTCCTTGGTTCTCCCCAGCCAATGCAGCAAAGAATTACAGGTCTGCAGATTTAGAAAAAATAGGATTTATTGAAAGTACATTTTAGAAGAAGAGGGGCCGCACTAAGAAAGACTGAAGTTCTGTGGAATTTAGGAGGCAAAGCGATAAGATAGTATACCCCAAAGGGAGGGTCAGGTTTCCAGCCAGGAGGGCTATAAAAAAATGTAGAAATGGGAAGGTCTGTTTATATTGGGGTCATGATGAGAAGTCCTACATGATTCTTATGTGAGGTTATCTTGACTGACGGGTTGGCTGCTATATAACTTTGCCTACTGCTCATGTACTTATCTAGAATTCAGTCTGTTATAATTAGATTCATGAACTTCCAGGGATAGTCATGATATTATAATAATGATATAATGAGGCTGAAGTTATAGGCAGTATTTTCTGTGCATGTGTTTATAACTGGTTTAGCCAGCAACTTTTATGGCCTTTGTACTCTAGGCCTTTGTACTCTGGGATAATTTATAACCCTAAAAGGAAGATATTTGTGAGAGGTCCTTAAGGAAGTTCTTCAAGGGAAATTTCTATGGTTACAGAGCTGGGCCTTGGCCCCTAATGTTCATGCCTGACTAACTACCTAATGATACTTCTTAATATCTATACTTTTGCTCCTGTAACTTTTTTCATCTACAAAGTCTTCATTCCTATGAACTGTCAAACATTTGCTTATTATTAAATAAAGATTCAGATAAAGGGTTCCTCTTTCTTAAAGCTTCTCTTTATTCTCTTTATGGTGTTAGAATTTAAAGCCTCTTCCTATCAGTGGTTTCCTTATTGTATATCCTCCACTCATTTCTTTGCTTTATGTTTTACTCTCCTACTCAAACTGTGAACTCTTTGAGAGCAAGCAGTCATATAATCTCTTTGAATAACTATTAACTGCTATTATGTCTGGCAAGTAGTGGCCATCTAAACTGTCTTTTGGTTGAATTAATATATTACGTAATACTTAGGTAGGATTCCAATTGTTAGAGAAGATTCAGGGGATATTGTAATATAGCAGAACATAATATTCAAGGGTAAGGAAAAAAATATTAAAGTAATTTTAGAAAATAGTAAGACTTTTCAAGTGGGCCAGAGGGTTCATGTAGGCAAAGGGAGAGTCTTATGAGAGAGGACCTTGAACACCTGGATAAGAAATTTGCACTTAAGTATTTTACTTAATGGTTTTTCAATATGGGCAAGTTCTCAAAGTCTCATTTAAATGATAAAAAAGTGACTTATAGAATATATTGAATAGATGAGTAACCTGAGATATCATACCAATTAGGCAGTTATTGCAATTACCTGGCATAAGGTGGAAGGCAGCTCACATTTAATGAGCATATAACAGACAGTATCACAGACAGACAGTGTAAGAGTACACTGATTATTAAGATAGGTTAAACTCAGGCAATTCATAAATGGAACATGGCGGGATGCAGCAGGCAATGAGGAAACATAGCAAATAGGTGACAGGAAGAAGTCTGCATCATTTCATGCAGGTGAGCCACCTACAGGTTATCCTACACTTCTGGGAGGGGTCTGCTTTCAGACCCCTTTCACTCTCCCAGGTGGAACAAAAATTCAGAGAACTTGGCAGCAGGTTATACATAGAGTCCAGCAAGCCAGCTGGCAGTAGAAAAATCTGGCAGATGTAATAAGAAGCCAATCATAATATAAGGATTTAGGAGGTAGAATTTAGACTATGGGGTTATATTGGAGGTAATATGATAGGGATGTAGTACTCTAAGACTTTAATACCAAGTAAAGCACCAAGACAGAGAGTTGGTTACTAAAATCAGTGTATAAGATGAGTGTGATCACACTAATAAGCAACATTAGATGAGTAAACTTTGTTCTTATCCATTACAAGTAAAGAGGCACACTTGATAGACTCTGGCTATGGGGATCTTGTTTTAAGGATACAAAGGGAGGAAAACAGGAATAAAACCATAGCTTTATTAATCTGACAGCAATAATAGGCACAATAATCATTCTAATTGTTGTTGCCTTAGGAATAGTTATTATTGACCACATGGACTTGGGCTACCCTTTTTTTTCCCTCCTGTTATTATTGATAATCACCGCTGTATACTTCCATGCTTTATGTTTACTACTGGTGGTTTCTGCTGACTACTTTTTGTCGATGTATTCTTTCAGCTTCTCTTTCCTACTTCTGATTCTCAGCTCCTCTGGAATGCTTCAAACTTCCCAAGAAAGGCTCTAATTGACACAAGTCAGTGTTACAGCAATCTGGCAGCACTGTCTCATAAATACACTTATTGGGTTATGACCAAGCTGATAAGCTGGTTACCCTATGTCAGATACCACCATAGGCCCAGCCAGCTGTGGTCTTGGTGATTGCACTGGATTAGACGACTTGGTATTGGTGGTCAGCTTTCCCTTACCAAGGACAGGGAAGGTAGCAGACATAATGAACTCTTCTAATTCACTAGAACAGTAGTAGGAGATCAGACAGTAGCAACAGGAAATGGGATGCTGACCTAGGGTTCCAAAAATCTGTATACAAGATGGCAGTGGCAGGCTGTTAGGTGGTTTCAATGTATATGAGAAACATTATGAAAACGACTTGACAGGGATTGCTTGCTAAGTAATTTGATTGAGTTTTCTTATTTCTTCTTTTCTTCTAGAAAAATCTCTGAATAGAGCCTTTGGAAAATGTTTTATGCATTCTGGAGATAAGAACTAAAAGAAATTCTGATAATTGAAGTATATAAGCTATCTCTTATTTTCTACGCTATACAAAGATCACCATTAACAAAAGTTCATGATAAAATAAAGATTCCTGGATAGATTGAGATGGTGCAAAATTTGGGGGAAAAAAGAAAGAATGAATGAAAGAAAGAAGATATCCATGATCAATGAATAAAATTCCTAACAGTATTTAATACAAAGCCAATAGTTAATATAAGCTTTGTCTATGTAAAGTAAATCAAGAGGATCTTGAAATTCAAATATTCCATTTTATAGTGAACCAAGACAGGTAGATATCTAAATCTACTTATTAGCACCTCATAAATCATGTAGAAAGAGAAGGAATATACATAGTATTTAAGCAAATAAAATATGCTAAATCTAAAACAGGCCAAAACAAAATTTAGACAAAAACTTTAAGAAGAAACAGCAAGTTTCTTTCCCCATTGTCCCCAAGAATGATATACCTTATTTCTCTACATCACTTTGTAATTTATAAAACTCTTTGCATTCCTTATTGCATATGAGCTTTACCAAAATCTTTTGCATATAAGAACAAATTAGATCTAACAAAGATGACTTTCCCAAAGTCACATGGCTAGTAAGTGGCTAAGCCAGAATTTGAACTCAGAACATCTTTAATCTGATTCGCTGATTTTCCCCACTTCCAAAAAAATATATTTTTTTGTCCTCAGGAAAAGTTAAAGAAGTAAATGATAAAGTGCTAGTGGTATACTGTTTCTATTTCACTAATATGTATCAGATTTAATGGTATTTAAGGATTATTCATAAGAGAGTATATTTCCTTTAGCTCCTTGTGCTGCATAATAACTTACTGGCTTCTTTGAATTCTTTCTCAAGAGTACCAGAGATTCTAGAAGTATCACCCAGATGCCAGCCTCAGATTACACACTTATAGCAATAATAAAACTTGCTTAAAATGTGTTTTGTAATTTACAAAGACTTTCATACATATACTTTTAAACATGAACAAGCCCCTTTCATAATCACATTCTCCTCCTAAATGATAAATCCATTCATGCAAGTTGAAAGAAAGAAATAAGACAATACTACATATACATTTTTAAACTTTTCATGATTACATAAATATATTCCTTTCAGATTCAGCCTCAGTATTTTCTCACTTTGACACTTCCATATAAAACATACACACACAGACTATGATGAATTCTCAAATTGAGTTAGAATCACTTTGAATGTTAGAGTGATCCAACATTCAATCTGCAGTTATTAAGTGATTCTTACATGCCAGGCATTGTGTTAGGCACTGAGGATATATAATAAAGAACAAGACAGATGTGGTTCTATCCTCCCAGAGCTTTCATTCTGCTGGAGAAGTTATTTATTAAACAAGTAAGAAACAAAAATCTAAATAGATTTAGAGCAATGAATGAAATAAACTGATTTCTATAATAGAAAATTGGGAGTTTGAAAATGGGTGTTCAAGGAATTCTCTTTAGGTGGGTATCAGTTAAGTTGGGGTCTGAAAGAAGAAATGACAAAAGATCAAGGGAAAAAAAGGCTCAGGCAGAGAGAACTAGTATGAGACTCTGAGTCAGGCAAAGAATGGGCATTGGGGAAACATGTCAGGCACTCAGAGAAAGGAGCAGGAAGGGGGTTCAAGAGGTTTGCAGTATCCTATGAGCTGGATTAACATTGAATTCTAAGTGATGTTGGAATCCACCAAAGAATTTATAGTATATCTAGAATCATTGTGCTCATTCTATTGGGCTTCCATTGACCTAACAAGTTCTAGGAATGGCCTGGGCTGGACAAGTCATTCCACAAGTGCAATGGAGCTCTCTGAGATTTCAGAATTCTTAGTCAGGTTTCCCTGGCTGAACCCATCTTTGGTCCTCAGCCACAGCAAAAGAACTCTGTGGACTTGAATCCATGTCAACTGCTACTCCCTGCGGGGCATGAAGCTCAAGGAAACAATTATGTGGTTCCAGCAAAGGGACTCAAGACAAAAGTCTGGCTCAGAGGCAAACCTAAATATATAAGACTTTCATAAGATAACTGTCTTGTAGAATTCTCCTTCAGAATCTATAGTGCCACTATAAGCAAAACAATCTTTATGGGATCTATGTCTTTAGTCAAATGTAATAAAAAATTCTGATGTTATTGAAAGTATTCTTCCCTTATTAACATCTGAATTACCACAAATTTCTATTGATATTTTTAATAAAAATTAAATATTAAAAGTGGTTTGAGAACAATGGCAACTAACCCTGAAGAAAGATAATTTTCTTTCAGGAGCTCATAATCATCTAGATTTTGAAATTTCTCACAGTGTATGAACCAGTTCAATGACTTTCTGTTCATCAATTCATTCTGAATAGCTTAAGCAAAGATTTATAACCATGGAAACCAAAGCACAAAAGTAATTAGTGGGCTTTCTAAAAAAAAAATGATTCGATATTATTCATACTGACTTCAGGTGGTTTACATGCTAATCTAACTGGCTACATCAGTGTATGGCTTTCTGTAGTTTCTGATGAAAGGTTAACTGAACAGAATGACCATGGATTTTTGTTAAAGATCAGGTATATTTAGATTTACTTAATATATATCCAGCTCTTAATAAGCTCTGTCAGTAGAGAAATGGAATGACATGGATAAATGAAATAGCACTACGTTTTCACTCAAAGCTCAAATTTCCTTACCTCTTGTTAACACTTCCATCCTCAAAATGAAAAACAACATGAACAAAACCTCCAAATCTTTTGCCTTCTTTACAAACTGGTTTTAGACTTGATGATCCAAGTTTTCTTTTAGTCCCAGGTGTTTTCAGTGAAAATTTAAGCAGGCAATGAATCAGTCTGTCATTGAGAGAGAAGAGAAACCAAAGATGAAAGAGGAGGCCAGAAAGAGAGTATTACACTTTCCTAAGGGGCTGTGGAAGGTGTCGGGAGCCATTCTTGCTGAAAGCCCTACAAAAAGGGTTAAAGTTGCCTGCAAGCTAGAAGTTTGCAGAGCAGGTGGGCTCTGTACTGAAGGAGGAAGTTTGGCTTAATGTAAACAGTTGAATGTTCCTTGCCCCAAGGAATAAGAGACAGAAAACAGGACCAAGGAGGTTTTAAGAGAACTTATGTTAATGTCAGCAATTGTTAGAATATCTGTGGGTTTTGCTTCCCATGCATTTCCAAGGGTATAAATATGCTGTGCTTAATAAACTCTGCCTGCAGTATTTACTGTTAGCCCTCCAGATACTCTCTCTCTCTCTCTCTCTCTCTCTCTCTCTCTCTCTCTCTCTCCCTCTCCCTCTCTCTCTCTCTCTCTCTGACTTTCTTTTTTCTTTCTTTTCTCAATCCTCACTCCCTGACTCAGAAACTGTTCGATCTTAGCTGGAGGGCTATGGCAGGTAGGCAGTTTCTGGTATGATTCCCAATAATTTTTGCCTCCTGGTATTCACTTCTCAGTGTAATCTCTCCCCTTGTCAAATTTTGGAAATAGTGCTGAAAACATGGTATTGTAAATAGGATATAGGATATAATGATACCTCTGAGTGTAAAAATGTTAATGATCTAGACAGATTCTGATCATATTATTTTACATTGTAATGTATAATAGTAATATTTAAAGTCTTATTACCCTTTTAGGAAAACCTAATAACAATAGGCATTATCCCTATTACAAGTGTTAATTTTTTATGCAGAATACTGCTTAGATATAAATAAAGCATAGTCAAAAAAAAGATAAAAGCATTGCTAGATGATTAAAATTGGCATCAAAAAATGGAAGTATATTTAAAATGAAAATGTAAAATAGAAAGTAAAAACAATTTTTAAATGTTATATAAATTATAAAAAGCAATCCAGGGTCCAGAAATGTTATTAATACATTACCCAGCAGTTGAAAACATTGACTGAAATCTTAAGAAAAAAATAAAATTCATGAAGGTATTGCCAAATGAGCAGAACAGACATACCTGATGGAAAACAAATGATAAATTTAAACACAGTCTGAAAAGTAAACAAAAAATGCACAAAATTTAAAAAAAAAAACACCAGCAACACTTTTTTGGAAAAAAAAAATTATAGCATGAAAAAATGTTTAAAACAATACACCAAATTTAGAGGCCATTCTATGGTTTATTAATTTACCAGATATGGAAAAATGCTGAGTAAAACTAGCCATTTTAAATCCATTTGCTATTTCAAATACCTGGGGTGCATGGTTTTGTTCTTTCCATGAACACACTTTCTCAGTGAAATTTGCAAGTTTTAATTGAGTGCCCCTTTTTAACTCTCCTGAACCTTAGTCTTTGAGGTAGGTGGATTCATCTAAATTCCAGGTATCTGGTATTGTGTCAGGTTGGAATTATCCTGCCCCAGTTTTGTTCCCAATAATCTACTACTTTTTTCTTTTTATCTACTTAAACTACTTTAAGGTAATTATAGCATTTTTTTTCTTCTAACCTTATTAATTAGAAACTTCTATTCTCCCTGACTGTCCTGTGCATGTGTTTGTAATAGATAAGTATTGGTCTCATGATTGAAATAGATAGACCTAGTCTTAGAACCTTGTCCCTATGGTCAGACTTAGTTCCATGCCCGTTTCAAACATAGAAGCCTTTTTTTGTTTGCTTGTTTGACTATCTCCACGTATTTTGCCCCAATTTATTTTCTTTTTAAAGTCTTTAAAGCTTCCTCACCCCATTGAATAATTCTTTACATGAAGACTAGGAATCACAGAGGGAGGAACAAGTCGTGATGACTTTCATCTGATAATATCATTGGCAAGCCGATTTCCCTTAATAACTCTGAATATTATTACTGCCAATTATTATAATGTGAATATTTTAAAAAGAAAACAATACATTTTATTTAAACTGTATGGATTAAAATAAAGGTAATTGAGGAATGTGATGATAATATACTTCTGGCTCAAACAATTTAGAGATGTGAAATTTAGTGAATAATGTCCCAAATAGTTCTATTTTCTTTCCCAATGTTTCTCATGATAATAATGGAGCCAGTAACTTTAAAAGAATTTCTATAAAACATCCCATTATTAATATCTTCATGTAAATCTTATTGGAATAGGTTTTGAAGAACGTTGTTAGAAGATGTGGAGAGAGAAGAAAGAATAATTTATCTTTACTCTGTAAGAGGGAGAATGCATAAATAAAACCTAATCTGCCTAAGAGAAAAATAGAATTTATTGATGGTGAATGATGATTACATTCTGTCCTTTTGGTTTAAGTAATTCATGAGTCAATATCATTCTACTAATCAGGTTGTTAAAATAAATAACAAGGGAATGGATAATTAGGCCACAAATTTGTCAAATATAATGCCAACCTGGTTATTTTGTGCCTTAAAATGAACATCACATTTCAAGCAGTCATTGTAGATATTACATAAGATGGGGTTTAGCAACTCTTAGACATTGAAAGTTCTGAATTTTAGAAAAAGTATTTATTTATTTATTATAAATATGTTTTTTTATTATTGAGGTATGACTTATATATAACCTTGTATTAGTTTATATTTTTTACAACATAAAGATTTAATATTTATATATTTGCAAAATGATGACCACAATAATTCTAGTTAACATCTATCACCATGCATTGTTACAATTTTTTTTCTTGTGATGAAAACTTAAGATCTACTCTTAAAGCAACTTTCAAATATGGAATACAGTATTATTAACTGTACTTATCATTGTTATATATTGTATGCTATGACATTTATTTTATAACTGAAAGTTTCTACTTTTTGACCTGCTTTACCCATTTTGTCTACCCACAAGCCCCTAATCTGTTCTCTGTATCTAATTACCATCTGCTCTTTTTCCATTTAAATTTTTATGGTTCTTTGTAAGCTGAGTAATTTTAGATTGTATTCTGAACATTTTGAATATGAAATTATAAGACTTGTGTCTTGTTTAAGTTCTACAGAAAATGTCGTACTTTTTATACTAGACAAATTGTTAGGTTCAGGCCAGAAATGTCAATTTGCCTTCTGTAGACTGTGGCTCCAATGTCAATTCAGTTTTTAAAGCCTTGTAATACAGCACTCTTCAGATAATGTCCAGATTGTGCCACACCTTGTATCCAGTGACCTAGATGGTAGTTTACTACTTAGTTCAGTTCATGAAGTCTTTAAATGACTAATTAAGATTGGATCCTTGTATGTAAGACTCTGAGATGGGCACTGTAGCTCATAAATGACTTTATGGGATTGCTTTCATGAACACTTTCTACTGTCTCCTTAGCATTTTCTGGCTTCTTGGGTCTCCCTTTTCCAGAATTCTGGCCATAATCTTGGGGCTCTAGTTGTCTGACTTTGTTAAACACTTGTGTTTGGGCTAACCTCTGGGCCTATGCAGCAAAAGGAAAGAGGGAAAAAAATTGTTAACAGGGTGACCTCACTTTTTTTGGTATCCCAGCTCCTCTAATTGGAGAGGAAAAGTTTCATCCCTTAAAGATTTGGCTCTTGGTAACCCCCTTTACTGGTCACTGCTATCACCACAGGGGCTGGGTGGTGTGGGGAGGGGAGATTAAGTGCAATAAAATGGAAAAAAGAGAGAAAAGTAAAAGGAGAAATTTCCATGCTCTCTCTATTAGGCATTCTCCTTTATACTCCTCAAGCAAGAACTAGAGGGCTTTTGCTGGAGCTCTCTGTGATACAATGCTTACTTCTGTCTTATCTAGCCTGGGTGATGTTGGAGAAGAAAAACAGTAAGTCCATTTTTAATGCTAGTACAACGGCATTAAATATGGAGTTATTAGATCTATTGGCACCATATGTTTTGTCAATTGGTCAGTTTTACAATTCCATTTAAACTGATTCCAGAAACCTCTAAATGGGTCTTGGGGACTGCTTATTCATGATGGTTCATATCAATCTGAACCTACTCTACTAAGATTAACTTTCTTCATTTTCTTTGATGTAAATTATTTGCTTCTACAAAAGAAGAATTTTTACTTTATTTGACTTTGGGCACAGAGTTCAATTCCAAAGTTCAGAACCACTGGAAAACAACTTAGAAACAAAAAGTTATTACATAATCTCTCAGCATTCTGGAGAAGGTACAGGGCAAGGACTCAGATCTAGTTTCCAAGTTATACAAAGGAAATATGTAATTTAGCAAGTAATTCTCAGTGAACTTACAGTAACATGACTCACAACAAGAAAATCATTCGATAAAATATGCTGAATGGGAAATGATTCAGTGAAAATATTATTCAGAACAAGCAATTACTGAGTGAAGGTATTACCCACAGCAGACAATTACTCAGTGGAAATATTACAGGGAGCAGGCAAATATTCAATCAAACATTTGACAAGGAGAGCAATTATTCAATAAACAATCATGTAATTGTACCCAATGGAGCATGCTTGCCATACAGCATACAAATCATTTGTAGACACTCAGAACGATGTTCTGATTGTTGAAAATGTGGATAATTTATGGTTCTTATTTGTTATCACTGAGATAATTTTATTTCAGTTTTACTTTCAAGTAAACAGCATTAACAATGTGTACAACCATTCTAAAAAACAATTTTTCAAATAATACTATTTCAGATATTTTTGTTGCCTCTTTCATATCATCCTTTTACCTGTCCCGCCCCCCCCCCGCCACCTTTATTTCTTCCTTCTTTGGCTGCTTCTTCCTGTACTGCAATATTTTCTCTTACTTGTGATATGTTTTAAAGGATAACATTAAATATGAAAAGCCCATGTTTATTATTAAATCTTCTCTCTGTAAATCACTCATGAATGTGTTTTCTAAGAAGAAAATATCTCCAGCAGCTACTTATCACATACCTATGGGTTATAGGTATAATTTGCATTCTTAGACTCAGTGAGAATGTAACTGTATTTTCATAAGGTTTATAGACTAAAATGGCAATGGCAAATGAATCATATTTTATAGACTAAAATGGCAATGGTGAATAAATCAATAAGTACATATTTCAACCAGCAACATTATTGACTTCTTACTTCTGGCAGTCATGGCCTAGTGGTAGAGACTGACCCCAAAACCAAAAAGTCAACAAAATATGGTAATTGCTAAGAGCAGTATACATAATGGAATAGGAGAACAAAGAAATGAGTTCAAGATAAGCTACTTTAAGGTACTGGAGGCCAAGCTAAATGTGAAAGAAACATGAATATTTAGTCAGGTAAAAAAAAGTAGGAAAGGTCACAGAACAAAGAAATGTGATCAAGGCAAAAACCAAGTGTGGGGACTTGAGTAGGTGGACTCTAAGCAGTTCAGTGTTGCAGGGTATGACACAGTGTGGGGTCAATGGTGGGAAAGGAGGCTGGCCAAATAGGCACATTGGAAGATAAATGCACAGGAAATTAATACTTTATTTATATTTAAAAGGCTCAGTGTATATCATTGTCCTTTTCTTTAATCACCAGTTTCTAAATGTAATTCAGGGTTGTAGTTGATTCTTCTCATCTACATTTAGTCACAGAGGAAACTGAAAAGTGAGTGTTTAAGAAGGAATGTGCTTGCAAGCTTCAACATATGAAGAAAAGCAGCTTAAGAATAGTGAATACTACTGAAAATATGTGGAGAGAAAATTAGAACATAAGACCATAGAAGCATGGAGAACTGAGGAGAAAGGAAGGTGAGATGAAAATAAGCTGCAGGATACCTGTCAGGGTGGATATGGATGGCAGGTACTCTAGGAATCCTGTGACATACTAAGTATTGTCATATTTTCTCAAGATCCAATGTGAATGACTATAATCAAACTTGCTTGATGACACAAGTTTAAAGAGGGTTTTAGTAGTCACAGGCTGTTTTTGCCACCTAGTATTCATTTACTCTTATCTTAGTAACTATGTCCACAGCACCCTGCTGAAGGACAGCTCTCCGCCAGTCTCATCCATGTAATTTGAGCAGCATTGACTCACACTTCTAAATTCAGTGGCCTATGACAATCAGAGTTTCTACTCTTCCATAGTGTGAAAAATTTCTTTCTCCCCATGGGAAGGATATAATCCCATTGATGACCACAGGAAGCTATCTCCTGGGGCTCTAAAGAAAGGAAGGCTTTACTTATCTTCTGGATTGGTTTGAGTGTTGGAGTGAGGCTGGAAGTATTGAGTTGTCTTTCCACAATAGGGTGACTAGCCTGAGAAGAAGGTCTGTACAGGGCTTCCATGCCAAGTCAGAGCATGTGGGTGTGCAGTATAGTTTAATGCCCTGATTAAGCTATTAGGTAGCCACCTCTCTGTTTAAACTTTTCAGACTGTGCCTGCCAATATCTTTTGGTTTCTTTTCTGCTTAAGTCTGAGTTGAATTTTGTGTCTTTAGAATCCAGAATGATCTTATCACAAAAGCTGAAAATTTGAAAAAGTTTGTCAGGTGGATGCTACATATTTGTTTAGTAGTATAATAAACTAACTAAACTAAATAAATAGATAAGCTAAGCTATCTAACAATAATGGTAGTTTCTTATCTATGAATGCTCTTTACAACTGCACAGCCTTTTCACATATGTTATCTTGCTTTATTTTCATAATAAATATTGAAATATATACTATTAACATCTTTTTAAAATAATTTTTATTATTCAGTTATAGTTGGCATACAGTATTATTTTAGTTTTAGTGTACAACATAGTGATTAGACATTTATATAACTTGTGAAGTGATCACTCCTATACATCTAGTACCCATCTGACATACATAGTTATTACAGTGTTGTTGACTATATTTCTTATGTTTTACTTGACAGCTTTGTGCTTCTTAATTCCTTTTCTTTTTTCACCTACCTCTCATCTCCCTCCCATCTGGCAACCATTAAAATATTCTCTGTATCTATGAATTTGTTTCTGCTTTGTTTGTTTTGTTTTGTTTTGTTCTTCTTCACATACATGAGAAATTGTATGGTATTTGCGTTTCTCTGTCTGACTTATTTTAATCAGCATAATACTCTCCAGGTACATTCATGTTGTTGCAAATGGTAAGATTTCATTCTTTTTTATGGCTGAATAATGTTTCGTTGTAGATATATACCACTTCTTCTTTATCCATTCATCCATTGATGGACACCCCGGTTGCTTCCATATCTTGGCTATGGTAAATAATTATGCAGTGAACATAAGAATGTACATATCCCTTTGAAGTAGTGTTTTAGGTTTCTTCAGATAAATACCCAGAAGTGAGATTATTGGGTTCTTCTTTGTCTCTTTTTATAGACTTTGTTTTAATGTCTATTTTGTCTGGTATAAGTATTTCTCTCTTAGGTTTGTTTGTTTGTTTATATTTTCATAAAATATATTTTTCATCCTTTTATTTTCAGTCTGTGTGTCTTTTGATCTGAAGTGAGTTTCTTATAGGCAACATATGTAAGGGTCTTGTTTTCTTATCCTTTCAGCACGCTATCTCTTGTTTGGAGCATTTACTCCATTAACATTTAAAGTAATTGTTAATAGGTATGTAATAATTGCAATTACATTATTCATGTTTTTTTAATCTTTTTTTTTCTTTTATTTCTTCTCCTTAAAGTAGTCCCTCCAATATTTCTTGTGATACTGGCTTGGTGGTGATGAATTCTTTTAGTTTTTTCTTGTCTGGATAGCTCTTTATCTTTCTTTCAATTCTAAACAATAGCTTTGCTGGGTAGAATAATCTTGGTTATAGATCCTTGCTTTTCATCACTTCGAATAGTTCTTTCCAATTCTGTCTGATGAGAAATCAGCTGACAGTCTTATGGGATTCCCTTGTAGATGACTAACTGCTTTTCTCTTGCAGCTTTTAGGATTCTCTCTTTGTTTTTAACCTTTGGTATTTAGATTATGATGTGTCTTGGTGTGGGCTTCTTAGGGTACATTTTGTTTAGGGCTCTCTAGACTTTTCCTGGGGTTGTAAGTCTATTTCCTTCACCAGGTTAGGGAAGTTTTCTACCATTGTTCAAATAGATTTTTAATTCCTTGCTCTCTCACTTCTTCTGGTACCCCTATGATATGAATGTTAGTATGCTTGATGTCATCCCAGAGGCCCCTTAAACTATCCTCATTTTTTTTTTGGATTCTTTTTTGTTGTTGTTGCTGTTCTAATTGGGTGTTCTCTGTTACCTTATCTTCTAAATCAATTATTTAATCCTCTTCTTCATCTAATCTACTGTTGATTCCTTCTAATGTATTCTTCATTTCAGTTATTGTAGTCTTCATTTCTGACTGGTTATTTTTTACTTTTTCTCTATTTCTATGTTTTCATCTCTTTGTTGAAGTTCTCACTGAGTTTATCTACTTTTACCCTAAGTTCATTGAGCATTCTTATAATCAGTGTTTGGAACTCCGTACATTGCTTATTTCTCTTTTGTTGAGTTCTTTTTATGGAGCTTTATTTAGGACATGTTTCTTTGTCTCCCTATTTTGGTTGCCCCCTAGTGTTTGTTTCTATGTGTTAAGTAGGGCTCCTAAATCTCCCAGTCTTATTAGAGTGGCCTTATGTAATAGGTGTCCTATGGAGCCCAGTGACAAGTCTCCCTGATCACTCGAGTCAGGTGTACCAGATATGTCCCTTGTATAGATTGTGTGTGCCCTCCTGTGTAGTTGATCCTTGTTTGTTGTTTGCCCATCAATGGGAGACATAGAACTTCAGGCTGACTGGTTATGAGGACTGGCCAGTGATGAGTTGATCTTGTAGAGCAGGATTTACTTTAGCAGGGTTCTGGTGCCTGCCCTGTTTGCTCTTTGGATGTGTCATCTTCAGATGCAGCCCAGAGTTGTGCTCCAGCTTGGTTCAAAGACAGCTACTGGGTGTGCTGGTCCTAGATCTTCCTGGAAGGGGCCCTGCCAGAGACCAAGTTTAGCCACAGCTTGTGCCTTGCTCAGGGCCACTTGGCATGAGCCACCAAGCAATCTGCAGATAGCTACCGCTTGCGCTGGGCTTGAAGATGCCTTGAGAGGCCAAGCAATGCACTGAGGCTGGCTTTTGTACCTGCCGGCCTTGGGGCTGCTCAGCAGGAAGTACAGGGCACACCAAAGGCAGTTGCTGTTTATTTCGGTTTTGTAAACTTTTGAGAGATTGTAAGAAAGTCTGCAATATGACCTCAGACAGGCTGTTTATATGCAAAAGCCACTGAAAATGGCTTGGGTGGGACTGCAATTTGGATAGGGCAGGGTCTCAGGGAATCACCTGGGCAGGGTGACCAGTGATAATCAGGTTGATGGAGACTCAGATATGATGCCTGCCTGTGTCTGCCTACTGAGAGGAGGGAGGGCTGAACAAAGGAATAATAGATTTTGCCATCACTTCTGTCTGGGTAAAGCGGCCCCTCCAGCCCTTTCCCTGAAGCCAAACAACCCAGTTCATCCCTGTATGTCCCTGGCACTTTTTAAGCAGCTACTGAAGGACTGGATTTCAAAATAAGTTGAGTCAGTCAGTGAGTAAGTTCATGAGCAGGCCTTTTAAGTGTAACACCTGGAACTCCTACAGCCTTCTGTCTCACTCAGCACAATTTCCACATGGTTTTTATAGCCAGTGGTTGTGGAGACTTCTTTTTCTGATACTGGAACCCTGGGCTGAGAATCCGGGTGTGGGATCTTGGACCTCTCACTTGTCTGGGGGAACTTCTGAAGCCTTCCTGTATCTCAACTGCTACATATGGGTGTGAGACCAGCTCATTCCATATCTCCACCCTTCCTACCAGTCTCAAGGTGGTCTCTTCTGTATGTTTCAAGCTGAAAGACTCCTGTTCACCTAGACTTCAGGAGACTTCCAATGATGGATGATCTGTAGGTTAGTTATAATTCTGATGTGGTCATAAGAGGAGGCAAGTAAAGCATTTACCTACTTCACCATCTTGATTGGTACTCCTAATAACACCTTTTATTTTTAAGAAATTACATGCTTTTAGAGTTATACAAAGCATGAGTATTTTGGTAACAATCCTAAGCTTTCTGATTTCAACTTGAAGGCTTTTGCCAAGGTACTTTTATATCTTTAACTATTAGCATATGCACTTCAAAGACTTATTTCATATTTTACATTTTTTTCAGGTCATTTATAACTGTTAAATTTAGAGACTGATGGAGTAGAATGATAGAAAGAAGAAGATTGCTTTAAAATGTTTTCTTCAAAGTGAAAATGTTTTCTTCAAAGTACAAATATCAAAAACTATTATTAAAAAGTGATTCTAGTCAATCTTAGAGCAAAGATGGTTTACTAGAAATAGAAAATTTCCTTAGTAAATTTCAAGTTTATGTTTTGATCTCACATCATTAAGTGTACCATAACCTTTCATGCTATTATGGTCTTAAATAAAGGCTTTATTCTCTAGGTCACCAATGTCATGACTTTAGGATCATTTATTTTAAATTTTCTTTTAAATCTGTCTCTTCAATTGTCTTCCTTTTTAGAGAAAGAAAACACAATTAAAAAAATACATTCTTTTATTAGAATTGCCAAAGAAATATTTGGAATTTCTGTTTTTGTTGTTACTGATGTTCTTTTTTTTTTTTAAAGACATAATTGATATATAACATTGTATTAGTTTCAGGTGTACAACATCATTATATATCAGTATCATTATATATTGCAAAATGATCACCACAATAAGTCTTATTAACATCTATCACTATCATAGTTACAAATATTTTTTTGCTTATGATAAGAACTTTTAAGATCTACTTTTTAAAATAACTTTCATATATGCAATATGATATTCTTACATTTCTAGAACTTATTTGTTTTATAACTAGAATTTTATACCTTTAAGAAGCTTTTTTTTTTCTATTGTAATATTTGAATTTTAATTCTCCAAGTGTTCCTGATATCGTTTAGGTATTCAGGAAATTATCACTCTCATGAGCTCTGTCTGCTGCTCATAGATAGGATTTCCTCCCAGATAGCTCTGGCTGGAGTCACAGTAGAGATATACAAGTCTGACTGGGAACCTCCAATGATCAATTCAAACTGAGTCTATTTTTGTTAAAATTGAGATCCTGGAGAAGTAGCTCATAAGATTTTTACAGTTAAAAGATAAAGTAAATATTTCTCTTTTAAATAAAAGTTTGGTTTCCACATTACTCTATGTTATTTAATCATATCTTTAGGGATCAGTGAGAGGTCCCTGGAAGGCTCACTCTTGTCATGTCAGAAAATTAATAGTAGAATAAAATACGCCTGTAGAAACAGAATGAGAAAGATCTATTTTCTTACTTGAACTTAATTTAAATATATCAAATTGCAAAATGTAATAGTTCAACTTGAGCTTTAAAAGTACCCTCTGAAAAATTTTTGATGTTTATTCATCCTTTGTGAATAAACAAATGCCAGTTAATTACTCACATGTTTGCTTCTTCTCTGAATAAATGGTGACCATAGATGATGCTTTAAATAATCTTATTATTATATACTTACTTCCTGAATACATAGAATAATTCATCATATTATTAGATGCTCAATATATGTATGTCAACTATCTTGGAAGTAGATCTACACCATATTAGTCCAAAGCATTGTATTTGCTATTTGTTTTAAAGAGAGGAAATACAGGTCCAGTTTTTAAAAGATGATGGTAAACAGGTAAACTCATATAGCTTATGCAAATGTAAAATAATACGAACATTTGGGGGAACAATACGGCACTTTGTAAGGAAGTTAATGAGGATCTTTTAGGGCCCATAAGAATATTTAAACTTTTTGGCCCTATATCTTTATTAAAAATTTTTTCTAAGGAAATAATTTCTTAGCAGAAAATGTCATTCATTTATTCAATTAATGGTACTGTTGCAGACACTTGATCTATATCATTGAACAAAATAAAATTTTTATTCCAATGGAGAGTGATAGATGAATAATATGATTATAAATGATTAAATTATACAGGATATTAGGTGATAATGAGTGTTTTGATAAAAGAAAAGACCAAAGTAAAGATCAAAAATATAAAATTAAGGTCTATGGCTATGCCACCCTGAACAAGCTTGATCCTGTTTGATCTCGGAAGCTAATCAGGGTTGGGCCTGGTTAGTACTTGGATGGGAGACCACCTAGAAAGACAGGTGCTGTAAGTATAAAAAAAAAAAGAATCTAGAATTAAGGCTTAAAATTTAAATGGAGTTTTGGAGTAAAACTTATTGAAAAGGTCATATGTAAGCATTGAAGAGAGGGAGCTGTCACCTGTGGAAAGATGACAGCAGCAAATGCAGCAGTCTTAAGGTGGGGAATTGTTTGATATGTTCCAGAAATAGCTAAGAGGCCTGCTGTAGGGGACAGAGTAAGCAAGGGAAAAAGCAGTAGAAGGTGAAGTTTGAGAGAAATGTGAGTCTAGACCAAGTAGGGAATTTGGCTCCTGTTGGCATTGTAAAAATTTAGCTCTTAAGTTAAATGAGGATAATTAGAAGGTTCTGAGGAAAAACCATGTCATGATCGGACTTTTCAAAAAGACCATTCTTGTTGCTCATTGAGAATGGCCCATATAGTGGAAATAATTGAGGTCGGGTGATCAATTAGGAAATGTGGTAGGCCAAATAATGACTCCTCAAAAGATATCCACATCCTAATTTCTGAAACCTGAAAATATTGCCTTATATGGCCAAAGCAAAAAAGATAAGAGAAAAATAAAGGACTCTGCAAATGTGGTTAAGAATTTTGAAATGGAGAGGTTATCCTGGATTATCCAAGTGGGTCCTTTAAATTCAACCATCTGTGTTATTCTAAGAAGGAGTTGGGGCAATTTGACCACAGACTAGAAGGCTATGTGATGGAAACAGTGTCAGAGAACATGCTACTGATACAGGCCATTACTTGCAAAATTCTTAATCGTTTTACTAAACCTAGTTAAGTCTTTTCTTTCCTTCTTTCTTTGGAGAAAGACCTTCTCCATCAAACTTAGATAATTACCTTTAAACTGGTAACTCATGTCCTCTGGCTACTGATAAGGGTCACTGAAACTCAGCATTCTCCTAGGCTCATTATAAGGCAAGAGCAACTTTAAGCCAAAGCAGGGTCCTTGGATTCCAGAAAGGGAAGGGGTCTTTTATCCAAGTCTCTTCCTTCCTTCCTTCCTTCCTTCCTTCCTTCCTTCCTTCCTTCCTTCCTTCCTTCCTTCCTTCCTTCCTTCCTTCCTTTTTCTTTCTTTCTTTCTTTCTTTCTTTCTTTCTTTCTTTCTTTCTTTCTTTCTTTCTTTCTTTCTTTCTTTCTTTCTTTCTTTCTTTCTTTCTTTTCTTTTTTTCTCTTCTTTTTTCTTTTTTTCTTTTATGAAATATACTAATCAAGCCTGATTTCCTTTATCTGCTTGACAGGCAAATCAATAATAAAAATGTAACTAGATATATTTTAAATAACAAGTTTCTGTCTTAATTTTTCATCTAGGGACAGAGCAATATTTTGTCAGGATACCAAGACCCTGTTATGACTGAGACAGAGAGAGAAAGAGCTCCATGAAACCATAATAGGCAGGGACTATGACCCTCTTCAGCAGGAAGCAGATACAGAAGAGACCTCCCATCCCTCAACATCCATACTAATAGAAAAGGAGTTCATGGCTCTTAGAAAAGGATTAAGCAGGAAAGTCAGATAGAAGATTTCAGGTCTGCCTACAAAGACACTGAGGTCATCCTATTCTAGAAAGGGTCTGCCTTAGTCTGCCCACAATTAAACAAATCAGAAGGCAATTTTTGGGCTAAAAGTAACTCATACAAGGAAACAAGTGAACAGAAAATTGGGTACTAGTTTCAGTTACTTGCACTTGTGCAATGAAGACCCCAACAACCTTCAATTCCCTTGAGGCTCATTATACCATCATTATAATATGATGCATATGCCCAGAAGCTCATTAATATCAATATAATAGATAGAATTCTGGGAACGAACATGCACAGAAAGTAAATCTTAGTTGTCAAGCAAGAAAGCTCACTCCTCTCAGAAAGGTAACTGTCCACAGTAAATAAAGATAAAAACCCCAAAGGCTTTTTTACTGTGTCCTTGAGACTGTGAGCTTATTTGAGCCACACTTACCTTGCTCAGTACATGTCTGGAAGTGTACTATCACTTCTAATAAAGCTATTCTTTCCTGTTTTATTTTAGTGTCTTGCTCAATTCTTTGTTCAAGATATCAAGAACCTGGACAATGTGCTGAGAGGGGAACCTCACTCTCCAGTAGCACTACAATGCTGGTTTGGAAGAAGGGGCCATGAGCCAAGGAATACAAGGAGTGCAGCTCTAGTTGCTGAAAATGATAGAAAAACAAAAAAGGCAAGAATGGATTCTTCCCTAAGGCTGCTGGAGGGAGTATGGCCCTGCCAAAACCTTGATTTTGGCTCAGTGATACTGATCTTTGACCCAGAGAATACATTTCTGTTGTTCTAAGCCACCAAGTTTTTAACAATTTGTAACAGCAGCCATAGAAAACTAGTACAAGAAGCTATTGCTATTTTACAGGGAAGATATGATTGCAGTTCAGAGGAGGTTGATAAAAATGCAAATAGTTAGAACTTTATTTTGAATAGGTTTTAGATGTAGAATAAATAGTATTTTCATTCAGATCAAAAGTGGGATAAGAAATAAAGAAAGGAGTCAAGAATAACTCCAAAGTTGCCTGGGCAACTGAAATGATTTTGCATCAGCAGAGATGAAAAAAATTTGCAAAGGGGCAACCAGTTCAGTTTGGGACATACTGTGTTTGAGGTTTATTTTAGATAGCTAAATGAATGCAGGTATTTGCATATAAAAGCATGGAGTTTGGGAGAGAGATCTTTGTAGTGATGAAAATATGAGAATTATTGACACACATTTGCCATTAGAAGCTATAAGATTAGATGAGTTCATTGAGAGAGTAAATATACATAGAGAAGAGAACAGAATTAAAGACTGATCCATTGGAAACTCTACTTTACAGGTTTTGAGGGAAGCTCTGTGCATGAAAATAACCATTCCAAGAGTATTTATGAAAATGTGTGAATAATATAAATATCTAAAATAAGGGATGACTTATGTCAGCCTGGGTACATTAATTCAATGGAATTAACCATTCACTAAAAGCAATGATTATGATGACAGTGAAAGCAATTATGATAAGTATTAAGTAAAATTAAGCAGAACTCAAAAAATAAAATATATATATATATAATGTGTATATTTATATACACACACACACACATATATAATATATATATATATATATATATATATATATAAAATGTGTGTGTATGTATATATATATACATACACACACATTTTATATAATGTCTTTTCATGTCCAGTCTCATGAGACTGGACATAAAAAGACATTATATAAAATTAAAACAACTATTAATTTTGGCTTGTTGTATTGTTATATTGTTTATTATACTGATTGAATTTCAAGTTATGTTTTCTATAGTGCACAAAGTTCTCTGTGAGATAATACTGAATCATTTCATGGTCTTTGTTTAGCAATAACACATTTGTAGATACATTAAAAAGAATTTAGTGAAACATTTTAAAATCACAAATATTTTGAGTCATAATCATTGTAAAAGAATTTCAAAACATAAGAATTATAACAGTTATTTATTCTGGTTACTATTTTTGTAGTTGAAACAGTAGGAAAGACGGTAAGTCAATTACCTAATGAGCACATGGATTAGAATTATTCCTTAATATTATTGTTCCAGGTAATCTGACTTCATGATGCACTTAAAGAAGTTATTTATGTTATATTCATGATAGGCCTGCCTGCCAAATTAGATTAGTAGAACAGCCTATTCTTTCCTTTTGTATATATTTTTGGTTGCAAAGTAGTACTTGACCTTGCTGAGCACCCCTCTCAGAGCTTTAGGATCTTGCTAGAATAGCAGTGGATAGAAAACTTGTGTCCTTGAAGTCATAGTGGAAAATAAAATCTTTGCTATTTTGCTTTTAATTGGTGATTTTCAACTATTAAAAAATGACTCATCTTTAATAAACAATTCAAAAAAAACTTTTAGAAGTAATAAAATAACTAATTTTTTTTTCAAATACCATATTAATCTCTACTTGAACTTTTATTTCTTATTTCTTAGTGTTTGGGCTCTTTGTACGCTCAGAAAACATGTAAAATTTACAGATATTTAGTATGAAAACACAAATTATGCCATGGATATTAAAATGTTGTATTTAAAAAATAGAATTATGTATATTAAGTTAAGGTGGATTGAAATGCTGAAAGTCTGCCTTACAAGAATTACAGTTCAACTTTCCTGACATTTATGTCAATTTTATATGGATTTTTTTAAAGTTGAAGTTCTGTTCTTTTGTTAAATGACCTGCTAAATTACTGCTTTTCCCCTTATTCTGCTGCTATAGAGACTCCTATATCTTAATAAAAACATATCTTGTAAAAAGAGAAAAAGGGAATAAAATATTAATGAAAATATTAAACAAGAATTGCAACCTATTAGATATGGGTTTAATAATAGACATTTTCAAGAAAGATGATCTACTTATTTCTGATTTCAAAGAAATATGAATTTAGGCTATGGTAGCTATAACTCAGTTCTTGTCATGTGAGCCACATGATAGATATTTGATATATGAAGATACATTTGGTGTTAAATTTTTACAATGTTAGAATAACTCATCAAAGAAAGAAAAGAAGTTCCTTTCCTATTTAAATATTTTAATGCAAAACAACCACTTTATTGATTTTTCACTGATGTAATTTTATTAAAACATTTTTATAATTATATTGCTTTACTTTTACTTTTTTTACAAGCTGATTTGTGATATATAAACATAGGCTTGAATTGTCTTGAAAAAGTAGTAGGGAAAAAATACTTAGTGCTTGAATAAAAGAAAATGTTATCTCTAATGAAAAATATATCCATGATTTAGAATTTATTTAATATTATATAATATTATCCAAAAATTTGGAAGACTTCTGTAAATTTGAAAAGCAATGTTGGAATTTCCATTTCTGGCTCTTATAGAGTTGTTCATGGAAGCTCTGCCAAGATCAACTTTAAAAGCCAAATAAAATATAAAAATTACATTTCTTTAAAGGCATCATTGAACTTACAGGATAACAAGACTTCAGGGGACAAACTCTTGGGGAAGCAGGATCCATATAAAGAAATGAGCTGATATTCTATTGTGAATTTATTTTTAGGGTTTTCAGTGCAAATCAAGAAGCTGAGAATCCCACTAAATGGCTTGTGCAGAGGACTACTAGTGAAAGGCAGGGAAACAGCAGAAGTATTGGCAAGATACAAAGAAAAATAACTAGAGACTTGAGATTGTACAATCTCAATAAGAAGATATGGGTAAAGAACTGACACCAACACCACTGTTATTTTTTCTTAAGTCATTACACATTTCTAAAGCTATATGTACTAGGCTAAGCAGAAAGCACTTGACATGCAGGGTAGAGTTGACAGAAGCTGTGGTGATAGGGTTAGAGTTTTTGGACATCCAGAGGGAGATCCTCTGGTGAATATTACAGGATCTCCATGGAAAACGCCACAAAGCCATCTCATATGAATAGTGATTGAACTCAAGGTATTGGCAATCACATTTCAATACAACTAACTCCTCAATAAGATTACCTGTTACCAAGGGAAAAGTTAAACCTTCTCTAGAGTAAGATAACATGGTATACAGCTTTCATAATTTTCATACATAATGTTTTTTAGTCAAAAAATTTTCAGGTATAAAGTGACCGATCCACATGAACAGAAACTAAAAGGGAGTGTGGGGGGAAACATATAATAGAAACATATCCCAAAGTGATCCAGATATTGGTCAAGGACATTAAAAATCTTATGAAAGATGTGAAGAGGAAGATAGGATTAGTGAATTTGAAGACAGATTAATAGACAGAATACAGAGAACAAAAAAGATGAAAAACACAAAAAATGTTTGAGTCTTATTGGACATAGCGAAAAGATCTAATACAATTAATAAAGTCTCAGAAGAAAGGAGAAGAAAATAGAGCAGAAGAAATATTACATATGCAGAGAATATTCTAATATGGAAAAAAGATATAAAGCTACAGATTTAAAAAGTATTGCAAATCTTAAGAATGAGGAACATAAAGAAGCCATCACACTTAGACATATCATAATCAAACTGTTGAAATCCAAAGACAAAAAAAAAATCTTAAAAGCCAGTCAGTGCAGTCAGAAATTTAAAAAATAAACAAAAACACTTTTATAAAATAATAGTAAGATTGATAGTTGATTTTTCAGCTGAAATTGTAGAAGCCAGAAGAAAATAAAATGAAATATTTAAAGTACTAAAAGAAAATTACTGGTAACGAAGAATTCTCTACCCAGAAAAATAGTAAATACCTTTTAAAACTTCAGTTGAAATTTTTAGACAAACTAATATTGAGAGAAATCATTGTCAGGAGTCTCATACTAAAAGAAATACTAAAAGGAGTCTTTGATTCAGGATGACTAAACTGTTAGGTCCACAGAAATGCAGAAAATAATGAAGAGCAACAGAAAAGATAAATGTTGGTAAATATAAGTGAATATTGATTCTTAAAGCAAAACAGTTAAGTCTCACAGGGTTTTAAATATATGTGGTATTAAAATACATGGCAATAATAAAAGAGTCAGGAAGTAGGTCAAAATAATTAAAATATTGTAAGCTTCCAGTAATAAATTAAAAATTGTATTACTGTTATTAATCAAACATAGATAGTGTAATCTATAGGGTAGCCACTAGAAGAAAACTGAAGCAATGTGGATGGCTTGCTTCTGCTCTGGTCACTCCGTCAAATAGAGAAAATGATCCTGATTTCCAGAACAGTGCAATCTAATGTCCTTGGAAGAAGGAATAACAATCTGTTAGTCATCTCACATGGGGAACTATCTAATAAATGACTGGCTTCTCAGTGATTAATTCCAAGATTGTAATAATTGTGATAACACAACTTTTAAGAAAATATTTTATGAATCTAGAATATAAACTTTAAAGAACACAGAGATGAACTAGACAATTGGAGAGGAAAACCTAGATTTGACTTTCACTATAAAACTGAGATTATAGGGTAACATGGTATAGCAGGCATGACTAGTTGTATATGTAATATCCATTCTTCTGTTTTTATATATTTTATACAACTCCAATGTACATATAAATACTCACTTTTTCAATTTCTTTGCTTCTAAAGACAGTCTATTCTGACCTTGGAATTTAAAATAAAAATCTTCTTGAAATTTTTGGGAAAAATTTTCCCTGATATCTATGTTACCTCATTGTCCTTCTTAACCCTTCCTTCCAGGCTGGCTTGAGGACTGGCCATTTGGAGAGTAGCAGCCATTTTGAGACAATGAAGACAAAAGATATATACTAAGGATAGCAGAACAGAAAAACAAATAGAACCTGGGTTCTTACTGATATCTTTGAGCAGCTAGCTGCACAAGACATGAACTAACTACTTGAGGAACCCTTATTGTGTGAAAAAAATCACATCTGTATTTTCTTTAATCCTCTGTAGTTTTAGTGTACTGTTACTTAATGTTAAATGCCCACATAATTCATGCACATTTTCATTACTAAAGTTAACTCTTTATCCTGACACTCTAGGCTATCTACAATCTGGTCTGTCTTTAGTTATCTTCTTAAGCACTTCTCTGCTTCTTCCAACTTTCTTCCCTTTTTGTTGCCCTCTTCATTGAACACCAACAAAGCAAAACAAAACAAACAAACAAAACAAAACAAAATCTATCTATTCCTCTTTGCACAAATTATACTTATCTACTTAGATTCCTTATGTTCATCCAATGCTTTTCTGTCTCTGTATTTTGGTTTAACTTTAAAATATATATCAACCAATATTTAATAATTGCTTACACTATGATTAGTATTATAATCCCTAAAATGAAAATGATCCTCTATCAGCTTTTGGGAGAGTAAAGGAGACATCTTGAGTAATGGTTTGTCTCATTTCAAATGAAGATACTGAATTAATCATGATAAATTAGATTATGCTGGAATAACAAATTAATCCCACTATTCTATTTGTTTAAAACATGAAGATCTTATTTCTCACTTAGGCTCAGTGTCCATTGTGAGTTTGTTGGGGATCTGCTCTATATAATCACTTAGGAGCCCAGGCTGATGGAGAATGTACCATCTGTAATGTAACTAGCAACCACAGAGGAGGAATGAGAATGCAGGAGTCTCATACCATCAGGTCAATCCTTTGACCTAGAAGTGACACAGAGTATTACCACCTCTCCCAGACCATTGGTTAGAACTAGTCATATGATTTTACTGAATTACAAGGCCTGGGAATTTTGGTGAGCACTACTGTATCTTCCTCAAATTCTAAGGCATAAAGTGAGTATTGGAAGCATAAAAAAGTAAAAGATTATTGGCTGAGTCCTAGGGACCTTTGGGAAAGAAAAGAATTAATGAGTTGGTCAGTTTGTATTTAGAGGTGATTTTGTGTTTAGCTGTCCATAATTTCAAGTGGTTCTCTACCACAGGTTGACAGAGCTAATGGAAATATAGGCCTAATATTTATAGGTGTAAGAGCTCAGGTTGTCAGCAACAGAGATGACATTTAGCACATACAAGCCTCAGTCACAAGGCTAGGGTTTGGGTAGAGGTAGTTATTGCTCAAAAGTAAGGTTAACATTTGTGCCTTATCTTCTATCTCTAAACTTCCTTTTCACAGGGAACAAAATGTCCAAAAGATGCACCTCAAAACATAGCAAAGAGTAGTGAGAATACTGAGAATAAAAAATGAATAATGTACCTTATCTTCCTAGAACATTATGTTCCACCTGGAACAACTTACTAAATGCAAAATTTCTCATTTCATATGAAATGTTTTAACCATAAATCTACATTGGTATTTTGAATAAACCTTATTTTAGAAACACATTACAGAATTTCATTTTATCCTCATGACTTCTCTATTGGGTAGGTATTATTACCCCAGTTTTACAGAGGACAAACTAGAGGCCTAAAAAGATAAACTACTTGTTCAAGTTTGAAAGACTTTATTTCCTGGTTAATATATTTCAATCCAAGACTGTCTGCTTTCTTTATATTAAGGAAGTTTTCAAATTAGGCTGTATATCCTATTGTCTCTCTATGCTAATGAGCCAAAACACTAGTGTTTTGCAGCTAATTTTAACAATGAGTGATTGCTCACACATCTTTCATGGTGCATGCCTTTCAGCCATCCTAGCCTTCATCGAGTTTTGCTGGAGAAGTGCTGGCTGGCATTTGTGAAGTTCCCCCAGCTCTTGTCTTTAGGCGAGAAGATGATTATAGCATTCGACAAATGTGATGTCTGAACTTAGCACAAGCTTTCACAATGGAAGGGCAATTTGAATATTATGTAGGTGTTCTTGTGGGTTGTAAGCACTTTATTACCAGCACGAAAATACTAACTTATGTGCCATGTAGTGGAATAAAGCCTGCAGAGCAGATGAAAAAATGGAAGCTTCCTCCATCTAACAAATCAAATGTAATGAGGAAAAACTGAGAAAATGAAAATGGAAATTACTTCCCCTGCAGTGAGCTAAGAAATTGAAAGTTTTCTTTTCCTTTTATTTCTTTCTCAAAATTAATTTTATAGTGGTTTTGCTTTGCATTAACAAAATGCTCTTTTCACCTTAAATGTAATGGATTCCATTGAAAACGTAGAAAATTGAAATACTTTCCTTTATAATCATGGTGCAAAGAAACACTAAAAGAACAGATTTCATGTATTTAACTTTATTCTTTTATATATTTTTTTATTTTATATGCTTCATTGTATCAGGTAAGGCACTTTTAGATACGAATAAGAGAAAAAAAGAATATAAACTAGCTAAAATTATGTGGAAATGTATTGGTTCACTCCACTTCTAGCATAGATGTCATTTATAGTTTGTTAAGGGTTTCAGTTCTATTTCTAGATAGCTTATAGATTATTTTCTCCATGTGATGCTTTACCATCCAACTGGTTTCCTTCTTGGTAGTAAAATATTTTTACTTTACGTGTACTAATGTGTAAAAAGCAAAAAAAAAAAATCTTTTCTCCAAACATGGAGCAAAAGATTTTGTTTTTCTCTGTAGAGAGAAACATTAACCTAGGTTAATGCATTGTTCTTGGTAAAGTTCCTGTCTCTGATTCTATTACTGAGACAAGGAAGATACACTTCCACCTAAAGAAGTGGGTAAGTTAAATGTCCCTTCAAACTACATGGCAGCAATTCATATGGAGAAGGATGGCTTCTCAAAGCAACAGTCTGGAATTTTCTGGTAGAGGAAGAGGAGGAAACAGATATTGCTTAGATAATGAAAAATGTCCACTACATCTGTTGACAGTACGTTTTTGGGTCAAGAAATTTTCTTTCTGCTCAGATAAAATACATTATGAAACCTGTCACACAGTGGGTTGGTTTCCAGAATAAAAGGCAATCTATGCACTTATTCAAATATTTGTCTGAGTAGAGGATAGTTAGGGACTCTTTATCTCATGTTGTGTCAAGTGTAAGCTATGGGCATACCTAAAAACCAGAGCCAGGTGGGAAGAAAGGCTAATTATTAAGCATTGCAGCATTCCAGAGCTTCTCATTTCAATCCCCTTCTTAAATCACACCTTGCAGAATGTCTCTGGTGGTTTCTCTTCAATTCACCCACTCATGAATTACTAGTAACAGTTCTTATGGCTTCCTGAAGATTCTATTTCTTGGAGCAAGACCACCTGCTTTGGCTTCTGAATATTCTGAATAAATTCACTATTCATGTCTTCTTTCTTCATTTCTACCTTTATTGACTTCAACAACTTGCTACCCAATAGTGATTTAATTCTAATATTGTATAAAATGTTGAATATATATGTTTTTGTATAATATAGAAATATTTCATGCCCTAATCCCTGGAACCTATGAAAATGATGAACTATCTCTTCTCTGATTCTGTTATACTATAAGGCATAGTTAACCTTAAAATAGGAAGCTATCTGGGTGGGCTTGATTTGATATTTGAGCTCTTAAAAGCATAGAGTTTTCTCTCTCCAGTGGCATGAAGGAGACAGAAAGGAAGTCAAGAGGTCTCAAGCATGATAAGAACAGGACACCCTTTTGCTGGCTTAAAGATGGTGGGGACCACCACATGCAAGAAACAGAGAGAGAGAGAGTCTAGGAACTGTGAATAAGTCATAACCAACAATTAGCAAGAAAACAGGGCTCTCAGGCCTACAACATAAATGAGGCTATAAGTGAATTGCTCCCTAGAGCCTCCAGATAAAAGCCTGGCCCAATTAACACTTTGATTCTAGTCTTATAATCCTCTGAGCATAAACCTTGCCTAAATCCACCTATACTTTTGCTAATAAATGGGCTGTTTTAAAAATTTGTAAGTATGTGATAATTTGTTATGGATCATATAGTTAGACTGAAAGCTCCATAAGGTCAAAAGTCATTAGTGGTCTCATGATTTAGAATAAGTGAATGGAGTTTTTCTTAAGTTGCATTGTTTGGTTCCCATATTTGTGGTGACAAATTACAGAGGAGATAGTCAAATAACAGAAGAAGATAGTACAAATGAAAAATGTGCCTTAGTCGTGGAGAGTGTTCAGCTTCTTGAACAGTTAGACATGCAGAATCTTTGAGCTTTGATTTCAAAATATTCATCTTATTTGTCACATCTAATCCAAGAGCATTGTTCTTTTGCCATAATATTTTTTTTCCTGATTTGAATGTTCCCTTTGAATATGAAGGGTCTGTTTTCTTCCTCTCCATAGAGTTCTTGGCCCATTCAGTTTTACTCCCCAGTTTAAAGTGACTACATTCCTAAGAAATCATTCCAATGGCCTCCCTCTAAGATTGAATCGAATACCTTTTATGATATACATTATTTTTATTCCATTTTGCACTCTACTAGCACAGCTCAGTTCCCCCGAATATTATTTTAATGCCAGTTCTCAGAAATCCTGACATTTGTAGTTTATTTTATTAGCGAGTTAACCATCTTGATTAATTTACTCTCAACACACCCAAACATTTTTTACTAGGAAATTGGAAGAGGTGGTAGTTAAATGTAAAACCTTGCAATTACACATGAAAGGGAAGTTTGAATGAGAGTGAATCAGCTGGTAGTAAATATGCCAGCAAATATCATTATGCTGAAGCTGCCACAATAAAAGAATGAGAAAGGGCACTTTGCATTTCCTTCTGATAGCTCTGAATTTAACGGAATCTTACATTTCAACTAGCTGGAGTGAAAACATATTTCACTTTTGTTTAGTCTTGTTTTTGCATTTCTGAGCTTTAACCCTACCTCCCAAAAGGCCAAAAAAGTTTTTCCAACTTGTTATTGGATATTTACACTCGTCTCCATCCTCAAAGCTTAATGTATTAGTGGAGGATAACTTAGGATTCATTATAAAAATATAGATAGCCACAAGTAAGCATCTTTGGGGAGTTCTTTCTGCGTGAAGGGATAATTTACATTACAATGAGGGGAAATATAAAATATAATGGGCATAAATTTTCTTTTATACCACTCCTGTGGAGTGGGCCCCATCTTAGAGGAAGATAGAGAGTAAAGGGTATAACTTGATAGCCAGAAAGTCAGAATTGTATCTAGGATAAACCAGGCATGTGATATCATCAGAACCAGATGGTTTCCACAGTTAGATTAGCCTGTCCTACGCAAACTGAACCATTTCAGCACTGATGAGGTCTTCCAGCATAAAATCAGAATTTAAGATTGAGTAGGAAAAAATTGATAATCCAAATCATATAGAAGAAATGATAATTTTTTAATGAAAATCATAGAGTAATTTAAGTTCAAAAGAAAATATAAAAATATAATTAGTATATGAAGTTGGATTTCAACAAGTAACTCTCATAAAAATAACTCAAAGAAACCTGGGTTTTAGTTCTGATTTTTCCTCTAACAGGTTATGTATAATCCTTGGAGTGTTACTTAACCTACTGTTTCTCATGTGTAAAATAATTTAAAAATAAAATACAAGATTTTTTAGGTTTAAAAATCCAAATAAATAACCTAAACTTCCATATCACTATGATTCTAAGGCAAATGTATGGGAGTGGTTTTAGAGCTACACTGATTTGAACTAAGAAATTGTTTGAGACAGATCATGTAAGGGTTCTGGAAAAAATTCATTTTTGACACATGTGTTATTGAAATTTATTAAGAACAGTTACAGAAAAATTACTTTAAAATTTTATAGTTTTTAAACTTTTTTTTTTTCAAAATTTTGGTTCAGATTTTGCTTTATAAAGGCTTATGGCAGTACTGGCTTTTCCAGCTACCCACTAAAATATCTCCAAATTAATACCCATAACAACAAAGTGAAAATAAATAACCACACCCCAAGCAAGAACCCATATATAACTTTATTGCCAGAATATAGGCAAAATCTACTTGCAGTGAAGGAGATAAAGCTAAATTCAACTGAAGAGAAAAAAATTAAAAGCCAGCCAACCTTTATCTTAAAAGTCTGAAAACATCTGAAGAAAGGAAACCACTTTTAAAACCATAGAAATAGGAGTAGATAGGCAGCAGGAGACAGTTTTATCCTGCACAGTAAAATCTTCATACATAAGACAGAGATAAGAAGGTTTTTGGTAATTGTAAATGTTAAGATATCAGGGTTTTTTTTTGTTGTTGTTTTGTTTTTTTAGTTATTTTTATATGTAGAAACGATTAGTCAGAGCATGTAGTGCGGGAAGAGGCTCTGCTCCTCAATACAACTCAGGTGCAGAAATGGGAAACCTTGTTACAAATATGAAATTTGACTCATCATTCCATCCATACCACGTGTGTGGGTCTCACTAGGTATGGGGGTAGTCAATCCAGGGCACAGATAGCATACTCTTTTATCGCTTATAGTGCATAGTGTAGGTTGTTCCAACAGCCCAGGCTTTGGTCTTCAGAAAATAATAATAATAGCTAACATTTATGAGTACTTACTATGATCCAGGTATGGTTCTAATTTTTAACATGCCTTATATCTTATGGTCCTGTAAACAACCTTAAGTGCATAGTAAATTATTATCTTCATTTTATAATTGAGGAAAGAGAGTCACAAATACATTAAAGAACTTACTCAGGACACACTATGATACTAGATCTAAGACTCAGATCTAGGCAGTCTACTGGAGACATGCTCTCTTAGAGCTCAGGTTTGAAGTGATGATTCTGACATTCTATAAGTGGGCAGAAGGTAGAACCAAAGCAATCCAAAACTCTCTCGCGACGTAAGTGCCTTCTATATTAAAACAAATACTGCATTATTTGAAGATAAGTAAAGAAAACAACAGCAAAACCATTGAAAACATCATAAAGAATATGAAAGAGAAACAACAAAAGCTTAACAATACAAAATGGGAATAGCATCTAGAAAACTCAAGAAGAGCATACTCCTGAAAAGGATCTAATAAGGGATTAAGGAAATATTTCAGAAGACTGGTGTTCTTCATGACATAAAAGAAATAAAAGTGAAACAGAAAGTCAAAAAAGAGGAAAAGTAGTTATTGTGTAACTTTCCCTAATTTTTTTCCATAATACAGACCTATAAAAAATGTTGAAAATTGATGGGTGAAATAAAGTACCAAAATGAAAATTAAAACCCAACATCAGAATTTAAACCCTTATTTCAGTAAGTTGGGAGCTTAATTATTCCTGCAGAAAACGGAATAAATGCTGTGACAGTCAAGTTGATGATCTCTCACAGAATTTACTGTGCTGCTATAGAATCAGTTTTCTTAACTAAATACCATGCTTTTAAGCATTTCTTCTAGTATATGTGATCCATAGAAAATAAAATCAAAGTTCCTTTCTCTTACAATTGTTGAAATGGTTGAGGTGCCTTGATTTTTGTGACAACTTTGATACTTTTTGATAAGAAAATACTTTAAGTTGTATTGTAAAACATTTACGTTTCCAGATTGAATTTCATTTAAAAAGAAATATTAGGATCGGTTACTAATAGTTGGAAAACTGCAGTCCTAGGAAAAGCGAAATAAAACAAAAAAATTTACCAGACAAAATATAACTTGTCATTCCATTTTTGGTTTCAGCTCTAACATATAAAGAACTTGGATTTTATCACCCCCTCCTCACAAAGAAGGAAAGCTGGACAAATGATAATCAATGACTTTTCTTGGACCCATCAGAGAAGTGAGGTTACAGGGCAAACCACCACTTTAAAATCTAGACTGTCAGGTGTATGCATTGAGACACAGACGAAATCTTCCTTCCTTGAGCAGAAGTTGATCATTCTTGCCATATGTGATAGAAACACTCAGATTTGGAGAATTACTGAAGGCTGAGTGTGGACTACTGTGAATGTGAGGCACCACTGAATACAATCCTAGAGACATATCACACTTTTCATGAACCCCACCAGATCCTCAGGATAAAGATCCAAGACAAAGCCTCTCAAAGCTTAGCAAAAAGAAAAAAAAAATAACCATTGTGTAATCGTCCCTGATTTTTCTCCATAATACAAACCTATTCCACAGGGGAAACTATTTCATCAGAGGACAGTACTAAAACCTCATCCGAGCTAGGGAAATTTATAAGTAGAGGGATTTTTTGCCCCACTGGAGATGGTTTTAGACTTCCTATCTCATC
The DNA here is from genome assembly GCA_004027375.1 of Macroglossus sobrinus. Lineage (NCBI taxonomy): Eukaryota > Metazoa > Chordata > Mammalia > Chiroptera > Pteropodidae > Macroglossus > Macroglossus sobrinus. The sequence goes on along the minus strand of PVKZ01000682.1, from coordinate 298,270 downwards.
TAAATGAGGAAAAATATACTCAACAGAGTTCCAAGTTTCAAATAGATCTGGAGCACTATAGCCCAGGGTGGAGGAGAAAGTTAGCAGGATAGAGGACAGAAGCACTTGTAAAGACCATACTCTAAGACACAAACTAAAAGACTGAGACTTAATTAGATTAAAGAAAGCCTCTCTTCCTTCACATTTCACTACCATGCAGACAAGCCTCTGGTGTAATAACAGTGAATTCTAGCTGAAAGAGCTGCAAGATAAGGACTCAGTGGAGCAGAGCAAAGGGAAACCCCACAGCTGATAGATGAGAAGAAAACAAGTTCATTAGAGGAGTTTCAAGTTTGTTGTGTCTATAGTCATAACTAACATCAAATACAGCCCAATTCCTGGTCAGATTAACTAAATCCTCACACAAAAAGTCTATTTAATCTCAGAACACATTCAAGGTACAAATGTCTTACTTTCAATGACAAATTGCAAAGGGCACCCAAAGGCAAGAAAAAAAATACAGTCTGTATATACAAAAAAATCATTACTGAGATAAGACATAGATGTTGGATTATCAGAAAGGAATTTCAAATAACTAGGAATAATATGTTAGGACTTTAATTAAAAACTAGACAACTTATGAGACCCAATGGGTAAGGTCCACATGGAGATGGAAACCAGAGGAAAGAATTAGAAGAAAATGTTAGATATTAAAACATTGTAATAGAAATTAAGAATTTTTCAACAAGTTCATCAGTGACTCAGGAAAGAATTAAAAATAGGCCAGTAGAAACTTCTCAAACTGAAATGCAAAGAGAGAGAGGACAAAATGTTTCAGAATAGTAGGACAATATTAAAAGGTATAACATATGCATAATTGAAATACTAGAAGGAGAAGAGAGAATGGAAGAGAAGAGATATTTGAGATAATACAAACTGAGAATTTTACAAAATTAATGACATACATAACAACAAATCCAGGAAACTCATAGAACAATAAGCAAGATAAACACCAAGAAAAATATATGCTTTGGCATATTATATTCATACTGTAAATTCTCAATGATGACGTTTTGAAAAAAGCAGAAGAGCAAATGCTTTCTCTATAGAGAAAAAGGATAAGAATAGCTGCAGTCTTCTCATCAGAAACTGTACGAGCAAGAAAAAAGTGCACTGAAATCTTTAAAGTGTTGAAAGAAAACAAAAACAAAACTGCCAACCTAGAAATATATGCCCAGTGACATTATTCTTCAAAAGTAAAGGATAAATAGTTTCTCAAGAAAATAAATTCATTACTAGGAGACTTACCTTGCAAAAAATGTTAAAAGTTCTTCAGGCAGGAGATAAATTATATAGCTTGGAAACTTGGCTTTATATAAAAAGAGAAAGAACATCAAAAAAGAAATAAACAAAGGTAAAAAAATATTATTATTCTTACTTAATCTAAAAGACAACAATTTGTTCAAAGTGACTCTGGTAACAATGTATTGGCTGGTTATAGAATGCAGATAAGTGAAGTGAAAAATAGCAATATTGTTAGAGGCAGGAGGGAAGAATTGGGAATACTCTGTTATATGTTAACTGTATTATATAAGAAGCTATAGGGAGTTCTTTAAAGGGGAATTCAGATTATTAATAATATACATTGTAAATCCTGTAACCACTAAAAGAATTAAATAAAAAAGTATAAATGATACACCAATAAAATAGATTAGATGGAATCATACAAAGTATAAAACTAGTCTCGATTCTTTAATTTTAATTTTTCAATTTGATTTGCAATTCAATATTATTTTATATTAGTTTAGGCATATTGTCTAACATAGTGGTTAGACATTCATACAATTTATGAAGCGATCCCCCTGATTAGTCTAGTACCTATCTGGCACCATACATAATTATTATAATATTGTTGACTATATTCCTTATACTGTACTTCACATCCCCATGACTATTTTGAAATCAGTCTCAACTCTTAGAAAAGAAGGGCATCAAGAACACTTGGACTGGCTCTCCAAATTGTACATAGTTCTCCATTTTCTACTGTTGCTCTAACCTACTATCATTGTTGGACTGATTATTTTTGTTTTATTTAATTTCCTCTTTAGTTGGAAGAAAATAAAGCATAAAATATACTATTTATTTTGAATACTCTTTGAGAATCTTTCCCACCCATATCTGTTCCCTAGCTAATAAAATGATTCAATTAAACTAGAAGAGACTAATTATATTCATAGATCCTATTGACCATCTCCTATACTACCACCAAATAGAGAACAAAAAAAAGATGTATAATACAATCAATATTATAAAATAATAAATATTATAAAGAAAATAATAAGAGAAGATAATGAGTAAGAAGGATGTTGGGAGCCATTCTTGCCGAATACCCTACAGCTGAATGCCCTACAACTGGAGGCCCTATAGACCGAGTTAAAGTTGCCTGCAAACTAGAAGTTTGCAGAGCAGGTGAGCTCCATGCAGATGGAAGAAGTTTGGCTTAATGAAAAATAGGTGAGAGAAGTTATGTACATGTCAAGCAATTGTTAACAGGTGTGTGGGTTTTGTTTTTCATGCATTGTCAAGGGGATAAACAGGCTGTGTTACATAAACTCAGCACCACAGTATTCACTGTGAATCCTCCCGACTCTATCTTTTGTCTCTCTCTCTCTGTCTCTTTTTCTTTCTTTTCTCAATCCTCACTCCCCCTCTTGGCAACTGTTCGATCTTAGCCGGCTGGCTCCAGCAGGATAAGAAGCAGAGGCCTAGAAATAAATAAATGATATATTTCCAAAAGAGAGCTCACAACTGTTGAAATAGAGGTATGTCATAACTCTTCGAATCTGTCATATACATAACATTTTAATGCTTCTGTTATTTAATTGCATCTTCCAATTTCAACAGAAATCTGCTAGTCAAAGGAAGAAGTATGTTCCAACATAATTTTTATTACCTTCACAAGTGCCACTTTGTATCAAGTCCTGATTAACTATCAGTTGGATTATCTGCACTGATGATTAAACTTTTAATTAAATTTTATGTTTAATTTTTAAAAAGTCTTAAAAATTATACAAATTAAACTGTATTAAAAATAAAGAGCAATAACTTCCCCTCAAATTTTCTGTCACATGCCAGGGAAAGCTGTTAAAAATCATAGTTATTGCAAAATCTCTCATAGAACCTTTAAATGTAGACGTTGATGATTTATTCATTCTAAGAAAGGATTATTAGATGGGTTTCTAACATTTATCTGTAAAGATTTATAAGTGCCTCTTGATATTTCAGAAATCAAGAAGAAATAAACAACAGCACCACAGCAAAACCAACTATGAGTTTTAACAAACAGCAAATTCAGGTGAAATGCTGATTATTTGTAATCTGCTTAACAATTTTGCTGTCAGTTCTAAACGCAATAAAGAGATAAAAGATATGCATGTGATTTATAAAAATTGTTGTATCTCCATGCTGTTTTGTATAATTGTACACTATTAAAATTATTTAGGATTATAGCCTGAATATCAAGAAATCTTGAATTCATAATCTGAGTGACATCCAGCTCAGGAGCTTGGAAACAGTGAAAAAGGACAGTAAGCTCAAAATGGGGTTTTCTGGGGCTGTTTCTCATTGTCCCCTGAATTCTGTCAGGAGTTCTCTTCCTTTCCAGTACTGTCACCAAATCTATTAAAAAACAACATTCATCCAAATAAATTTGAAGATCTAATGGACTTTATTAAGCAACTCATGAATTAGGAAGCATCCATCTAGCAACTAGAATGGTGCTTGGAGAGATTGTACAAAATGGAAGCTTTTATAGGAAGAAGGGTCAGGCAAAGGAATTACTGATCAAAGAAAAAAATGAATTATTTTTAGACCAAGACAGTTTTTTGGGGAAGAGACACTGGCAAGGATTTTTATCATGTAGATCAGGGATCCCCAACCCCAGGGCTGTACTGAATTTTTATCATGTAGATTATGGATCCCAACCCCCCGGGACTAGTACTGATCTGTGTGGCCTGTTAGAAACTGGGTCGCATAACAGGAAGTGAGCAGCAGGTGAGAGAGTGAAGCTTCATCTGTATTTACATCCACTCCCCAGTGCTAGCATCACTACCTCAGTTCTACGTCAGATCATCAGGCATAAAGGTCTGGTAGAAGCATTGGTCCCTGGAGCCAAAAGAGTTGGGGACCATTGATATAGATTGCCTCTTCTTTCTATAGGGATGAAAAGGGTCCACAGGACATGTTACCTCATTGGTGCGGACCAGAAAATTACAGACTGGTTAAGGTTATGTTTCTGGAAGAGATTGAAACAGAAATTAGGTTAGATATTAAACCTAGGTTTGGGCTTTAGCACAAGTGATGCCATTTTGGGCCTGTGATTTTCTCTTTAACAGATATGTCAGTGTAGGTTTATCATTTATTAACAAATGTACTATTCAGGTAGAGGATCCTGACAATGAGGAAGAAAAGGGGTGCATGGGAAATCCCTATATCTTCTTATCAGTTTTATGTGAACCTAAACTGCTCTAAAAAAATTAAGTTTATTAAAATGAAACGCAAAAACAAAATAAAAAAATATCAAATAGCCAGTTTGATGACATTTTGTAAATTAGTTGAATAGTTGGCTGAAATTTTATTTTGGGCATTTTGGTGTGGTTCAACAGAATTCTGTTTCTATAACCGCATGTCATTGCTTGACTTTGTATCGGAGTGAGAGTATTTAAGCCCACTGATTCTGCTCTCTTGACTCCTGCTGGGTATATTCAGTGCATTCCTCTCTAGTTTATATTCTTTATTTAAACACATTGTTTATTATCTTTGTTTCTTATCTTTTGGAGAAAAGAGGTTATATACGTATTAAGGACTATACCTAGTCAAAATTGACATTTAACATTACTGTGCTTGCTTCTAATTAAAGACTATTCCCAGAGCAATTTCTCAATTTATTTGAGAAACTAAGTTACTTATTGATCATGAAAAGATTCAGAAGAACTATTGAATACTAGTGAACTTTGTTTTAGTACTTAAAGTTTGTGTTTCCTTTAAAAATTTATTTCAATAATAGGATTAGAAAGATATTGGAATATAATGAAGAGAATCAGAACTAAAGAATGCAAATAGTGAAGTCCAGTTCTGATTGCTCACCTTACTAGTTGTGTAGTTTTGATCAAATCATGGTAAACTTTAAAGTTATCAGTATTCTCATTTATGGTGAAATATTACCTGCTGTATATTTTTCTCTCTCCTGACCCAATATTCATGTGTAAAGATGAAGAATATTATATTTTTACTAGGTGGTATAAAAATTCCTCAAAATGATAAAATCACTTTTGTTGGGAAGATGACTTGATAAATTTATTTAAAATAACATGACTGTATGCTATAGTAAAAGCTTTTGAGAAGAGCTTGAAAGAGTTGGTGAGATGGTAGGAGGTTGTGTGGTATTGAATGGCCTCCTATCCATACTTTTTTGCACAGTAATGAGTGTGAATGCTAAACCTTTAAAATATTTTATCTAAGTTTGTCAGGTAAACATAAGTGAAGATTTGGTTTGCTGTGCAAATTGATATGATTTTTCAAGGTAGCATACATACACGGAAGTCAGAGAAATGATGAAAAAGCACTTTCTGGTGATTTTGAAGAAAGTGTATACAGATAGCATATTTGTGGTATTAAAATTTCACAAGGGACTAAGATTAAAGAAATTAAAATTATAGGCTCAGTTCAAGTAGGGTTTAGCTAATAACTCAGTTGTATAAAAGGGTGTGTATATATAAAAGTGATCATGTATACCTTTTGCATATGTGCATTTATGTTTATATATGTGTGTTTTAATATGAACTAATTCCTAGGATTCTTGAAAACAACGCATTATATAAGCATAGCCTAAAAATCAGATCCTTTTAAAGAGAAATAATCGATACTTTACTGGTTAACCTATGGACAGAAAGGGTTTACATATCCTCTTGTTCTTGGGTTACTTAATTTTAAATTGGAACACATGGGACAGTTACTTCAAATAAAAAAAAGTATCTTACTTTAGTCAAATATGCCCAATAATTAGTTACCTATTAATTTATATTAATACGTTTGGGGGCTGGTGATAGCTTGACAATAGGTTCTGGAAGCAAGAATTTTGACTTTTGTGTTCTTAAGAAAATTTAATTCTTCCAACATTTGAGAAAATAAAAAGGACCAACCAAATTGAATTGAAATTTATGGTTTTGGTTTGATCCAGTTACCACAGGCAGACAAAGACACAAAACTAAAAAAATATTCTTGAAAACTAGGAAAGGATACTTTGGTATAGTTTAGTATAATGTTTGTTAGCCTTGAGGAGAGATGAAAAATGCCTAGTACATGAGCTGTAGCTGAGCATGATAATTTTTCTTTGTGAAAGCTATTTCATTAGATAACACAAAGATGAGGTCAAAGATTTCTGAGATTGGTATTTTACAGATGTAGAGGAGACAAGAAAATTATTTGTTTTAGAAAGGCACACAAGCCAGACAAATGGAGAATTATGGTCAAATCATCTTATTTCTTTGAAAATATTCCTTTTTCTTCTCCCACTGGGTAAAGAATTTAACTATAGAAATATGTGCACACCATCTCTCTAATGCTTAATAAAACAACAAATTTTTCTTTCTATTTTATAATTAAGTATTCAAGACAGAATAGAACCAAGATCTTTAGGCTGATCTTCACAATACCGAACAACCTATTTCAAGCTGTCTAATGATGTCAGCAGATAATAGGTTCTTCCCTAAAATTTGTTTAATAGTTGCAGAAATGAGAGAAACTAGTCTTGTGATACTTCAGTAACTGTGTAAATACATTCACTATGGGTGAAATTTTTCTAGGACTCTTCATCTGCCAAATGTACATATCCAGTTTTAGGACAATGAAAATAGTGACAGGTAACTGTAACAATGTGGTATAAAATTGTGTTGATCTAATAGTTAAATACAGGTATTGATAGAACTGAAGTTATGTAGTCTTATAACATTTTGGGGCTAAGATTCATCAACAGTTGAAACTGATGTACATCCCTTTTGCACATGGTGCAGGAAATTTTCATCATAACATCGCTGGCATAGCAAAAAAAATTAACTGCCCATCAAAAGGATTATGATTAAATACTTTTTGATATATTCATAAAATAGATACTTTTCTGAGTTAAATGTAATAAACAAATGCAACTTGTCAACATGACTATATCCCCAAATATAGGCCTCAGATATTTTTGAAAAGATAATTATTTATATAAATTTTAAAACATGAAACAATAGTGTATGTGGTTAAACACATATGTTTAATTTATTACTCATATTTAGAAAAATTGTCAGCATGTACATTCAAATGATATTCATGAGACATCATGATCGTGTAATGGTTGGTATTCAGAAGATTTCTTTTTATCAAAAGGATTTTAATTACAAATTTGCTTATTTAATAGATACAGAATATTATGTCTTTTAAGGAATTTATGAATTCTGTTAAATTCTTGAATTAATTGTGAAAAGATAAAAATTCTATTTTTTTCTTTTAATGTCTATATGATCCACAATGATATTGCTCTTTCACTCTTGATACTGATAATTTGTGCTTCTCACTTTTTATTTATTTATTTTTTGATCGATTTGGCTGAACTCTTATCTTTTTCATTCCTTTCAAATAATGGAAAAGAATACAGTTTCATGTGTCATAGCTGTTATTTTATACCATTGATGAAGAAAAAGGCAGGGGGAGATTCTAAGACAAGTAACCTCACAGGGTGGTTTGATTATAAATTTCTAACTGACAGATCATGGTGAGTAATTATGCTCCAGGCATATAACTTCTTTAGTGAAAGGTTTATCTTTTTCTTAACAAAGCCCTGTCCATCGTTTTGTGCATTCAGGTTAACATAGCTTTGAAATGTGCCCTTTCATAACCCTTTTTCTGAAGCATGCAAGAGAGTATATAATTTTAACTATCCTATAATTCAATCCCCACCTCACTTTTCCCACCTTCTCTTAATCTTTATGTTCTCTCTTGAATTTTAAGTATGTAAAATAAACTGCAAACTGTTATTCTCTGAAGGATTTACCTCAGTCTGTTGAGATCTTGCTTCTCATCATATCCTTGGTTTGGGTCAAATACATTTTTATAAAAACTTTCTTTGGGTTTGGACATTTTTACATCAACAATACCCTTCATATTGGCATTTGGATGAATTAGATGCAATGAAAATTTTGTATTCTATCAAGGTCATTATAACAGTATCACAGCGCTTTTGGTTTCATTGTTTTTGTTTTGTTGTGACCGGAATAACCAGACTCAACCTGAGTGCTCTGATATTAGAGGCAGTTTATTAGCCGGCGGCTGTCCTTCCAAAGGAGCAGCCCCGAAACATAAAGACACAAGGGTTTTAAGCCCAAAATCTCATTCTTCATCCTGTCTAAATTACAAAGGTTTAATATTTCTTCTATTCTCTACCTGTCAACCTAAAGGTGGGTTGTGCAAGCGGGGGTACAGAAGCAGAAAGCGTACTGTTAAAATGTTAGGTTCCCATGGGTAACTGTTAGGTTCCCATGGGCAACTGTTAGGTTTCCAGGAGTAATAGTCAAACAATAACTTTTCAAGCAAGCAGGTTTCCAGAAGCGAGACATGGCGATTAGCACGTAGGCTCTTAACCTTAACCCATTACTACATCTTTGTGACCCTTTCAGTAGTACGTCATCACAGTTTGTTTTATTTCCAATTATATTGATCTGCTCTTGTTTTTATTATCTCCTTCTTTGAGCCTTAATTTGTTCTTCTTTAAGTTTCTTAAGGTTGAAGTTTAGATCATTGATTTGAGGCCTTTCTTCTTTTCTAACATAAGCATTTAATGCTATAAATTTTCTTCTAAGCATGGCTTTAGCTACATATCAAAATTTTTGGAATTTTGTAGTTTTAAAAATTTTCAATTTAAAATATTTTTTATTTTTTCTTGTGATGTCATCTTAGACCCATGAATTGTCTAGAACTATGATTTTTTAGTAGGCTGGATGATGGCCAACTAAAGATATCAGGTCTTAATCCCTGAAACCTGTGAATGTTACTTTATAAGGAAAAAGGGTCTTTGTAGATATGAGCATGTTAAGGATTTTAGCATAGAGAGATTATCCTGAATTTCCTAGGAGGGCTCTAAATCTAACTCTAAATGTCCTGAAGAGAGAGGCAGAGGGAGATTTAACACATAGAGAGGCAGAAGAGGAGGAATGGGATCACAAAGCTAGAGATTGGAGGGAAGTGACCACAAGTCAAGGCATCCACCAGAAGCTGGAAGAGGCAAGGAACAGATTCTCTTCTAGAGACTTCAGAAGGAGTATGTCTCTGCTGATGCCTTGATTTTGGCTCAGGGAAACTAATTTAAGGCTTTTGGCCCCTAGAACTGTGAGGATAAATTTCTGTTGTTTTATGTTTCAAGTTTTAAGACAGTATATTTGAGTAAATTTTGTTATAGCAGCCTTAGGAAACTAAAAGTGTTCTTTTAATTTCTAAATATGGGACTTATAAATATCTCTTTCCATTATTGATTTCCTGTTTAATTCCACTGCAATCAGAGTATATGCTGCATGATTTCAAGCCTTTTAAATATTTGGGATTTTTATTATGGCCTGGGATGCAATCTATATTTGTGAATATGTCATGTAATTTTGGAAATAGTGTATGTTCTCCTATTGGTGGGGAGTGTTGTATAAATGTCAGTTAGGTCTAATTGACTAATTAATTATACTTAGTTTCTAAAAATTACTCTTGCCTTGTATCCATCACAGGTAGTGAAGATCAGGGGCTCTGCTATGCCATATGTGTTGAGAAATGCAAACTGTCTTCTCCATGATACTATGATAATTACCTTGATAGAACACAGGATTGATATTGTATCCAATTGGTCCAAAGTCCAAGATGAATGACATAAAATAACAGCTAAGATACATGAACTGCATTCTTGGAATTCAAATTGGCTTAGAGAGTTGATCTTATTTATTTTAAACAATAAACTAATTTAATGATTAATCATAAAAACTAAGAATGGCTTATTTATTCTTATGCTAATACCAATTCTTATTCTAATGCTAATTTCTTAGGTATTAATTAGGGGTGAGGCAGTGAGATTATAATATTTATAGCTGTTTGTAGAGATAGTTATACATTTATATATACTTTAATTTTCACTATATGCAATAAAAGCTTCAGAACAAAATGGGAACACCTAATTATATTAAGGATTGAAATCAAAGAAAATTGAGATTTTTAATTTTCCTATTGTAGATAAAAATGCATAGATAATATATCATCCTTTGCACAAATGCCATTTTACCTACAATGTAAGAATATTTTGGGAAAACATCCTTCTGTTGTTCTGTATAGGGTCAATCACATTACCTATGTTTAACTTATTTGAACGGTTAAGTAATATTCACTTATTCTCTTTCTTTAAGTAAAATAGTTGAGTACCTTAAGGTATCTAAAGTATATGTCATGAAAAAATTTTACTTGAACCTTATATCATATAAAATAATAAAAAAAGCCAAAAATAAGTGTCTTAGAGTAAGAATACAAACACAATTCTTGTGTTTTTTTTCCCATTACTCAGAGCAAAGGGAAAAGATAATTTGAGTAGAATACTTTGATAATGTATTTTGATGGTAATTTGATTAAATAAACACAACAAAGCTAATAAAATCTTTTTGGAAAAAAACTGTATACATCCAACAGTAAAAAAAATTCATTTGTGAGGATATTTTTAAAAATAATTTAAGTAGATTAATAAAAACATTGGGGTAAGAAAGTTGTTTTTAATTACAAAATATTTTAGACATATAGGTAGAAGTAGAGAATAATATAATGAATAACCTTATGACCATGTTCCAAATTTAATGAAGGCTACTTTTTAATATAATTTTCCTGCAAGATTTTTCCAATTGTAAAATATCATTGACGGAATTGAAACTCATCCTGTGCCATTTTCTATCTTATTCCCATTTCTCCTTTCCTAGAGTAGCCATTATTCTGAGGTTGATGTTATACTTTTGACACTTTCTCTACATGTATATATCCTTAAATAATATGTAAAATTAATTTAATATTTTAAATTTTACATAAATTTAATTATCTCTATGTATTTTTTAGGCATTTGGTTTGCTTTCTTAGTGCATTGTTTTTAAGATTTACCATTGTCGATATATTTGGCGCTGGTACATTCATATTTGTTACTGTAATTTATTTTATATTTCTACCAAAATTTGTTTACTCACTTTTGTACTGGGAAGATGTTTATTATATTTGTATTTGTTTTTATGATAACCAAACCTTTATAAATATCTCTGGCAGAATCCTTTTTACAAATTAGGAGTTTTTCTATAGTATATTTCTAGAAATAGAGCTTCTGGGTCATTGGTTACACATCGTAAACTTTATTGCATATAGTCATTATTTTCCCCAAAGTATTTATAAGAGTTTATTCTCCCTATGGTAGTATATGGAATGTCTTTTTCCTACATTTCTATCAACATTTGGTATAGTCAAACTTTCAATATTTTATAACATGATAGATGTAAAAGAACATTTTATTGTTTTAACTTTTATACCTCTGATTACTAGTGAGATTAATGAACTTGTATGAATTGTAGGTTGTTATATTTGCTATTTTTTCAGTTTTTTTTTATTTGTAAGATATCAAGGTATCTTTACTGTGAATTATAACCATATGGTTCTATGGTTTGAAAATATCTTCTTCCATTTTGTGTATTATAATTAAACTTTGTCTGTGAATCTTTTGTCAATTAATTCTAATGTTGTGAAAACCATCATTCTTCGGTGCATTCTTGTGCATTTTGTGTTTTGTTTAAGGGGTTCTTTTTTAAACCAAAACTTTTAAAGTTTGTCTTTTAGATTTAAGTTGTTAATATATCTGGAATTTATACTTTTTTATACTAGGTTAAGAGTCATGTTTTCCCCTTATATGTGTATGCAGACTTTCTCCAAGAGAAGTTGTGATTTTTTTCTCCCTCCTCCTTGTATCTGTTGTTGTTGTTTTCAAATTTTATTGAGATATAATTGACATATGACATTGTATAAGTTTTCAGGTGTCCAACATGCTGATTTAACACATTTGTATATTGCAAAATAATTAAAACCTTAGCATTATTTAAACCTCCATCACATTACATAATTATCATTTGTTTGTGTGTGTGTGTGTGTGTGTGTGGTGAGAAGTCTTAAACTGCACATTTTAAATCCTAATTTCCTTATCTTGGCTAAGAATCAAACACCAGATATCCAGATGCCCTCAGAGATAAATCTCAAGCTTTTCCATCCAGCTGTCAATCAGCTTGAACTCAACTCCTGGAATGTCCCATGATAGCAAAATGGGATGTAAATAGGGAGAGACAGGCAGTTCTCAGAGGAGAAGATGCTTCTGGGTACACAAAATAGGTGACCGCTGACTCCCCAAAAGGAGGTTTATTCTTTGAGCTTCTACACTTTTAAGAAGAATAGAATACAAAAGCAGGGAAGGATTCCATATATGTATTGAGAAGAAATTCCTGTCTTTTTTTTTTTTTTTTTTTTGGCAGGGCAGGGGGAGGACTAATAACTTCAAAAGACAGCTATCTGCCTCTCCCTCTGTGTATATGTCCTATCTGTAAAGGTCGATTGTATCTGAATCAATACAGAGGAACCCTAAGGTTTATAGAAATTATAAAAGAAGGATTGTATTCCTGTGATGTCATGTTCACTTCCAGAACTCCCCTAGGCCCTGAGTTTTGGCTTATTTCTGTAGCTCTCAGTTTGTTCCCTAGCTCCTGGAAATAGCTTGTTTATCTTCTCCCTTGTCCTCACAGACTATATCTGCTGAGACCTTTCTTTTTCTCTACCTCAGGTTCATTTTTCCCCACCTGAGGCTCATTTTTAAATCAGAACAAAACTCTTAGAACACTGGTTATAGCCTGCTGTGTCCTTCAAGGTGTTATACAACTACTTTGACTTTTCAGAGCTTTTAAAGTTAGCTAAAAAGTCAAGAAAACAAACCTGTATAAAATAAAAAGGAGGAGGTGTAGAATATTAAATAGCTTCAAAAGAGACAAAGAACAGAATTGATACCTGGATTTCAACTTTAGTACCAGAATAAATCAATTAGTAATGACACCTGTAGCAGTGAAAAAAGCATAATTATTCGCAGAATACAATAATTGATTGTTGGAGATGACAATGATAACAACAATAACTGTCATCTATTATTTACTTAGTATGAATCAGGCATGGTACTAAGTGCTTTAATAAAGCATTTCATTCAATCTTAACAACAATCTTATGACATTGTTACCATTACAAGGCGAGAAAACAGTGGCTTACTAAACTTAAGTAACTTGCTGAACATCATACAGAAATTTTGCCATAAATATGGCAGGGAGGGATGATAGCACAAATGTCATGCATTTGGGTTGATCTGGGGTTTTTAATTCATTGCAAAATTAGGTATACCTATTGCAGAAGTTGGCAAACTACAGCCAGTGGTCCAAATATAGGCTTTTGCCTGTTTTTGTAAATAAAATTTTATTGGTACATAAGCAACATTCATTTATTATATATTTATAGTTTCTTTGACACTACAGTGGTTGAGATGAGTAGTTGAGACAGACCCTGCATCCTACAAAGCCTAAAATATTTACTACCTAGCCCTTACAGAAAAATTTAGAACCTTTTGGAGAAACCCTGCTTTTATTTTCTCTTTTTCATTTCTTCATGTTGGATCCTAATATCCAGCCCATAGTTGGAGATTGAATATTTTTTTCTAGATGATTCTTCAGCCATTTTTAGAATCTTTATTCTGCTTAAGATGGTTCAAGTGTCACAGTTGCCCTCTTTCCATCTACTTGGTAAAGTCCCTAATATAGCCCTATACTTTTCCCCTAAGGCTTTAAGAAGTTTATTTTATTTTATTTTTTTGCAGAATTCCAACATGGAATTCTTATTACTCAAAAGCCTCTGAAAAAGAAAGTTTTAAACAAATCAAAATATCTACGTTATTTTTCTTTATTCACATCATTTTATAGCTTGTCTTCATTTTTATTTGTGATGAGGATTACAGGAACCAGTGCTCAAGTCATGAAATTCTGCTTTCATCACTGTATTTAATCTGCCTTTCTCGAGTTCAGGTTTGGTGTCTACAGAGCATCCTGCTTAGCTGTTTTAGCATGTTTAAAAATGAGGAGAATGTTTCTTCCAGAGAAGGGTGTCATTTTAGTTCTATTCAGCTTGACTCATAGCTCTTTGAAGTCAAGAACGTAGGCCACCTTATTCTTAGCTCTGGCTCCAGCATTTAGTAGCCTGACATACCAAGGGTTGAATGAATTAATAGATGAACAAATGAGTAACTGTTAAGAAACACTTTAAGTAAGGAGATGACTGATTCTTTGTCTATGGTTCCATTAATTTCCAAACTTCTTGCTCACCTTCTTACCAGGTTCTGGGATCAGTTGAACCTCTAGGTAGAAAAATATATGGAGCTCTGGTTCTAGAGTTCTGTAGCGCATTTCTATTTTAGTCTTTCTATTGACTTCACTTTAAAATTCTTAGGCCTTTACCTTGCAACCAACAACTACCTTGAATCCTATCATTACCATATTTAAGAATTGGTATATACTCATTCATATTAGTTTACTATTGTTAATTTATCGTAGTAAATTAACACAAACTTGATAGCTTAAAACAATTCAGTTTATCCTCTTATATTTCTGGAAGTCAGAAGTCCAAAATAGATCTCAGTGTGCTAAAATAAAGATGTCAACAGTACTATGTTTTTTCTGGAGGCTCTGGGGAAAATCGGTTTCTTACTTTTTTTCAGCTTCTAAAGACCACCTATATGCCTTGCTTGTGGCCCCCTTTCTCCATCTTCAAAGCCAGCAGCCTAGCATGTTCAAATCTCTCTCTGTCTCTGTCTCTGACTTAAACCCTCTTGGCATCTTGCACAAATATCCTTGTGATTAAATTGTGTCCACTAGGATAATATAAGATAATCTCTTCCTCTCAAGATCCTTAACTTAATCATGCCTGCAAAGTCCCTTTTGCTGTGAAAGGTAAGGTATTCACAGGTTCTGGGGATTTAGAGAAGGACATCTTTGATGACAACCTTATTCAGCCTACCACACTATCTTTTTCTCCTTATCTGAATTAGTTCTTGGTTCCCTACCTAGTAACTTAAAGCTCCACAGAGAAAGAAATCTCCTGAAAGGAGACCTGATGGAACATTTGTCTTTAGCTTGCTACAACACTCCCTGGGGCCTCTATCCCTATTCTGGACCATGCCTTTTGTCTACTACTGAATATCCCTGATGCCTACTTGCCTCTCTGCATGGAGTTTTACATGCTGCAGTAGCTGAGATATATATCAAGTCCACAGTGTACTGTTTAAGGTATAGAACTAGCTCTCCCCAGTCTTGATCCTGACAAGAGGTCTGACAGTGGAGACAGTCTGGTAGCAATGATCCTGAACAGGACTGCTTTAAAAATGTTTGGATCGATCAAATTAGTTAGGAATGGAGATAACAGAAAACTAGAAATTCTATGTAACTCTAGTCTGGGCCTCAACCTCCTTCCTGGTTTTCTCTTTGGTGATATCTGGCTAATCTCATTGTTTTTAGCTTGGCTTTATCTCTGAATACTTTCTGGCTTTCTTTCCATCTACCGTCTAGTCCCTAGGATCCCAGATAAAGCATGGCTCCTGAATGCATGCAGTCTTTACCAGTCTGGCTTGGCCAGGACTTAACTTATCTCTTTATCCAACTGCCTCACTCCAATCAAACACAGGTTTGAGGAGGAGCTGGGGAAATTGACCCAAGGATTCTTGGGACAAGAGACTTGTATTAGTTACAATTGTAGACAATTCTCTTGTCTACAAGTGTTAAAGATGGGAAACAAAAGTAAAGATAAAACTGAAACTTAGTCAAAATCTTTGCTACATTTCATTTTAAAGAAAATTATCAGAGAAATTTTTACCAAGTGAAATTGCTCATTTCAATCACTAGGATATAAAGGAAGTTTTTTACAGATGTAAAACAAAGACTCAGAGATGGAACTTATCATTGTTCTGCTAATTCCTTCATCAATTGACTCAAAGTTTGACCCATCATTAATTATTTTCTTGCTATCTATTGTTTTTTGACTTTGTCATTATCTAAAAATATTTCAAAATTCTTGGAACTAATTAAAATATAGAGGGTTTTGTTGAGGAAACTGAAGCTAATGACCCGAAAACAATACCAGACTTTCTGAAAGCGTGTTTTAGGAGAAACTCATGGCATAGAAGTGTATGCTCTCTCACTGCTCATTCTATTCTAGGCAGTGCACAAATGTCTAGCAGAGCCAGACGTCAGACTTTGGGAGAAGGACCTGACTTGGCACCAGTTCCTCCCCGGTATAAGCAGGGGCTGGGTCTAGGTCCTATGGTCATAACCTCAGCTATCTGCCTGGACGGCTTGCCTTCCACACTTTTCTGTAACAGACTTCTCCGGATCTCTGTAGGCAGCCAACTCCTTCTCTGGGATGTTCACATTCAGGAAATCAGAGAATCAAGTGCAACAAGTTAACCTTTACCTGTCAGTTCATTCTCTCTTTCTCAAGGAGCACATGATTCAGGCTGGAAAATGTTAGGTCTGAGTTGTTGGGTTGGCCAGGCAGAGGCTAACAAAAGAATGATGTGTACAAGACTGTCATCTACAGTTGTAGCCTGAGGTCAGGAAAATGAAAAACAGAGTTGTCTGGGACAAGAATAAGGTAATATTTTCAACTTTGATCTTTTAGACCACCAAATGCTGGCTTGCAGGTTGGAATACACCTACTGTCTGATGAAAGATGTGTTAAGATTCCCCAACTGCTGAAAGCATCATAGTAGAAAAAAAAATGTAAAAGTAGGAAAGGCATACCTAGAATGAAGGACGTTTCATTGGTAGATTGGCTGGTATTTGGATATCCAAATAATAAGTTTCTTATTTCTGTAACCCTTGAATTGTGCGGGAGGCAGATGGAGGACTGGATTTGCCATTTTTTTCAGTCAAAAATGTCTTCCTTGACTACCAGCCCTCTGGGAAGTAACACTTCATCGACTGAACAGTTTGCTATCTTCATATCATAAGAAGAACATACAGTTTTGCAGTTCGGGTCCACCTTATTCATATCTGGATATTCTCTATCTTCCATACTATGAGGTTAGTCTGATTGATTCTGTCCCCGCAGTGGTCATGAAAAGTACTTTCATATCCTCTCATTACTATTTTTTAATGAAACTGGGATGAAGATATCATAAATCTCATTACATTTGACTTTTCTCTTTGAAACCTGTGACTACATAGTCTGTAAGAGATGATTCATTAAGAAGGTTCACAGGATAGTTCTATCAGCTCCATTTTACTCTTTGCTGAAATTTTCTTCTAAAATTTTGGTTGTCACTTTGGATACATGCCTTAGCCTTCCCACTTCTTGCTCCATGTAAGGACATGTGGTAATTCTGTGCCATCTGGAATCACCGTTCTGTCTCAGGAAGAGGGTCAGGAAATAGCCCTACTTGAATAAAATTATCTAATATGTCTTCTGTAAGGGGTTTGTTGATAGGAATTACTTTCTACTCTCCTGGATGCCAGCTTATCTTCTCTTTTGATGAAATCTGTGTCTCTTCTCTCTCCCCCTCCCCCTGCCAGGCAACATCCTCCAGATTTGTTAATAAACCAAGATATTTTCCACTGCCTCCCTTTAAGTCTCCTATTTGTGATGGACACTTGAATAGGAGGTCCTCGGGAATTTTATTGAGTTCTCATTTTTTGCTTTCTGTTAGAGAAGTCTTGCCCATCCCAAGATATTCTCTCTTAATCCACTGGTAACAATCAGAGTATAAGTGATCATCAACATTAAGTAGAGAATCTTATTGTTGACTGGTGGATACATGTGCTAACTCAATCATGAATGTGGAACATCTTGAAAATAGATATAATTTAAGGCTCTTTGGGTCATTCCCTCTTCACTGTCCTTTCATTTAAATAAAATAATTTAAATAAAATAAATTTTCAATAAAAGAGATATTAGAAATGATTCTGGTTCTTTGAAGAGGATTTCTAAGTAATCAAAAGTCAAGCTAATTTTCTTCTTTTCTTTTTTTTTGTTCTTAAATGAAATAGCTTTTAGTTTAATTTCTTCCTTTTTTTTTCTCCTTTCTTTCATTTTTAAACTGAAACTGAAGCTGGTGTCTAGGGAAATAAAATAACTGAATCTGGAATCCAAACTTTGGCCTGCTCTGACTGAAAATTTACCAGGATGATGATTGCAGAATCTATCCCTGACTTTATTATAGAGTTGAGTAGAAAGAGGAATGAAGTGGAAATTAGATTGTTTCTTTCTCATGCTGGCTTTGCAACTTGAGAGCCATGCAAGATTGAGTAAACCACTTGGCCATTTTAGATTTCAACTTTTCACCAGTAAAATATATATAATAATATCACCCTTATAAATAAAATCCAAAAATATTTGTGAAATGTTCCACACTTTAAGGGCACAATAAGTGTAAGTTGTTATTTGGTGGCGTGTGTGTGTGTGTGGGGGTATCAGGACCCCAAAGATACTTCTGTTGTCATAATTGGAGTTCCAGCCTAAATTTTATTTAAAAATATAAAGTTATGAAAATCTCTGAAACTTTATCCAAGGGCCTTATGTTGAGCTTAATTGTTGTCTCTTCTGAGATTTTTATTTCTCTTGGTATAAATTTTTTAATAGTAACTTTCAAAAATGCAAATTATTCACTAATGATTTGCCTCAGGTTTATATTGTTGTGTATCTTAAGGAAGATAGCAGGTCATTATTAAGCTGTAACGAATTTTCTCATGCTAATAAAATCCCAACATATTTGTATGCAGGAGAAGAGAACAGTTGACAGGGCCTCAGGGCTCCTATGGCCTTTAGTGGGCATTTCCCCAAGTACCAAAGAAACACTGTTGTGAAGATTTAAAAACAAATGAGGTTAACTAACCATAAGCTTTATTAAATGGTGTAGATGAAATTTCTGAATGAAATTCTATGAAATATTTAGAGCTGACTTATTTTAAATAAAAAGAATAGATTTCTTCTACATACCTGGTACGCTAAATCAAACCCTTCATAGTGTGTTTCTCTAATACAATACCTGGAGACTGCTCAAAGGCTCCAACCAGTGGCTGAGAATCAGCATTATTAAGTCCCTTTAGCCCCTGTCTGTCTGCTCTTGAGCCTTAGTTCACAGAAAGAGAACCTCTTTCTCTCTGGAAGGCAATTCTGTTTAGCTATCATCATGCTTTCTTGAGCCAAATAGTTTTTTTTTTTTTTTTTGGCAAAATATAAAACCACAGCATGTGACTATGAAAAAGGGAGCACAACAAAATGAAATAATGACAGTCATTCAGATTAAAGTTCAAATCCAAGTGGGTCAAGTTGTATATTCAGATAAACTGAAAACTAAAAAGAGAAAAATGAACCTGTATGTCTGTGTCCTAGGTCATAGGTACCATCTAATTTTCTGTTTCTGGGTTGTTGTGCACTGTAGAGAAAAACTACATTATGTGTCTGACTGCCTCCACTGAAATTTTTGCTGCCTCACTTCACCTTGCTTTTCTTTACTTCATTTTATTCACCTCACATCACTTCTGTCTCTTCACAAGTTGTTCCTCATATTTACCATTCACCTCAGGCCAACAATTCCATCCTGTCTCTCACTAATCTTAGCAGAAGATGTAAAATCCAATTTTATTGAGAAGATTAAGGCTGCCAACCTTCTTTTCTCTCAGCTTCAAAACTTTTATTCACACTCATCTTCCCCACTAAGAATATTTTGGTTGGTAGTTTTCTTTCTTTTAAATTCATTTTCCTTTACAGGTTTTATTCTGCTTTCTGTGCTAGCTCATATTGATTTTTTACCTCATCTAAATTTTTTTCATAAATTAATTTCCTCTCCTATTCCCTATCAGCTAGATTTTTTCTCTTTTTAAAAATAAAACCATAATAAAACATATTGCTTTAAAAATGTCTTAGTCATTGCAAATCGTTTACTCTTTCTCTTCATTCTAAAACTTCAAAAAACTATAATCTATACATGTTAAATAAAAACTCAGCTGAGTAAATTTGAATATTTAATTGGCTTCAGTGAACAATTTATGAACTGGGCAGCATCTTGTCTAGAAAGTAGAAAGGAGTTCCAAGGAGCAATACAAAATGGAAGGCTTTCCTAGGCAGAAAAGGGGTGGGACAAGGAAGTTATTAGAAAAAGAAAAGAAAGGATTCTTTCAGGCAAGGCCACCTTTCTTTGAGGAGCGGGCAGGTCAGATATATTATTTCACTAGTAATAATCAGGAAATTCCAGATTGGCTGATTAAAAGTCATGGTGCTGGGAGAAGTTGAAACTGCAACTGAGTCTTGGTTTGCTGAACTGGGGCTTAGCACAAATGACTTGGGGGTCTTTTTTTTTTTTAAATTTATACTACTTATGATCCCTCATTATCCACCCTAACTTCAGACCAAACTCATATTACAGAATAAAAGTACCAAACCATATGCAAAGGAAAAACTACAATTAAATTTGTAATTTTGCAAAATCTATCTCTTCTCTATCAACAGCTCCTTTGGTCTCTGCTAGACATTCCCCATTTTCCATGTTGTTGCATGTGCTTAGCTGCATTTTAGATTTAGAAATTCTTCTTCTCTTCCTATCCCATTTTAAAAACACCTCTCTTTGCTTTCATAAGGCCTTGTGAGGTTATCTATTCCATAACCAATATGCTAGCCTCAGAACCTATAACTGACTTGATGAATGTTTCCTAACTTTCTGGGCTCTACCTCCTCTCAAAGCACAGTTTATACAAATTCTTTACTCAACAGTTAGCAATAATCTATTTATGAAACATAATGCCTTTATTTTCTCTATTCATCCTTCTTGACTTCTCTGCATTATTGAATACTATTGACTACCATCTTCTTGACTTTTATCTTCTCTCAAACACCATGACTCTGATGTTTATATTTTTGTGACTTCAACATTGACTTGACTTTTGCCTTTTTAGTCTCCCCCAAAGATTTGCCTCAACTTCCTTTTTCCATCTTGCCACATGTTTTGTCTAGAAGTTGTCATTTGTCTAATTAGCTCCAGCAATAACTTCAATAAATCAAGGCTTTGCTCTTTTTATATCTTCTCATTTTCAGCATATGATCTGTGTAGTACATCCTCTTCAATCAGTTTCTTATACCTTGTTTTCTAATGTATTCTTGTTACCCAATTCTAGTTCAGATTTTCTTCAACTCTTCCTTATAGTGTTGTAATAACTTTCAATGTGGTCACATTACTTCTAATTGCTCTTCTCCAGGGAATCATTATTCTGATGCCAAATTAACCTTCCTAGATCACCATTTTGATTCCAGATTCTTTTCCTTAAAAACCCAAATAATTAATTGTTCTACACCAAACTCCTTAAACCTCCATTCAAAATTTCTCACACTGTAACTATCTATTCTACTGTTTACTTCATAGTGGTTAATCCAGTGGCCCTACTCACTCCTGTTACTTCACACTGTATGGTTTCCTATAATGTTGCCTAAATTAAACAGTTCCCCTTTATTTATTGCTATTAATATTCTATCTATTGTTTAAGTGATAGGTCCAGTGCCACCTCTTTCACAATATCATTTTTAAGTACCTTTACTAAAAGTAGTGGCTTTCTCCTTTAAATTTCTATAGTTTTTTGAATTATTAAAGGGTCATTTAGTATAACATATCTCAAATTACAACTTTTATGCACAAACCAAATCTCCCACAATGTCTATCAAACTAACATGGAAATTGTAGGAAATTATATTTCTTAAGTGAATAGTAAATCCTTCATGTCTTCTCCAAAAGTTGGATGCAAAAGGGAAAAAACATATAAGCTTTATTATAAATTTTTTAAATCTCCATTTCTGTGAATTAGCATTAATTA
Organism: Macroglossus sobrinus; assembly: GCA_004027375.1. Classification (NCBI taxonomy): domain Eukaryota; kingdom Metazoa; phylum Chordata; class Mammalia; order Chiroptera; family Pteropodidae; genus Macroglossus; species Macroglossus sobrinus. The sequence goes on along the minus strand of PVKZ01000682.1, from coordinate 276,278 downwards.
CACTGGTTATTACATTTGCTTTGTATTTGGTTGCAGTTTAGGATGACAATTAAAATTTGAAACACCAACACATTTCTGACACTGCTTACTTTTTTCCCAGGTTGTTCTACTTAAACATTTATTTTCTCCTGGGTCCTTATTGAAGGTCCTTCCTCTCCCCTACTCTCTTTTTTATCTGGCAAAATTAGAGCTGGTGAGGAGCTTTTCTCTTGTACTGTGTTTAAACATAACTCATTTACATTCTGAAAAATATCCTGGACATGCTTTGGCTTCACTTTGGTTATGAACTCAGAACTTTGCTCTCCCTGCTTATATACTATGTCCTTTGGTTCTGGTAATAAATGTCATTGCAAGGTCTTGAAAATGGTACCCAAAGTATTTTATGATGAAGCCCAGATTTGTCTAGGGAGTTTTTATTATTGTCACAATTTTTCAATATAAGCTTAAAAAGCAAAATAAACTTAAACCTTCTGTTCAGAAGTTTAAATGTTACAAGTTCAATAATTGTGACTGCATTGAAAATATGTTGAGCTGTGTAAGAGTTCTGTTTGTTTCCTTTTTAAATGTTATTAATATGTTCTATTCTATAATTCAGTGCTTTGTATAGAATTCAGAAACAGCCTTGAGGAATTAACTTTCAGAGATAGAAATTATTTGAGGCTAATAACATCATAATCCTTATAGAGTTTCCCACACAAGCAGGACTCCAGTATGACTTAGTTAATAAATGTTCCTTCTTCTTTTGTATTGATGTAATTATACTTCTATATACATGTACAGAAGTAGTTGACTTATAGCATGTTGTTGGAAATTTACTGCATGCCCTTGACAGCAAGCAGGTATTTGGGAGAGAATAAAACAATGCACTGGATATGGGAAATGGTATCTTAGTGTCTTTATTAGCTGTTTGTGGGTCCCAGGTCTGACTAGCCCTAGGTCTGGCTGTGATTCAGGCTTGTGGCTAGGAATAGGATCCCGGATTTAGAATGTTACATTAGTGTATAGGGTGCCTGCACCTAATATATGTAAACATGATTCAGCTTATGGTATCATGCATGTGTGGCTGAATGTCATTATTGTACTCTGATATATGTGAAGCCATGTGGTCAGCAGAAGGGTAGAACAAGAAGGGGAGCAGAAGAAGAGCAGAAATGTGCTCCCTACAATAGAACTGCACTCCCTGCAATAAAATTGGTACCTGCCATTTAATTCTCATGTCAACTCCTTGCACATTCTTTCAACTGGGCATCTCACCATCCAAACCTTCCCTTCTCAATCAGTTTGGTGCTGACACTGTTGCTTCTTGTTCTAAAATAAAACACCTTGCTTTCAACTTTGTTTCAAAAGCTTGTTTCTTTTGCATTGAGAAGAATGTTTAAGACTAAACCATTCCACCTGTTGGATAGAAAGGTTGATAATGAAGCATATGAAATAATGAAGCATTTGGAAATTCTACCTTTTTTTAAGTCAGATTTTCACTTGATGAGTATTTTTATGATTTAAAAATCCTGCTAATTATTGGCATTTAAAAAGAATATAGATAATAGATACCTGAAATAATACAATTACTCATTATTCACAATCTCAATGCCAATAAATATTCATAACCATAATCAATCATTGTTAGCATTTTGAAAAAAATATATATGTATAGTTCCAAATTTTCTCAAGTTTTCTCCAACCAAAGGTACAAATGAGGTCGTATTATTCGTTTTGCTCAGTAGTTGTGGCAACTTTCCCAAATGCACAGCTGCAGGGACCAAGCCCTTTATCCAGCAGGTCTTCCCTTTCTCATATTATGTGCTCTGAGTGAGAGAGTGACTCACTGTCTTCAGTTCTCTCAACTGCTAGTGAGAGACTATGGGGCTGTGCCGTGTGTCATTGTGCTTGACAGCTTCAAATGCTGAAGTTCCTACTATTCTGGAGGGCTCTAACAGCAGAGTTCTTTGAATTGTAATATGTTACATAGGAGAGTTAACCTACCGTCTTTGGCAAGGGGAAGGCCAGATTTAGTAAATGACCTATTCTTCCTCATGACAGTGAGACCAGCAGGCTTCTCCATTGAGAACAGATTTGCTTAACATCCATCATTCAAAACTCCAAATCTTTTCAGCCTGGTCTTCAGCCTTCTTATCTCTATCTAATTTTTATTGATTTTATCTGAAAACTGATTTATTTCTTGCCATTTAGTTGTTTAGATGTGCCTGTTTCCATAGGCTGATGCTAATTACTTTGATTAAACATGAATTTCTATTGTAAAGGAAGTATAGGAAAATGGTGATAAATGAAGGCATTAAATAATGCTGGTTGAATGATAAAGTTAATAAAATTATATGTATAAAGCAATTACATAAAATTTTCTGTGTTTATCTTAACTACCATGATCTATCTAAACAAGACATGTACATGTCTGTTGGATCATAATACTTCAGCAGGATTCAAGCTTCATTGGATAACTAGGATGCTATTGATAAGACCACTGCCAAATTAGAGGAAATGTGTACTGTGCCAAAGGATTCCATCTCTTGCTGGATCCTGATTTTGTTCTCATTGAGAATAAAGACACTAGGGAACACTGGTCAAATTTGTATCTACCACGAGTTTTGATAAATGAGTCAATCCTTACCAAAAAAGATGCCACTGATAATTAAATAAATAAGCACAATTAATTGCCAAAGTCTAATAGGGTAACATTGAATAGGAATAAATTTCCTAGCATGCACTCCAAAGTGCATTTTAACAGGCACAAGTCAGGATAAGTGTAGGTTATCAGCAGAGTTTATAGAGAAAGCCTAGCTTTTAGTTGGCTCAAATATCTGTGGAGAGTAAACTGCTACACCAGCTGTCATGAAAATCTCAGGTGTCATCGATGAAAGTGTTTTCAGATCAAAAGAGATTACAACCAACTTTGTGCTGAACATTGTGTTCTGATCTGGGCACTACACTTCAAGTGGGATGATGATAAGCTTATGAGACTAGGATGATTAACTAGCTCAAAAACTAAGAAATATTAGAAAGACTATAAATAGATGGCTCAGCCTACAATAGAAAAAAAAAGTTAGTGAAGACATTATAGTTGTCTTCAAGCCTTAATACATACTATGTTTATTCTGTATTACTCCTGAGAAAACAGGAAGAGGGAATATGTACTTAGTACTTACCATGTACCCAACATAATTTGTTTATATATATATATATATATATATATATATATATATATATATATGCATATAATTTCTTTAAAATTTGACAGCAGCTTTACTGAGAATCTTATAATTGAGTATCCTGAGATATAGAGAACTTTAAAGTAATATGCATAGATAGGAAATATAGAGTTCGAGTAGTAGAATTTGAATTCTGGGGCAGACACCTGTAATTATCTGGGGAAACAACTCCCCCTCCTTAGTATATGTGATTTGTGAGGCTCTGGGTTTCCTTCCTGAATCCAAGGGTAGGCATGTAGTTTTGTCCTGATCAATCAGGACATAGGATCTCTGATTCTCAATGACTCAATCCATCACGTGGGATCAATTCTAGGGCCTTTAATAGAGGTAGTAGAGTCATTCTTACTTTTCAGTGAGATTCTTAAAGACTAAAATGTAAAACGTAAGCTGCTGGAAGATGTTTTACCACCAGGAGGCAAATGGGCCTGACAATGGTGCCAACACATGGGAAAAGAGATCTTATAGTGTCATACTAAGCATCTGAAATATATTTTTAAATTTAATCTTTATCATGTATGTAAGAATAATTTTAATATTATCTTAATTTTGCAAGAAGAAAAGTAGGGATATTTACAATGTCAGGTTCTCAATGTTATTCTTAGCAGAGCAAGGATTCACACTGAGTTTTGTCGCATTTATATCATTGAATACCATCTCTGTTTTCACTTAAATTTTACAAATGAAAACAAAACTAAGTACATGATTAATTGCAGCTCTTTACCTCACCAAATCTGATCTCAATATAGAATTTTAGGTTTGTGGGGATAGATTAATATACTAACAAATTTGGGTGGGGATGAAAATTTAGGTGGGGATGAAAAGTTAGGTAACTCTTCAGAGAAGACTTATTTTAGAGTTCAAAGAGGCCATTTGAATCATCATTTTACTTTTTGATTTTACAATCCTTTCTTATCTCTACTGCTAAGAAAGCCAAAGGAAATCATTTATTATCTGTTTGCACTGCCTCTTGCAATGGGATACATAACGATTGCTTTTTAAAATTCATTAGCAATTGTATAAACACCTGAGAACTAACAGGTGCTGAACCATTGCAGTTTGCGGGGGAGTGGTGAGAAAGAGTACTAATTATTCACATATCAAGATGATTTCTGAGCTTCTTTTTTAAGTTTTAGGTCTTTTGCTTAAAGATTTCCGCATTGTAAAGAAGAATTTGTATAAAATACAGGTGATCAGAGCTCAGGACCTTATGCTCTTACCCAGAACAATGTATCTTTAGATCTAGTTGCAAATCCTGCTTGATCATTGTGCACCTTCAAATACTAGCTAAAGGTAAAAGTACCAGAGGTTATTATATAATAAATGAGAAATACTATTGACTCTTTTTTCTACATGACACTAAAATATAAATACCACTACTTTACTAGCTTGTAATTTGTCACATTTTACCAAGTTTAGACTCTTTCTTTTTTAAAAAAATTAGTACATTTTAATATTATGTGGTAGTGAGTTTCTGCATTGACAGACCATTCATCTTCGAGCCATTAACTTTCTTGGCTTACTCAATAGAGCAGTTGAAGTTGAATTCATTTAAAAATACCAATAATGATAACATGTGAACCTTAAAAATACATGATATTTAAATATATTACTTTATTATTCATAGCTCTAGAAAAAAATAGAAATATATCATGCACAGATAAATGATTTAGAAATGAGGCATGCTATAGAGAGCCTAGTTCTTTTAATCATTACAGTTGTATTTCCTTCCTTCTTGCCCCTGCCAAATCCAGGGCATAGGGGAGTATTGTGAGCGGTTCAATCATATTTGAAATACGACTACTTTTTCTAAACCCCCATATTTCCTGATTTTGAACACCTGACAGCTCCTGGCTAGGCTGCTATGATAGTCTTCATATTAGTTTTCTGCTTTCTCTGATGGACCTCCTATATTTCATTCTTTATACAATAGCCAGAGTAATATTTTTTTTAAAAGTTAATCAGGTTATATATCAAAACTTTGTTGAAGTCCTTTTGGGCTCCCTATGGCATGTGATAAAATCTTGTCTCTTTACTCTGTTTCCAAGGTCCTATGTGGTCTTGGCTCTTCCTGACTTTCCAATCACATGACATGCTTCTCTTCTCCTTGTTCAGCATGTTCCAGCCATCATAGCCTTCTTTCTGCTTCTCAAACAGACCAAGTTTATTAATGTCTTGAGTCATTTCCATATGCTGCCGCCTCTTTCTGGGATGCTCTTTTTCTAGATCTTTTCATGGTTGATTCCTTGTCATTCAGATTGCAACCTCTATAGCCTCTCATGAATGACAGCTTTCTTGACTGCCCAGCCAAAGCAGCCAATACCAGTCCCAGCACCCTGTTTAGTTTTCCAGCAAACATTGCTTCATATATATTTTCTCATTTATTTGTGTATTGTTTGTCTTCCATCAATAGAATGTAAGTTCCCTAACAACCTAGAAGATATATGAGGTCTGATATATGAGACTCTTAACACATTTGATAAGTGAGTGAGTTTAATTATATTTCAGTTAGAAAAATGCTTGAAAATACTATGAATAAAAGCACAATATAACTAATGTATATTATTTCAATGATGTATAATAATTTAAGTGTAGTGAAAAATGTTAGGAGGAATTATAATAAAACATTATCCTTAATTAAGGTAAGACATTTTTTCTTTTTAATTATTTTAGTTATAAAATTTGAATATTTATCTCTGCTACAATAAGAAAAAATTTATAAAAAAACTAAAACATGGCAAGAACTATGCAAACTATTAAGAGTAACCTCCTCTGGAAGAATTGTGGTTGAATTTTTTCTTTCTCTTTAATTTTTGCTGTTTTTCAAATTTCCAGTAGTATGTATAACTCAGTTTTATAATCAGTCAACAATTAACCTTTTATTAAAAAACCAGAGATGTCCAGATAGCTTATAAAGAAAAGCCATCTTGATATAACAAATATGAAAATGTTAAATAATCAGAATTTGTCTAGGAATACTAGTGCCTATTGACATGCATAGTGCTGCATTAAAAGGGCTGTAAATTCTCTGACATGCCTCCTTATATGATGGAGTCTGTTTCTCTTCTCAACAAACTTGTGACTTTTTTAATGATGAAGTATGACAGAAGTGCCAGTTTTGAGCCAGCCTCTAACAGGACTGCAGCCTCTTGCTTGTTCTCTCTTGGACCCAGTGAAACTATCATATGATGAGTTAGATACTTATAGAAGCTATAGAGAAAAAGGAAGCTCATGTAGCTCCCCAAAATTGCAACCCCCAGTCATTTAATTTATCCTAATTGAGGCCTCAAAAATCATAAAATAGAGAAAAGCACTGAATGATTTCCTGACTCATTAAATCAAGGTAGAATAGTAGTAAATTTTAATTTAAAGTACCAAGTTTTGGGGTGGTTATGTAGCATTAAATAAAGAAGTTAAAATCTAGCCATGGAAAATTGATAGAGCTACCATTTAAACCTAGACAATCTAGTATATATATCTATAATATATTATTGATAATATATGTTATAGAATATATGTATGTGTATGTGTGTATGTGGTGTGTATACACACACAACACAAGTCCAAGAGTCAAAGGAAAGAGAAAAAAGATAAAGGATGAGGATGCATTGACAAGGTTTATTCAAAGTGATGAGAAAATCAACTTAAAGCAGTTTAAGAATTACCTAAGAAACAATGTTAAGAAAGTGATCAAGAGGGTCATCTTAACCATATTTGTTACCTATTTTTAGCCTTTTCTCTTTCTATCAGGAATTTCCCTGAAAATAATTTCAGGGATATATTTTTATATCTTGATGCTCAAGATATTTAATAAAGTAGGTGAATGCAAGTAAAAGAAAGAAATGATTATTTTAAACTGGTAGAATTTCAGGGAAAACAAACAAAATAGAATATGTCCAGGACTTCATCTGAAAAAGCAAGGTAGAGTTAATTAAACCTAGGGCAAGCAAAAATAAATAACTAAGATTAGAGAAGAAATCAATGACCTATAAAATAGGGGGAAAAAAAACAAAGGAAATGAGAAAAGGCAAGAAAAACTGGTTCTTTGAGAAGTTAATCAAATGGATAAACCTCTACAAAGATCTGTCAGGCAAAAAAGAGAGAGATAATAGAGATAGACAAAGAAAGAGAGAGAGATGGTTAGTTGAGGGGTGGGAGGAGAATACAGATAGTAGAAAGGGAGTGAGAAAGGAGAGAGAGAGGGAGAGGGAGAAGGAAACAAATTACCAAAATCAGAAATAAAAAAAGTGACATCAGCACAGATTCTACAGATATTAAAAAGATAATAAAAGAATGTTATGGACAACTAGTTGCTAAATTCAATTAAGCAACTTAGATGAAATATATAAATTGCCAAAATTAACTTAAGAAAAAATAGATGATCTGAATTGTCCTGTATGTATTATTAAATTAAATTTGGAGTTAAAGTTCTTTTTACAAAAACAAACAAACCTCTAGGCTTAGAAGACTTTAATGGTAAACCAAACATTCAAGTGGAAATAATATTAATTGTACTAAATTTTTTCAGAAAATTAAAGATGATGGAGCACCTCCCAACTCATTTCATGAGTCCAGAATTACCCTGATACTCAGACCAGAAAGAGATATATAAAAAAAGAAAACTGCAAAAAATTTCTCATGAATAAATATACAAAATTTTCTAACAAAAATTTAGCAAGTAAAATCCAACTTTATTTAAATAATACATTTTTTATATAATGAGTTTCATTCAAGATTGCAAGTTTAGTTTAACATTTGAAAAGAAATCAATATTACTCAGCATACTGAGAAGCTACAACAAAATTAATATGATTATTTCATGTTGTTTAATATAATATTTTAACAAAATTCAACATCTATTATGATTTAAAAACCCTCAAGGAATAGAAGGAAGCCTTTTCAACTTGATAAAGAACTTTTATGAAAATCCACAACTAAAATATTTAATGGTTAATGATCAAATGCTTCTTCCTAAAATGTGAAAGATTTTTATCTTTCTCACCACTTTTATCTAACATTTTACTGGAGATTCTAGCTAGTGCAAAAGATAAGAAAAAGAAATGAAGGAAATTCAGATTGGATAGGAAGAGTTTAAAACTCTTCTTATTTACATATGACATGATCATCTATGTAGAAAATCCAATAGAATCTCCAAAAAAAATAATAATAATTGAGCTTAGCAAAGTTGCTAGATAAAAGATCACTATATAAAATTTGATTATATTTTTACATACAATCAACAATCAAAAATTAAAATGAAATATATAACATTACCAATAAAAAATGTGCAATACTTATATAGTACAAACTTAAAAGCATTTCTGAAAGAATTTGAAGAAGACCTAAATAAAAGGTGATACAACATTTTCCTGGGTAAGAAAGCTCAATATTTTAGTTTAATTTAATTTAATTTAATTTAATTTTAATTTTATATTTTTGAAAATTCAATATTTAAAAGATGTCAAGTATGCCTCAGTTGATTTAAAAAATCAATGCAATCCTTTCAAAACCCAGGAAGCATTTTTTTTAAAATAAAAATTTGCTCTTCTAAAACTCAATGGAAAAGAAGGACCTATAATAATCCAAATAATTTTAAAGGAGAATAAAGTTGGAAGCCTAAAACTACACAATTTCAAGACTTATTAAAAAGCTACAATAATCAAGGCCATGAGAGTGATGTTAGCATCATGGTGACTTGAGACATCCTTCCTTTAGTAATAAAGGCCATATATAAAAATCCCACAGCTATCATCATAGTTAATGGTGAAAGACTGAGAGCTTTTGCCCTAAGATCAAGAACAAGACAAGCATGTTCATAGATGATATAACCCTAAATATTCCACAAAAAAACTATGTAAAATTAATAAATTAAGCAACATTACAAGATACAAATCAACACCAAAAAAATCAGCTGTGCTTTTATATAATAACAATAACAAATCTAAAATAAGAAAATTAAAAAATATATATATATACATACAATGTATATAAATGTGCATAGCAGCTTTATAATAGCCAAAGATTAAAAATAGAAGTATCTACTCTTGTACAAAAATCATCTTTTTAAAAATAGAATTTCAATCAAATGTTAAGTAATCTTATTCTTAATTTTGTAACTATATTGTAAATACTCATTGATATTTTTTGGATGCATGGGAAAGAAATTTATTCAAGACTCAATTTCTTACTTTGCTTTGGCTCCCAAGATAAAAATCTGAGCTTCTAGATTTTCCTTCCCAATTGCACTACTAGATGTCACTTTTTGTCTTTTCTCTCTATAATAATATAATAAATTCATTTTTCTTAATAACAATAAATCAATTTTTACATGATTTTATTTTAAAGTCATCTCAACTATTTATAGAATTCAATGTTTGTTTTGAGTGTAGTTCTATAGTTTTCTATCCTAAAACAGTAATTTTTTTATGGAAACAACCATATATTTTAGAGTACTAATACATCATACCTAACATACCTGGGATAGGGAGAGCCCTCTTGCTCACAATGTTCTTATTACTGTGTCATGGGTGTTTTCTTATAAGACAATTAGATATACAGTAAACAGTGAGATTTTTATTAAATCATTTGTTTTAAATTAATTTCATCTGTTCTTAGCCTTAGCAAACAGACTATCTTACTGCCTCTTTTTTTCTCTTCTTTTTTGTCTTCTTTTTCTAGATAGTGAATGATATACAGACTTGCACAATTTTATGCCATATTTTGTATTTTAAAAAATGATTTTTATATGACAAAAGGTAGATGGTAAACCTTACTATGCAGTATGTAGGCTTTGAAACTCATTAAAAATCCGGTGGCTTTTGAATTAATTTATGGGTCCCTACAGTGATGGAAATTGGTTCTTTCTAGTATTATTGACTAACAGAATAGGTGATAACTTGTTTGCATCCTTTGAACAAGTTCATTAGTTTTTATAATGGATGTCGCAGGTAAACACTGTAATATTTAATTAGCAGACCCTCCTTGGTAAGCTTATAAACAATTATAGGACCTTTTTTCTTCCTTTTGTGTTCAAAATTCAAATGTTTTTTATGGCTAGTTTGACTCAACTCCAGTCAATAGTTGTATCTCTGACAGCTGACATTAATAACTATTAAAGCAAGTGCCTATATTCTTTTATGATCTAAAGATAAGGTTTCATCGGTCTTCAAAATTACCTGCCTGAGCAGCAAAAGTTTTAAGCCTCTTTAATCCAAGTCTTCAAGCTGACACCACTTACTTGAAATCTTCTATGTCATTGCTTAATAAATTGAAACAACATGTAAGTGTTAACAAATCTCTATACTAAGTACATACAGGTGTTTCATAGATAATAACCTGGTGCAAGTGGACATTCAGTTTCAACATATGTTAAGTACCTGCTGTCAGCTTGTCCCTCTGGTTATAGGGCTACTAAAGACATAGTCTCTGCCTTAAGGTAATTCCCAGTATAGTGGAGGAAATAGATAAGTATTCAACCATAGTACTTTTTTTAAAAATTTAAAATTAGACTGATGAGCCAGAGGAGTGAGAATCAGAGGGATATTCTATATTGCATAGTGAGACTTTGAAGTAGTTAGCTAGGATAGTAGTAGTCCAAGATAAGGAGAGTGAGAGAAAAAAAGTCAAATGAAAGTTGATACCCCATAAAATTAAGAAAGGGTCAAGTAACTGAAGGTCAAAAAATAATTTTACTTTGAGGAGTTAGACAAAGCTAAAAAATCCTGGTTGGATATAGGAATTTCCAAGTTTAAGATTTTAAAGATGAAATAACATTATGGTGGTAAGAAAAAGCATCATGTTGCCACATGAGAGGATTGCAAAAAGGGAGTAAAGGTGAAAGTGCTGTGGAAATTAAGAGAGAGGCTTGGAAGCCTGGTGGATTCTTGTGTGAATTTTGGAGTTATAATGGGCTTAGGAGTTGGAGAAGGAAGAAAAATGAATTAGACCAAACACTCCAAGGGAATCTAGAAATTTTTGTGTATGGTGTTGAAAATAAGAGATGGACGGTATAAATGTGTAATGGATTTCAAACTGAGAGTCTGTTGAGTGAAACTTGTTAATATTAGATGCTAATTTATCTTCTTGGGACTGGAGTGGCAGATGGTGTCACTACACTTGAGAGGGTTGGGAAGGCGTCAGAGAATTACTGGCTTAGTTAAACCTAAGTTGTGAAATTTTTAGGAAAAGATTAAGGCTATATAAAAATCTCTTTAAACTAGCCTAGGGAGTCCAAGAGGATACTGATGAGTTGTGAAGATGGAAATGGAGTATGGAACCAATACTTCTCCCTTACTGAAAGAATCTGGTGGGGGAGAAGAAGCCTGATCAAGCCGTAATTCAGGGCATGGAGGTTGGCAAGCACAAAAATCTTTATCTGTAGGGTTAAGTCTGATTACCAAATGTGAGAGTAATCCAAAACAAAACTGAACCTAGATTCTTAATAGACACATGTGACAGAGATCAGTGAAAAAGCCAGTCAGAATTATGTGACACATTATTTTAGAGTTGCTGTGAAAAGTTCATCTTTATCTTCTGATGTAAATTCCATGAAGGCAGGAATCATGCTTGTTTTGTTCACTGTTGCATTATTAGTACAATGTCCAGGAAATAGGAAATACTTAACAAGTGCTTATTAAATAAATGAATACAAATAATAACAATTTTAATTATATTAAGAATTTCTGTTAATTGAATATATATTGTATGTCAGGAGTGGTATTAAGTAATAGCTTATATATATTACTCCATTTAGTCTACACATTTATGAGGTATAATCATCAAATTCCATTAATTTATGCAGGCACATATAAGAGATAGGGCTAGAAGTAAAACTCAGCTCTGACTTTCTGCTTTAAATCACCATTCCATAAATACTTATGAGTGTACATTATGACCTGTGCATCGGGCATGGGAAGGAAGGAAGAAAATGTATTGTGGGTGGAAACAGTGAGTTAAAGAAATGAAGGCTCAGAGAGTTGATTTCAATAAAGGAGGGGCACTAATGGAAAGAACCAAACTCAGAGATTCAACTGAAGCTTTGGTATCACACTGTAGTGATGCATCTACAACTTCCCAAGTGTAGCAAGAGGCAAGGAACTTCTGAGTCAGATATAAGTGGCCTGCTACCTGCAAATAATAGTCACTCTTCCTGTTAAAAAGTAAAAATGGAAATTAAGCAAGAAATCCAAACAACAGTTTTTAAGGCTTTATACAACTGGAATGTAGTATTTTAAAATATAATTTATTCTCGATTCAATTGTATCTCACATAGATTAATATTTAATTAATATTACTTACCTGTAAGTCTATGACAAATACCTGCTTAGTTTACATCCCATTCTGTGGAAATTCATATATTTGTTAACTTTTATTTAAACTTCTCTTTAAATCTCATTATGCAATATTTATTCCAGCCCCTAGTTATGCCTTAATCTTTGGTTTATCAAAGATTTGTCTCTGGTTCTACCAGACAACAACACACTTACAAACCAAGGTGTGCATCATAAGGTAAACTTCTTTAGACAGCACAGTACACTCCTTTCCTCATTTGGACTGAGTCCTCTTTAGAGCCTGGTTTTTCTTGTCACTTCAAAGTCCTTGGTGTCCAGCTGTTCGGAAGATTTGAACAACTCCTACCAACATTCTATTTAGGTTCCTGAAGTAGAAATGGAGACTTCGGAATAGGTGCTCACATTGCTGACCTTGTTATACTTCACACAACACATGAGATTTGCCTCTGGATCAGTTAAATCTGCCATGCTTCTCATTCTGTAATATTATGCTAGCAATAATAATAAAGGTCTGCAATGAATTCAATTATAGTTGCCTTTGTATCACGTGCTTCCTCCACTTCTATTGTCTTCCCATTTTTGCTTTGCCTTTAAACATATTTTACTATGTCCTGTATGATATACAATTAATTATAAATAAAAACATGTATTTTTCTACTCTTCTGTTTTCTTTATCTTATTGGCAAAAAGGAAATCCAATGCTCCTGCAAGACACAGCTTGGTAGGCAGCCCAAACTCCTAAGTTTTGGCTTTTTATTTCTTTTAATTTTTGTCATCTACTGATTTAAAGGCCATTTTCATATATCATAAAGAATCTTGGCCTTTGCTTCTTCATCTTCCTCCTTATTCTAACCTCTGCTCTCTTCTTTACTGCATGTCCTCTACATATCTGAGGTGTTTCAAAATCCAAGTGTAAGATCCATTTAATGCTATAGTCTCAAAGTTTTGTGACTTCCTCAGTATATGCTATTGCATTTTTTTTAAGAAATTCTTCTCTCTCTCAAGATCACAGAAATATAATATTTCATAATTTTTTGAAACTTTAGACAAGACTTCCAAGCTTCATAAACAATCTATTGAGGTATTATCATAATGCCCTTGAAACTATAGATAAATCTGGGGAGAACTGGCATCTTTACTATACTGAAACTGTTAATTTGTAAGCATGGTATATCCTTCCATTTAGATTCTCTCAAATACTTGTCAATAAAGTTTTAAATTCTGTTGAAGTCTAGAATTCTTATGTTTGATTAATGACTAGATTATCCATAGTCTTTGATGCTATGGTAAATGGCATTTTAAAAATTTTATTTTTATAATTTTTTTCTGGCATATGGGTACATAATTAATTTTTGCATATTAATTTTAATCCAGAAAAATTTGATAAACAGAAACAATGCTAATAACTCATGTAGATTCCTTTGCAAAAATGACAGTACTATTTTTCCCATCATAATCTTTTAACTTTTATTTCTTTTGTGGCCTTGGTATGCTGACTGGGATCCCCAGTATAATATTTATTAGAATTGGTGATAATTGATAACTTTGTTTCATTCTCTGTATTAAAAAAACTGTTTTGAATTTTACATCTTTAAGTGACATGTGCATTGTATGTTTTGTATAGATATTCTTTATTAGTTTAAGGCTGTTGATTTATTAAAATTTTTTATTGTAAAAATGTCATATCATATTATTTTTGTACTTACTAATAGAATTAATTATATTAATAGAATTTTTAGTGTTGACCTGTTGGTATTTATTTGGTCAAGAGGTATTACATGTTCTACATTGTTGAATTTAGTTGCTAATTTACACAGTTGTTTAGAACTTTTCATCTATGTTTGTGAATGAGATTGGCAAGCAAATTTTCTTTCTTTTAATATCTTTATATGATTTTGATATTAAAGATTTTCTAGATTCAAAGATAATATAAAGTGTTTCATTGTTTTTTTTTCTATACAGTTGGATAATTTGTATAAGATTGGACTTATCTAGGTTTTCTCTTTCAAAATGTCAGTGATTTTTGAAGTTAGGAATCTTCTCATTTCATCTAAGTTTTAAATATTATTGTAAAAATATTCATAAAATTCTATTCTGATGTTGCTAAAGTGTTTATACCTGAGTTATACTTCTTTTATTTTTTATATTAATTAATTTTTCTAATAAAATTTCTTATTTTTCAGTTATAGTTGAGATACAGTATTGTATTAGTTTCAGGTGTACAGCATAGTGATTACTGCAATAAATCTAGTACCCCTCTGCCCCCATACATATTTATTATAATATTATTGACTATATAACCTGTGTTATACTTTATGAATCCATGAATATTTTGTAAATACCCAAATGTACTTCTTAATTCTTTTCTCCCTTTCTAATGACCACCCCCGCCCAATCCCACTCCCATTTGGTTATCTTCAAAATGTTTGTTGTATCTGTGAGTTTGTTTCTGTTTGTTTATTGTTTGTTTGTTTGTTTGTGTTTTTTCTTTAGATTCCACATATACATAAAATCATATGGCATTTATCATTTTCCATGTGACTTACTCCATTTAGCACAATACTTTTTAGGTCTATCATGCAATATCTTTTTTCATATTTTTACTTTTAGTCTGTGTATGTCTATTAATCTTAAGTAGGTAGCATATGTAAGGGTCTTGCTTTCTTATCTATTCAGCCACCCTATCTTTTGATGGGAACATTTAATTCTTTTTCATTTGAAGAACTTGTTGATAGATATGTAGTTTTTGTCATTCTTTATTCATGTTTTTTCTTCTTAAAGTAGTCTCTCCAATGTTTCCTGTATTAAATTTATAGATTAATTTGGAGAAAATCGTATGAGTGAAATTATTTATTGTGCTTTTCTTAGTATGTCTAGGTTTTTCTTTATAAGTTACCATTTTCTCCTCCCTTGCCGCCCTGAGAATTTTGTCTTTGTTGTTGATTTTTGATGATTTTAATACAATGCGTCTAGGTGAAGGCCTTTTGGGGTTGAGATAATTGAGTGTTCTATCGACTTATTGAATTCCAAGCTCCAGCTCATGCTTTAGATTTGGAAAATTCTCATCAACTATTTGCCTGAAAATGCTTTCTAGTTCCTGTTCCTTTTTCTCACTTTCAATAATGACCATTATTTTTACGTTTTCTCTCCTGATGATGTCATCTAGTTCTTGTATTTCTCTTTCATTATTTTTTATTCTTCGGGTTCTCTCTTCTTTCTTCTGATTTATTTCTAGATTTCTGTCTTCAGTACCACAGATCTTTTTCTCCATTTGGTTGACTCTATTTCCCAAGCTTGCTATTTCATTTTCAACTCTTGTAGTGTTTTTTTTTTTATCTCCAGAAGATCTTCTCTGTTCTTTTTGAAGGTTTCAGTCACCTTGCTAAAGAACTCATTCTGCTCATCTAGTTGTGTTTTCAGTTTCTGAAATTGTTGATATGACTCATTTCAGATCTCACTGAGTTTTCCAGAAGTACCATTCTGAATTCTGTCATTTAAGTTGTATATTTCTATGTCTATAAGCTTATTTTCTAGAGATTTTTCTCTTTCTTTCTGAGATGACTTGTCACCTTGATTGTTCATAGTATTTAATGGACTATTTCTCTGCCTGGACATTAATGGAAGTGTATTCTGCTTTTTTCCAGAAAGAAGTTTTATTATATAAAGGTCCCTCTTTAGCTTGTTGAAAAGAAGGTGCTTTTCTTTTGATTTCCAATGGGTGGCGTCTAAGCCTTTTGGATCATTGCTTTATAGAAAGCCTTAATAATGTTTTTTTTTTTCTTTTGTAGATTTTTAATCATGCTCGTTACCCTCAGTCTCAATCCCTGTCAGTGTTAGTGACAGTGTCAGTAGTATTTGCTCAGATTCTCCTGGGGCTCCACAGTGTTTAGTCTCAGAGAATATGGGAGAAGAGATCCTCTCAGTTGGGGGTTGGGACTGTGGCTCTGCCTTGGTTTTGCAACTGCAGCCAGTAAAAATCAACTATTGTTTCTCTGCCATCCTACTTCTCTGCATTCTCCCTGATGACTGGGCCCTACTGCTGGCCTCATGGAACTCACACCATTTCCAGGCAGGGCTGTTTAGGAAACTCGCTCACTTTCTCTCCTACCCCTCCTGCTACAGGGAGCTCCTGTGGCTGCAAGAGGCAGTTTCTTTATTTTTCCTACTGCCTGACATCTGGGATTCTGACCTGTGGTAGCTCTTATGTGCAGATCCACACTTAGATATGCTCGTGTGCCATTTGGGTGTTTTTTGTTGAGTTTTAGATGTTCAGCTTATTTTTATTTCAAGGGGAGAGATCTGGGGATGTGTCTTACTTTGCCATGTTTTTCCAAACTCCTATCTTCATGTATTTTAAATTTTTTTCTTGTTGCTGTTCTAATTGGGTTTTTCTGCTGCCTTATCTTCTAAATCACTTACTCGATCCTCTTCTTCATCTAATCTACTGTTGATTCCCTCTATTCTTTATTTCAGTTATTGTAGTCTTCATTTGTGACTGTTTCTTTCTTATGTTTTTTTCTCTCCATTTCTATGTTTTCTATCTCTATGTTAAAGTTCTCACTGAGTTCATCTACCCTTTCCTTAAGTTTATTGAGTTACCTTATAACCAGTGTTTTGAACTCTGCATCTGGTACGTTACTTGTCTCTCTTTTGCTGAGTTCTTTATCTGGAGCTTTCTTCTGTTCTTTCATTTAGGACATGTTTCTTTGGTTGCCTGTGTGTGTGTGTGTGTATTCTCTATGTGTTAAGTAGGGCTCTAGAGTCTCCCTGTCTTAGTAGAGTAGCCTTATGTAGTAGATGTCCTGGAGGATCCAGTGGTGCAGTCTTCCTGGTCACCTGAGCCTAATGCTCTATGTGTATCCCTTGTATGGGTTGTTGCTTCGCTGTTATAGTTGATCCTTGGTTGCTCTTTGCATGTCATTGGGAGGCTGATTGGTTGTGAGGACTGTTTGTGACTACAGTGGAGAAGCTGTTGTGCAGAAGCTGACCCTACAGAGCAGGATTTTCTTTAGAAGAGCTCCAGTGCCTACTCAGTCTGACCTTTTCTAGATATGTCCCTTGTTGGTGCTCTAACTCAGACTGAAACCAGTCACTGGGATTGGGGGTGGGGGATTACAAGACAGGGCCTCTTGGGATTGACCACATCCTCCACAGACCAAGTTCAGCTGCAGCCTGTCTTCTACCCAGAGCCACTGAGCCACCAAGCACTCTGCAGATAGTTGTGACCCATGCTGGGCTTGGATGCACCTTGAGATGCCAAGCCTTGAGCCAAGGCCAGCTGCCACTAGTTCTGGGCTTGGTACTGCTCTGCAATAGGTATAGGGCATACTGAGGCCATATGTTACTTGTTTAGGTTTTGCGAACCTTTGAGAGATTTTAGCAAAGTTTTCAGCATAGCCAAGACAGTCCGTTTGTTTGAAAAATTCAATGGAAGTGGATTGGGTGGCCCTGCAAATTGGGTAGAGCTGGGTATCAAGAAATCACCAGGACAAGGTGACCAGTGTTAACCAGGTTAATGGAGATTCAGATATGGCAGCCACCTGGGTCTGCATGCCCAGTGGAGGAAGGCTCAACAATGAAACAATGTCCTCTGCCAGCACTTTTTTTCTGTGAGAAAGCTGCCCCTCCATCCCTCACACTGAAGCCACACAATTCAGTCCAAGTAAATCCGTGCACGGGCCCATTAAAAGGAATATATGTGATTTCACAGCCAAAAGTTGTGGGTACCTCTTTTCTTGACACTGAAACTCTGGTTTGGGGAGCCTGGTGTGAGGCTGGAAATCTTCACTCCTCAGTGGGGACCTCCAAGGCCAAAATATTTCTCCTGATTCTCAACCTCCACATGCTGGTGTGGAAACAGCCCACTCTGCATCTCTGCCCCTCCTACCAGTTTTGAAGTGGCCTCTTCTATGAGTTTCCAGTTGTAGGATTTATGTTCAGCTCAACTTCAAGTGACTCTCAATTATGACTGTTCTGTAGTTTTAATTTTGATGTTTTTGTGAGAGCAAACACAGAATTTACCTACTCTGTCATCTTGACCAGAATCTAGTTTTGACTTTTGAAAGCACATATATTCTACATGTTAAAAACGTACACTATATAATAAGAACAGGAAGGGGGATACCAAAAACTGAGAGCAAAGTGAAAAGAATGAATCTTATAACCACACTGGAAGAAAGGATGAAAAGAGGGATCTAATTCAAATACTTATGAACATAGCATTTGGCTATATACTTTCAGTCTTGGGCACAGTGAAATGTGAGGTATGGAGAATTGCAAACAAATTCTAAATTATTTTTAGTAGATTTTACATATTGTAAGTGAAATGCATTGAACTATTTTAGATGTATGTAAGGACTGAGCAAACAAGTAAAGTTGTTCATGTTATTAGGAACCAAAGTTCTTGCTGTGGAAGTAATGGACCTATAAATATGGAATAGGAAAGACAAGAAAGAGAACTGAAGGGATGGCATTGATATGAACTCATGATTTCAAAAACAGATATATAATGTATATATGCATGATTGTTTGCATGTGTGTATATATACATGTATGTGTATGTGAATGTGTATGTGTATTTGCCAAGCTCTGTCTGCTGAAAGGGTCAAGAAACAAAGATCTCCCAGTTGTAATAAAAACATGTGACAAATGGATCTTGGTCTCCAAAGCCATTCTCACTTAAAGGAACCAGAGTTCTCAGAGAAGTGACTGATTACGACTAGGGATGGATGAGCTTGTTATGCCAGAAAGAAATACTTTGTTATGCCAGAAAGAAAAAATGATGTCATCTTATAAAGAGACAGGAGACATAATAAAGAGGATTCCATTGACCAAACTGGGGCTATTTGAGTACCAGAATAATTGAATAGAGAGAATGAGCTATAACAATTGAAAAATGGTTTATTAATCCAAATTCATAAAACATTTATGAAATCCAGACCTATAATATTTATGAATCCAAACCTGTAGTAAATAGATATGTAAATAATTACAGAGGAAAAGGCTCTTGCTTATGTAAGAATGCTAAAAGCCAACTAATAGATTTGAAGAGGATGCTAGAAATAAAAAATTATCCCTTGACAATGATCATAGTAAAGCACAGACCAGATGAGACTCACTGATGAATGCTACACTTAGAAATAAATTTTCATGAGGAGAAGGATATTTGCATTATTTCAAATTGTTTCTCCATATACTGCTTGTTAGGTGCAAAGAAGAAACAAAGCAGTAATCATTCAATATTTTTTGTAGGGAGGCAATACCTTGATTAGGCAGTTAAAATTAACATTACCTTCAAGACTCAGATAGATATCATGGGTCTCCAGATATGATATTTTGGGAAGCATACAATATCACCTATAAAGTATTATGGCTGAGAATGTATAACCTCAATCTAATAATAAAGAAATACTAGACAATACCAGATAAACAATATTTTAAGAAAAAGAAAAGATGGGGGTTTTATTCTTCAAAAAATGTTAATGTCATAAGGGATAAAGAAAATCTGTAGAAGCCTATAGAAATATCTCCAATTAAAGAAGGCTGAAGATACAGGATAACTAAGTATAATATCTGACCCTAGACAGAATCCTGTGCTGGAGGAAACAATTATACTATAATACACATCAGTAGGGCAACTAACAAATTGGGATTTGTGCAATAGATAAATAAATGTACTATATCAATATAAATTTCCAAAATTGTACTGTAGTTATGTAACAGAATATTGTTATTCTTAGGAAATATATACTAAAGTCTTCAGAGATAAAGGGCCATGATATATGTAACTTAACCTCAAATGGTTCAGAAAAAAATTATGTATATTATATTACATTACATTTGAAGACTATGTGTATAAAAAGTACTTTTGAAAATTGTTCAGATTTGCTTTATACAATAGTATGTGGTAAGAGTTTGCAAATCTTCTATGTGTTCTTATATTTTGCTGTTATTGGAAACCATGTCTTATAAATATCATTTATAACCTCTTTCCCAATTATATTGTTGGATTCCCCATATCTTTGCTGATTTTTTGTGTCTCCTAATCTATCGATTATTGGAAGAGGCATCTTGAAATTTCCCCATGAGAGGACATTTGTTATTTATTTTGTAGTTCTCAAAATGTTGTTTGGTGTAGTTTTGACACCAGGTGCACACAAATTTAGAATTGTTATATAGTCCACATAAATTGAACATTATATTAATTTTAATAACCTTCCCTAAATCTAGTAATACTTTTTGCTTTCGATTCCATTTTTTTATTGGTATTTAAGTAAGCTAAACAATTTTGGTTTTGTTGTGTTTCTTGAGAACAACATAAAGCTATTTATATTACCTAGTATGGCTTTCAATAGGATAATTTAGCCCATTAACACATTTGCAATTGATTACAGATTTACAATAGAATCTATTTAGTTTTATTTCTGCAGTATATTTTTAATTTTTCTTTTGTGTGCACATTATAGTTTTTTGTTTCCTCTTTTTTACCTTCTTTTGAATTGAAACACATTCCCACCCACACTCCATTGTGTTTTATTAAGTCATTGCCTTAAAATTTTAATATGCATATTTAACTTAGATTTTAGCTTTAATAACTAACTTTGCTCTCTTCTCAAACAGTACAAAGACTTGACAATTTTCTATTTATTGCCTAAGGACATGGGTGGCTTTGTTTATTGAGAAAATCAGAATTGCTATACTGGTTTGAAGAACCCCCACTTTAGCATCACTGCCAGATTATGCTATCAGAGGAATCAGAAAAAGTTAGTCAGACTCATGCCTGAAATTATCCATGTGGAGTTGAATCTGTGGTTGAAGCTTTTGCTCCCTGTTAGGTTGTAGACTGTATATTTGTACATTTAAAAGTTTCTTTATTTTTTCCCTCAAAATATGAAAGAAGTCTATAATCAAAGATTTTGAAAATGTTTTGAAGTAGAGCCAGAATATGTAAGCAATGGGAGTTTGAGGGTGATGAGCAGGTGAGGCAAGGGTGAGAGAAACACAGAATTAGAAAGTAGGACCAACACAAAATGGACTTCACTGATGTCACAGTTTTCCTAAGTTGTCTCCATGGGGAACTTAGATATGAGAGTTGTGGAAAATGAATTTTTAGAAGTGGTTAATGTTTTTCTAACATCAGCCCATGAATTGAAACAAATTATGAATTGTTGCTTTTGTAGAATCCAATTGACATGAAATTATCACTATTTATAGATAGATGTGGCTAGCAATTTGTTTGAGATCTGCGCATGGATCACTTTATGGTTCAGAAGTTCTGGAAATTGATACAGAAGAGATGTCAAAACATGGGTACAATTAGACCATAAAAACAATATCTATTAGGGACAAAAAGTAAACTAAATTGACAAAATATTAGCACTATAATTGGCAGAGCTTGTAAAAGTAAAGTACTTAAGTTAATTCTCAGTCTCTAAGGTAGAAGCAACCTAGGGATGACCTTTAATAGAAATGAGCCAGTGATATTTTTTATGGACTTCATTGTGACTTACATTTTATTTTTACTTGATAATAATATTGATAGAAATAAAAAGCATATGACTAGAAACATGTAAATTTCTGGTAAAAGTTTCTAAAAAGCAGATTTCATGAAGTATTAAAAATATATTTTATATAATATAATATAGTAAAGATAAATTTTTGCTGCTTCTATCTTGACTAAATAAAAACAATTGGATTTGCTACCACAGAGAGGCATTTTAAAGTCTAGCATGCAAGAGGCCTGTGATAATAACCTGGGAAATGAAATAAAAACTGTGAGGCTACTGACATTTTCTTAGATCTACCACTCCACCTCTGATATCTCTACTTAATAAGAAAATATTTTTTAAAAAATTTGTATCAAAGGACTTGGCTATTTCACCTAACTCTTGGTGATGACCACTTTTTCATGTTTTCTCTTTTTATCAAGCGTAATTTTTTGTTGTGTTTTGATTTTAGCATGTAAAATTTTAAATTTAGTAAGTCATATATGTTCTCATTCAAAATTTCTTGATTCCAACTCTGAAAAAAAGAAAAGGAAAGGAAGGAAGAAAAAAATAAAGAGAAGGAAGTAGGAAAGAAAGAAAAGAAGAAAGAAAGAAGAAAAAAAATTTTCCAAGACAAAATTAAGGCGAAATGTTGGTCATATTGTGGACCCTGACTACTTCCTCTGGAAGGAAATTTAAAATGATCTGGCCTAATTTCTCCTTTGTTATTTAGTTTGAGTTTCCATTAGTTTGAATGTAATGTGTCTCAGTGTGGTCTTCCATATGGTTATCCTGATCGGTGTTCACTGAGTATTTTAAATGTATAAATATATATATATCAAAATTGGAAAATTTTTGTCCATAGTTTTTCAAATACACATACAGCCACACATACACTTTTTGGAAGTCCATCCTACCATTTATCTTATCTAGAACTACAATTATTGTATGTTATATGCTTTGATATTATCTATAGGGGTCCCTCAGACTTATTTTTCTCTCTGTTCTCAATGGTTGATATTTCTGTTAATCTATCTTCAGATGCACTCTTACCTTTGTCATCTCTAATCTGCTGTCAAGTCTCTACAGAAAATATTTTATTTCAAATATTGTATTAACCATTTCTAAAGTTTTTATTTGGTCTTTTAAAATTATTTTTATTTATCCAACATTTTCAATATTGTGATTCATCACAAGCCTTTTTTAAAATATATATTTGTGAGACTGCTTTTTTATATTTGTAATAGCTGCCTTACAATTCTGTCCTGTTAGTTCCAATATGTAGTTCATCTTAGTATGTGCTTTAATTGATTTTTATTTTCTCTTAAGACTATATATCATTATACTGATTATCAGCTGTCACATAATTTTGAATTACATGTTGGACATTATGACTCTTAAGTTATAAAAACATTGGATCCTGTTATTTTTCTGTGATTAATGTTACTTTATCAGACAATTATATTGATTAAACTTAAAGAGCAAACTCTGCTTCTTGGATAGCAGGTATGATCTGAATTCAGATTTGTCATTAGCTGAGTGATTTGGGGTTTACTCTGGAATTTTTCATTTTGGAATTAGCCGTAGATGAAGGTAGATTGAATTTGGTAATCCTCTTCTAGCCTTTTCTCTTTGTAGATTGTTCTTTTCTCCAGTGCTCATGTTTTCTTAGATTTACCCTTTTGGAACTCCCGAAAAGAATGATTCTAATTTTCCACCAAAGCCTTCACTAGCCCACATGCCCAACCTAACACAAAACAAAACAAAACAAAACAAAAACAAAGTTGCAAATGTACAACACGCAAGTCTTCTTCTATATTTATGTACTTCTTACCAGAATTGTGCTTCATTTAACTTTGTTGTGTGATCACAAAGCTATCATTTTGTAATCTGTAGAATGTATAGATATATTTGAAGATCTTTTCAGTAGAATCTTATTCGTTACCAGAAGTAGAACTTTTAGAGGTTTTAATATAACTTGTTTTTGTTATTAACATTTTAAAATTATTCTGTAATTTTTAATTTGATTTTCTATTTACCTAAGGTTTTTTAATAATAAAGTTTACCCTTATTAAAGTAATTAAATTTGTCTTTTTAATTTTATCTTCACAGTCTCTTTTGTTAGCTTCTAGTTTATTGTTTTCTTGTCAGAGAATATATTATGCACTATTCTACTTTTTGGAGCTTGTCCCTGTAGTCTTTGTGATAAAATTTTAGTCAATTCCTTAAATTTTCACAATATCAAAAAAAGTTAATGTTTTATCAGTGTAAATAAGTTGATATATATCAATCTTGAATTTATTTGTCTCTCAAAATCTTTATATTTTGTTACTTAGTTATTTATTTTTTGGCAGAGATAAGGTAATAGTTGCTTTCATTCATATTTTTATGGGTTTCTCTGCACTTTCTTATAATTTTCTATTTAAATGTTCTCTTTGATATGTTATGTATTACACACATTTATGACAGATAGCAAATATATCCTTATTTTTAATATCACATTTATTTTATCAGTTATGCATTTACCTTTAATTTAACAGTTTCATATATCAAATTATTATTTTAGCTATCTATTTGCTTTATTCTGTTAGGATAGTTTTCCATTTTTTGATTTAATTTGTTTTGTGTACATAATGTGGCTTGATTTTTTTTTCTTTACTCAATATGAGAATTACATTCTGTAGGTAGTTGGTTTTTTTCATTCATATTATTTATTCAATATACTTTTATTTTTTATTACTTTTTAATTGTTTTTATTATTTTATTTTTATCTTTATTGACATTTCTTAATTTTTCTCCAAGTGGTTTAAAGCACTAATATCATCTTTTTATTGTGACAAAGACTATTGGTTGTCAATTCTAGATCTGTATTCACCGATTTATTAAGCGGGGGCAAGGCACCTAGTTAAGAAACTGTTCTCTAGCTTATTTTGAAAATAGTTATGATTGTATAACTAGGTTCTGGATGAGAAAATGTAAACAGAAATATAGTATAGGATTTCTGGAAAACTCAAAAGGAAATTTCTTTTTTTTTGTCATTTTGTACTTCTGTCACCTAGAATGTGAATAAAATGGCTGGATCTTGAGAAGTTTGTTAAAAAATAGAAAGAGAAAGAAAAAAGCAATCTTTGACAATAAAAGTTGCAATAAAAATTACTTTTGTTCTTACGAATTTGGCAATGAATTAAGTTCTTATTCTTTTTTTTTAAATTTTTGATTAGCTTCTTTTTATTCCTTAGAATCTGCACATAAGTGAAATCATATGATGTTTATCTTTCTCAGTCTGACTTAAACATCTTCTAGGTCCATAAAAGCAATATCTTTCTCCATCCCCTTTCTTTTCATTTGTAGGAAACTTGTTTTCTTATCCTTTCAGCTACTCTATCTTTTGGTAGGAGGACTTAATTCTTTTTCATTTAAGGTACTTATTGATAGGAATATAGTTATTACCATTCTTTATTCCTGTTTTTGATACATGTTTTTTCTTCTAAAAGAAGTTCTTCCAACATTTCCTGTCATACTGGCTTGGTGTTGATAAATTCTTTTAGCTTACTTTTGTCTGAGAAGCTCTTTATCTGTCCTTTAGCTCTAAATGATAACTTTGCTGGATAAATTATTCTTGGTTGTAGGTTCTGGATCTTCATTCTGTTGAGTATTTTTTGTCAAGCCCTTCTGTCCTGCATAGTTTCTTTTGAAAACTCAGCTGTCAGTCTCATTGGGTATTCCCTTGTAGGTAATTATTTGTTTTTCTTTTGCTACTTTTAATATTCTTTCTTTGTATTTAACCTTTGGCATTTTAATTAAATTTGGCATTTAACTGGTATGGGCCTCTTTGGAAACCTGATTTTTGGAATCCTCTGAGCTTCCTAGGGCTTTATATCCATTTCTTTCACCAGGTTAGGGAAGTTTTCCATAATTATTTCTTTAAACATCTGTTCAACATCTTGATTTTCTTCACTTAGGCCAATCAGATAAATATTTGAAGCCTTAATAGTGTCCCATATCCTCCTTAAATTATTTTTATAGTCTTGTCATCTTTTTTCTTGCTATTCTGATTGGATATCCTGATTATCTTTCCTGTCCTCTAGATAAGGAATTTGATCCTCTTCTTTATTCACTTTGTTTATTCCTTTGTTCATTCCATTTAATATACTTCTCATCTTGGATAATAAGTTCTTCATTTCAGACTGGTTCCCTTTTATAATTTCTACTTCCATTTTTATGTTTCTTATCTCTTTGTTGAAGTTTTCACTGAATTTATCTACATATCTCAAAGGTCCATTGAGCATCTTTATAACCAGTGTTCTGAACTCTGCATCTGTTAGATTACTTG
The DNA here is from genome assembly GCA_004027375.1 of Macroglossus sobrinus. Classification (NCBI taxonomy): domain Eukaryota; kingdom Metazoa; phylum Chordata; class Mammalia; order Chiroptera; family Pteropodidae; genus Macroglossus; species Macroglossus sobrinus. Next base: position 249,949 of record PVKZ01000682.1, on the reverse strand, counting down.
ACTCCATTATATCTGAATCTCTGTCCTGTTCTCTCATATGATTTCTGCCTCTTTGTCTTCCCATTTTGGTTGCCTTACCGTGTCTGTTTCTATGTACTAAGCAAAGTTTCTAAGTCTTCTGGTCTTATTAGTGTTGATTTGTGAAGTAGGGGTCCAGTGGCATAGTGCTGAGAGAGGTTCAGCTGCAGGCCAACCCTCTATCCTTCTGGGGCCACCTGTTAAGATTCAGCAATTAGATGCTGTGCTTATAGTTGCCTCAGAAGGCCACACCAGAAACCAAGGCTGCCTCCAAAATGTGAGTCTCAGCTAAGAGCACCTGACTTGCTGAGGATATACCTGGTTGTGGCTTGGGTGGATCCATGAGTTGGGGGAGGTAGGTTTTCAGGGAATCCTCTGGATGGAGCAACCTCTGTTATCTAGTTTGATGACACCACTGCTATGATAATGCTGTGTCGGTGCACTGGGAGTGGGGAGGGCTCAACAGGTAACAATGAATACTGCTGGCACTTCTGTACAGAGCGGGTCTTTCCTGGGGCCTTCACTCTGACAGTGTCTCCTTGTAAGTCTCTGGTGCTCCCTGCATGCAGCCGAATTGGCACTGATGCTCAGAACCAGTAGGTCTGTCACCATGAAAATCCTCTCACAGACTCGGTCCCTTTAAGAGGCTTCTGCCGCTGCCACAGCCTACATTTCACTCAGCTGCTCAGGACCAGGCAGCTCCAGGTCCTCACCCCATCCTACCTTCTGCTGTTGCAGGATGCTTTCTTGGACTTGTCCCTAGTTGTATGGCTTATTCATCTAGATCCCAGGTGATTTTTTCTTGCTGCTTGTTCCTTGTTTTTGTCACAACTTTGATTTCATCACCAGAGAGATGAACAGAACCTCTATCATCTATGTCATTTTGCTCCCAGTTTTTATTCTTTTAAGCTTAACAAGAAATTTGGCTTTGTTGTGTTATTGTTCCAAGTAGTACAACAATGACTCATATGCCATGTTATCAGGCAAACTCATTTGTCCTTTTAATTGGAAATAAATTCTGATAATAAAGTCACATAAGTACACCGAAAAAGATACTCTTAGAAGGTATCAATTGCAACATCTCATGTTTCTGAAAAAGTTTGATATTACTTCAAGTTTATATCCTTTATATATAAACTTTTCATAAACTTTTTCCTACAGGGTAAAGTTGGTATTAACTACAAATGGGTAAAATGTGAAAAATGAAGCACATTATCAGAATGCAATGTACTTTTTTTCATTTGAATATATATATATATATATATATATATATATATATATATATATATATGTTTAAAAGTCTTTTGGTTTGATGGGATATTCTTAAATTCATCTTAACAAAAATTTTAAACAAATTCATCTTAACCAGATTTCAGAAAAAAAGTGAGAGAAAGATTATCAGAAAACATTATTGAAAGCATAGTTTTATTTCAGTAGAAACTGCAAAAATCACCAGCATGAATTTGCCAGCAAAATCTGTCATAATTTCCTTAATATACTTAACTATTATGAAAGAATATTAAGTGACAGTTCTCTTTTTCCATTTTAGTTTCTACCCTATACCATTATGTTGATTGCCATGATCCAAAAGTAGCTGTCTCATAAGATAAAGAACTTCAAAAATGAGTGTTATATGCTAACAGTTTAATAATTTCCAATTCCTCCTGAGTCATGAATACTGAACCCTCTAACATATAAAAGGAAGGTTCCACACTTCATACCCCACCCTTCTCTCAGTTTACTGATGTTATAAGATAACCACTTAGTGCTAGGTATTAACCACAAGCCCCTGTCCCAAGTGGAGAGCTAATGGTAGTCACCAGGTACATTCCTTTCCTCATTAATTCCTTTATCTTCTCTTAGGAGGACATTGAGATGTCAAACTCTACTTTTTCTTTGTTTCCATCCCTCACAATTTAGTTAACTCTGCCTCAGGCAATCATCTTCTCATATAAAAATATCCTCTTTGACCCTGTTATTCATTTCCATTCCCCCAAACTTCACCCAGGAGAATAAGTACAGGGTTGCTGACCCCATTCAATCTGTCTAGAATCTGCAGAGCTTACTCAGGAGACAAAGAAAACCCCCAGGTAGATGATCTATGCCATCTAGGCCAGTACTGTTGCACAACACTTCTGTAATGGACGTGTTCTTTAATATGTGACTATTGAGAACTTCAGACAGGTTCATGAGACTGAGAAAATGAAATTTTAAACTTATTCAATTTAAATTTAAATTAAATTTAATATATAACTCAGTGAAAATTAAATTTCAATTTAATTTTTATTAAACTTTTACTGCAATGATTAATTTAAAGTTTAATTTAAAATTAAATTAAATAGTCACATGTGGACTAATTGCAAACATGTTGGACAATGCAACTTACTCCTTGCTCTAAGGTCCTGAAGAATAGAAGGAGCTCGTCCTCCTGTTAGTCCTCTCATCTTCTCAGTCTTAACATTCTCCCTTGTAATTTACTGCAGCCAAGTATGGTCTCATTATTCACACTGATGATTATAGGACTCTAGGAAAGTTAGGGCACCTCCCATATCAATGCCTTTTTTTCCTCCACTAAATATTATTAGCACAACATCTGATAAAGTTTAAAATGGAGTCAATTTTCTTTGGAGATTTATACTTCTTTATGTATACCTTTATCTTTTCTAAACTACTTTAATCAGTTTAGCATTAAGGAAAACTTTCAAACACTCCAATCTTCAGTTTATCTCAGTAGTTTTGGTTTGTTTTGGTGAAATGTCTACTTACTTGTCATCTCTGTTAGAAGACTTTCCAATTCTTTTGAGTTGCTTTTGTGTTTTCTAAGGTAGTGATCTACATATAGCAGGAAATAACAGGTTACAGATTACATAGGGCAAAATCACAAGACATGGTGGATTAAGGGTTGTGCTGGGAGTTTATTAATAGGAAATGAGGTAAGGGTCATAAATCATTTCTTCAGGTCTTGATAGCAGTTCTGACTTTTTTTCTGGAGTCCCTCTGATCTCAATAAAAACTATTTAAGGTTTCGTTCCACCTTAAGGCTCAGGAGTTGAAACATAACTTAGATCAAGATGCTATCTTTAGTCTCCCAGAGGTCCCCACCTGTGACCATTAGTCAAGTCCAGGCTACTGTCTTCTGTGCCTTGGATGTTGCTAATTATCTTGGGGAAAGGCTAGGTCTCTGAGGGGCATAGAGACAGATGGACAGAGAGAGATGATTTAAAGAGCTAAGATTTAAAACTAAATTTAATTAAAGTCATAAGGACCCTAGGTTTCAGTTTCTATGATAACTTTACATGTCAGCTTGACAGGGCCAGGGAGTTATCCAGATGTTTGTTTAAACATTATTCTGTGTGTGTTGGTGAGGGGGTTAATGGACAAGATTAACATTTGAATCAGTATACTGAATAAAGCAAATTGCTCTCCTCAGTCTGGTATGCCTCACAGACAATTCATTGCAGGCCTGAGTAGAACAAAAAGGCTGAGTAAGGAAGAGAATTTTTTTTCTGACTGCTGACTATCTTCCAGCTGGGATATCAGTTCTCTCCTGCCCTTGTACTAGAACATGGTTTGGAACAATACCATGGGCTCTCCTGAGTCTCCAGCTTGTTCACTGTAAATCTTAGGACTCTTAACCTCTATAACCATGTGAACAAATTCTTTATAAAGAATCTCTTTTGTTTTATACCACATAAGAGTGAAATCACTTGGTTCTTGACTTTTCCATCTGACTCTTTTTGCTTAGCATGATACTCTTAAATCCATCCACATTGTCTCAAATGACATTGTTTCATCTTTTATTATGAATGAGTAGTATTTCACTGAATATATGTACCTAATCTTTATTTGATTATCTATCGAAAGGAACTTTGGTTGTTTCCGTGTCTTGACCACCATAAATAATGCTACAGTGAACAAAGGAATACATATATCTTTATGAATAAATGTTTTCAGAGTTTTGGGGTAGACACCCAGAAGAGGGATTTCTGGGTCATTTGGTAACTCTATTTTTAAATTTTGATGACTCTCCATACTGTTCTCCATAGAGACTGTACCAATTTACATTTTTACCAGCAAGCAATAAACTAACAAACAAAAACTCATAGATACAGACAACAGTGTGGGGGTTACCAGAGAGAAAAAGGTAGGGAGTTATAAACGGCTAAAGGGGATTAAATATGACGATGGAAGAAGACTTGACTTTGGGTGGTGAACATTCAATATATAGACAATTAATTACATAATTGTATACTCAAAACCTATATAACCTTATTAATCAGTTACCCCAATAAATTTAATAAAATTTTAAAAATATAGATAATTATAAATTCTAAAGATGAAAGTAGAAGGAACACAAAATTTCATTCATTAGACTGGCCAAAATTAAAAGTGAAAAATTCATATATCTCTATTTTTAAAACACTATTAGATAATTTTCTGTCTTTTTGTTTTTCTTGTGGAAACAAAAAATATGAATGTTTACTAGGAAAAGCAGATATACTTATAAACTATTTCAATATTTAAGTACTGGTATTTTTCAACAAAGTTAAAAAAATTACAGTTAATGTGAAGTGAATGCCTATTTACTATGAAATTTATAAGTAATATATGTGCATGTACAGTTCAGAGTCTGAATATGTGCTAAATTATGCAACTGAATTGGTATCCCCAGCCATTACACTGATGGTCAGATGAAACATTTAACTTTCTCCTAGAAGGAGAGCATACTGAATTCTCCTTGCTAGAGAAGATCACAAATAAGACAGGACCAACTCAGTGCAAATTTTTTCAGCAAAGCAGTCTTTTATTATTTATGAGCATAAGCTAATATATATTTTGAATTATTTTCACAGTAAACACAAAAAATTTTTTTTGAAAAACCCAATTCCTAATAAATGTAAACTTTTAAAAAAATTTTGTTCTTACTTTTTGTATCTAAATCATTAGTAGTATTCATGATTTTCTAGCATAAACATTGAACTCAAAAGAGCAAGTTTCAATTACTATGAGAACATTTAATGAATATTTTTAAAAAACATTTACATTCCAAAGAAATAAAAATGGTTTTCAGTCTAACTCATATATTGAAATATAGTAGGCCTGTGCCATAAAGATCATAATTGTAAAATTTAATTACTTTGTACTTATATCTGCTGATATGTCAAAAGACACTTACTGTTGGTCATAAAATAATTTAATGATGCATATAATGATTTTTGAAGCAATTTGCTTGGAAAAGTAAATTACTATCAAATACAATAAAATTCTATTCAGTTTTTGTAGGTAGTATGACTGCTGAATAACTTTCATTCTAAAGCTACAACCAAAGATAGTTAAGAAGAAAAAAGAATTGATCTAAAGAAAACTTGTTTTCTAATATTTTGTTTCAATTTTATTGTTTATTCAGTGAATATATTTGATGAAGCAATGCATGTTGTTGATGGAACTATTTTTTCAGATTAATGTTTTAGAGGATTATTAAAGAAATACAATGTAGGGGAGAATCCACTGAAGAAGTCACTGCTTAGGAAGAAAATGTTTATCTTCCTTACTCAGGCATCAACAAAGTGAAGTAACTTACTTATATTAAACAGAGGTCTGAATTCTTAAGAGTATCCTCTTAGGAAGTAAGGAAGAAAAGAGAAAGGGAAAGGAGGAAAGGAGAAAGGGAGGATTTTAAAAGTAATAATTTCATACGTTTTTGCCTCTTTTACAGTGTCTACCATAGTACTTTTACATAGTGAATGTTAAATGTATTAGTATCTTACAATGGTTCAAAGAAAATAAGACATTATGACCTAGCACATTGGCTATATCTATAGTTTATTAAAATATGTGATCGCTGTTTGTTACTGTAATACAACTATATCACCAACATATAGCTTAGAATCAGAAGACTAGTTTGGAATAAAGTCTATAATGTTTTGGGAAATATAAAATTACTCTCAGAAACAAAAATAATCAAAAGAGCAAAGATAATGAAGGCCACCACACATAAAGTCTCCTTATGCTTTGATGCTTGCAGATTGTGGGAGGGCAGAAAGTCAGCTCACCTGCCCAGGTTGGTGAAGCAATGATAGGACTTGCCAGGTAAAGAAGTGATATTGATAGCTAGAACTGTGGTGGCAAAGGAACATAACAAAGGACAATTGTCAGCTTCTTATACCAGCCATTGTGTTACAGTGGGTTTTGTTTTTATTTCTTTGTTATTCACAATTATTAATAGTCTTTTGTGTCCATAGTGCTAAACAAGGTAAGTGAGCTGGTATGTTGAGTTAAGATCACTACCTGGGTGAGCAGAATGATTATTACAAAGTCTGACGTATAAAAACAAAGTGAGAATTTGAGAAATCTTAATTTGCACATTCTGGCCCAGGAAATGGAAATGCTAAAATTACCTTATATTATATTTAAATAATTGTTTTGCGTTTCAAAATTTTTTAGTATCATCTCATTTTACTCATAATTCAGAAGTTTTTTACATAGATATTTTTCTATCACAAAAAACCAGAAGGTTTTTAAATCAAAAGGTTTCTGAACAAGTGAGCAGTAGGCAAATAGTGACATTCAAGGATGAAAAAGGAGTGGCATGATCCCAGTGGAGAGATCTCAGTTTGAAAACTTGGGACAGAATCACCCTTAACAATTTTGGGGTCTCAGGTAAGAGTGAAAATAAAGGCCCACATTCGTTATGTTTAATGTTTTAAAAATTATCAATCATGCTAAAAAACTATTAAGTAAAATATATTCTTTTCTCATATGATTACAAATATACCTTTATGATGAAAATAAAAATATTTGTAAAAATTCATTGTTTTAAGATGATTGGAAGTCATCACTGAATGTATTTATAATTGCCCATGTCTGAAGATTCTCTCTAAAGACTGGTGATTTGGGATGAGTAACAAAATAAAGGCATATATAACTAATGAATTTATTTCCTGAAATGATTTTTCTTGACTACATTTCAGCAAAACCATGACTTTAATATTCATGATAAAAGATTTCACATAATTTGTGGCCTAGTGATAGAAATGGCACACTGTGCAATCTTTTTAAGTTATTTCTGTTCTTAGATATTTTTCACTAATTTCAGTTTGAAAAACTTTTAATCTGCTAAAATAGTAGCAACTGGAATTGACAGGAAGACTCAAGGCAATACTAATTTTTGGAAATAAACCATTATTTTACATAGAACATTCAAAACATTGTGACAGGGTCAAATATGACATATTATCACCACAAAAATTATTACATAATATTTTAATTTTATCACAGAATCTTTTTATTATCTATGTTGTAGTTTTTACATTCTCTTAAAGCAATACAGGTTCATAAAATACACTTTAAGTTTTTATACTTTAAAAAAATCCACTGTTGAGATATTGAAAATATGACAAAAATAGTATGTTATGGCTCTATTTGTTCAAATCTTTTAAAATTTTTAAAACTTTTTTTTTTAAAGGTGAGGCAACCCTTGGTTGACCTCACAGATTGCAAAGACCTTGTCAGGTTACAATCTCTTATTTTTTATTTTTTACACCTATACCACCTGGTTTCCCTAGGTGGTCTCCCATCCAAGAACTAACCAGGCCTGACCCTGCTTCTGAGATCAGACAGTATTGGACTTGTTCAGGATGGCATGGCTATAGACTAAATCTTTTTTAAAAATTGAGACTATGTTCATCAGTAACAGCTGAAAAATAATTTTTATAAGTTTTGGATTATTTGCACAAAAATCTTCCACTTTAAAATTATTAAAATAATTTTGTTTTATTTTTTCTAATTTATTTAAATTTGATTGGAATGTCATTTTTGTTGCACTGATTCCATTTAGAAAAATTTTTGGTGTTGATTATATGTGCCTCATCTTTTTTTCTTGATTGGTTTTGTGAGGAATTTTTCAATAAGACAACTATTGGCTCTGTTGAGAGCCAATTTTTTGTTGATTTTCATTTTGTTGATTTTCATTTCATTGATTTATTTTCTTAAGTTTTTTCTGACTCTCTTTGAATAGAAACTTCTATTCTCTTTCTTTGTTCTTGAAATTAACCTTCAGAAAATTGATTTTCAGTTTTTCTTATTTAATACTATAAATTTTTCACTAAAGATAACTTTAACTGCATTTCATACATTTTGACTTGTTGTGTATTATTTTTATATTCAAACATTTCTAATTTCATTTTGATTTTGTCTCTAACCCATACGTTATTTTGAATATACAGTTTCCATACATTGTAGGTTTTCTATTTCCTTTTTATTATTAGTTTCTTTCTATTTCCTTTCTATTATTAGTTTCTTTCTATTTCCTTTCTATTATTAGTTTCTAGCTTAAATCCACTGACATCAAAGATATGTTTTATTTCACTGTTTTGAAATTTATTGATACTTGCTTTTATGCTGTAGTATATGAACAATTTTTGCAACTGTTCCATGTGTGCTTGATAGCAATACATATTGTGTAGTTGTTGGATTCTGTATTTTACATATAAACTACTTAATGTTTTGATATTCTATGTGTTTCTGATCTTTTTGCCTGCTCATTATATCTGACACTGAAGATATTTGCCAAAATTTACTTCTATGTTTGTGGATTTTTAAAAATTTTCTTTCTTATTTTTGTTCTATGCAATTTGAGGCTATATGTATAGCTGTGAATCAGTGTATATCTTCCTATTGAATAGATCTTTTTACAAATTTTTTTATCTGTCAAGGTCACAGTGGCAGTTGTAGCAGAACCCAGAAGAGAAATTTAATCCATAACAAGAATTAACTATTTATTTAGTACTGTCTGTGAATGACAATGGGTCTGCATCTGACCCAAGCAGCTACCATGTAGTCTTGGCCTTAAGAAACATTGGACCCTCCACTAGGGGCATATATTTTGCCAAGAATTTTTCCTATTTTTCATATTAAGTTAAAAAGAACCAAGATAAACTAATCTCAATTATTAACAGTTTAGAAGACATAAGTAAGAAAGTCTTAGTTTAAAAGGTATTTCTTATCCACTTATTAAATGAACCATTTACATTCATGTTTTCTCTTACTCTGGAAAATCAGAGTAGTCATAAAAAAAAAAAAGAAGTGAGCTTTGAATTAACAACTGGCCAATACAGATAAATTGGAAATATAAATATGTATATTAAGTTGTAGATAAATTTGTATCTCCACTATAATTAAATAAATTTGTATCTCCTTTTTACTAGGAGAAATATCTTAAGGATTTTATTCTTTGAAAATTGCACATTGTTTTGATTAAAACAAACCACTCATTCAAATATATTGATCACCTACCTTGTGTGAAACTCTCATTACTGGTTATCTTATGAGCCCATTATCTTCAGGTATAAACAATCCTATTAATTATGTTTATTTTAAGATCACAGAAAGATTGTAGGATGAATTTTACTATCATAAAAGACAAAAAGAAAACACCTAGATATTACAAAATTGACTTGGCAAAAATGTCTTTCCTTTGGAGACAAAAATAGTCTATTTCTTATCCCTAATGGAAAAAAAAGATATCTAGAATGAGAAAAACAGGTGACTCTTAATTACATTTAGATTCTTAGCTGCATGTATAAACAGAGTAAAGAATAGACCCAGCAACACTAGTTATAATGGGCACAGTATTAGAACTAGAACATTGTTTTTTTTTTTTTTTTTTTGGTAGTATCAAAAATATTTAGAAACAAGCAGAAATGCTAAGGTCTATATTTATTAAAAAATCTCTAAATCAGCTAATGGCTGATTGACAACAAATATTGAGTGAAGTAGCACGGAAAGATGACAATTATTAATTTACAGATGGCCTTTTCTCTAGTTGACTGAAACCAATATGACTTTGGGACAGATGCCAGAAGCCATCCCAGAAGGCATGGCAAATCTACTTAAAAATACATTTCAAGGATAATTTATACTGTAAAGGCAACATTAAAAAAATTTAAGATTTATTTTTGTTTCCATGTACCAGCATCATTCTCTCAGAGGGCATTTAAGGTATATCTAAGAGCCAGGATTTAGATAAACAAATTCCACTTAATTTTTTTTTTTTTGAAACTTGCTTGAAGACCGTAACTTAAATAAAGTGAACAAATATATGCAAAGCACATTGCTAAGAGTCTCAGGATAAAAATAAGGTTAAAATACATGGTACCTGTTGCTATGCTCTATTAGCCAAACATTACCAAAGAAAATTGCATAACAGTACAGTTATGCGTACAAGTTCATGGTCTCCAACCACAATCTGGTCCTCAGTGTGACATGACAATCATTTATATTTTTCTTTTCTTGGTTGCTCTTTCCTCCATGGGCAACTCTTATGCATAACAGTTTTCTACATGGTCCCAAAACTATTCCTGCTCTTCATAGGAGGCTACTATGCCTTCTACTTAATGAAGCAGATAGAGGTTCCATCCACATTACCAAACTGCAATATTTTCTTTACGTCATCCCCTTCTTTCTTAATGGAAACATTTATCTTTTCTCTTATCAAGCTATTCTTCCCACTTGTGTCTCGAACCCTCATTTCTCTAATCTCTTATACAACTTAAAATTATTTTCTATTTCCTAAGACATTAACCTCTTCGTCGTTTTCTTATTTTTCTATTTTAAAAGTATTCTCTCTCTAGACACTGCTCTTTTCATAGCCATACTTCCTATATTATCCCTCTAAGGTATTCTTTCCCATTGCTAACATAGTTATCTTTTTAGAAGATAAATATAATCTCATTAAAATCTTTCAATAGCTTCTTATAAGTTAGACAAAGTGTCCATGTTATCTACCATCTTTCTCACCTTTGGTCTCATTGAGCTATTCTGTTTTTCAACATTTCTACACCCTAAATTTAGTTTCTTCTCCTGCTCTTCTGTTTAAGTCTCCTGTTCAGATTCCTTTTGCACCTGCCTATGATTGATAGTGTTTCTCTAAGTATCTGCCTTAGCTTTGTTCTCCTCTTAATCTTTACTGAATTATATCTCTACCTTGATGATTTTAAGAGCCCCAGATATATAAATGTACCTTCTTGAGACACAAATGTATCCAGCACTAAGAGGCTCTAGCGAGTATTCTGTAAACATTTAAGATTCAGTATATGAATTCATTCATTTGCATCTGAACCTCAAAACTTACTCTTCTTCTTGATAGTAATATTATTCATAGCTAAGATCTCTTAAAGACTATCCTAAAAGCTTAATATACATTATTACTATTAGCTGTATTTTCAGTTGAACACAATGAGAGAGAAAAGCATTAAATGGTTTTCCCAAGGTTACAAGACTGGTAAGTGAGCAAATGCTCTTAACCATGACACCTATGGCAAACTACGGTATATGAGTCTTACCTTGACAATTTCTTAGACTAGATTTTCATTATTTTTATTATTTTTTACCTGATTTAGTACAATATCCTTCTAATTGGTCCTCCAAGGACCAATGGCCGATGGAATTACTTTTTTTAGAAAATAAACATGATCTCATTAAAATCTTTCAATGGCTTCTTATGACCCATGACAAAGTACCAGATATTAAACATGAATTAAAAAATTCTTCAAAATAAGTCACCGGCAGTTATGTCTCATCTTCAGCTGATGGCCCTTTGTTTTTGGGGTCTGTTACTTTGCTTCTGTTGTTGCCTCTGTCTGAGTTGTTCTTCCTCTGGTGTGTCTTATTAGAAATCATCTCTGTATTTTCAAAGACTTGGATCAAATGTAAACATCTTGGTCCTAAATCAGATTATTCATTTCTCTTATTTCCATAATACTTTGTACATATTTTTATCATGGTATGTGCTAAATTGTTATATTAACTTGTTAACATATTTCTTTTGCACTAATCTGTTAAACTTTGTTTTGTTTGTGTATATGTTTTCTTCAGCACCAAACACATTGCCTAGCATACAATAGGTATTTAATGTGCTTTTTATATATAGAAAGAAGGAAGGAAATAAGGTAGAAAGGAAGGAAGGAGGAAAAGAAGGAAGACAGAAACTGAATCCTGGAAATATAAATCAATATTCTTAATATTGAAAATGGCAAAATTTGAGCAGGTTATTAAATACACATTTCTAAATATTCAAAAGACAAAATAATAATTGAAATAAAACATGAATTTATTAAAATAAACCAGAATAAAACGAGTTGACATTTACTTTTTTAAACAGGATTAATAGTTTCAGAGAGTTACAAAATAAGTACAGAATGAATTGAGATTCTGTAAGGCATTTGGTCAAGACTACTATTATATCTTTTCTAGTATGGCAGGAAATGCTGGACAAAATAATAGTGTTAAATGGATTCATAACTGATTTAGTTTATCCTATGAAGATTTTGATTTCTACATTTTTTCAGTCTTGTAAGGGATCTTTATTTGCATTTTCTTATAATTTTGTTGTTTTACTTTATTATCATTAACAAATAAAGTTATAGAAGACAAATGTGTCAAATTTGTGAAGTGACGTAAAACTATGGAAGTATGGTACAATACTGGAAAGAACTAAGATTTTAGAATCAGACATATCTGGGATTAAATATCATTGTAACATGTACTTGCTTTGTGGAACTTTAATCTAGCTGACTATAGCTTTTCTTATATATAAAAAGTAATAATACTATCTACTTTGTACAGCTGTTGTGGGATTCATTAGATAGAACTTATAATGTGTACGAAATTTAAATATTAATATATATATCTTAGTTATTATTAGAAGTTTTAATTTTAAAGAATTGTACTCTAAAAATCACTTAGTCCTGAAATTAACAACATCTCATAAACAAGATAATTGTTAATTCCTATGTCTTTGTTTAAATATTAGCTGTTATACAGTGCTCTGACTTATTAGCTATTTATATGAGATCAGGGGTTTTAACTGAGTCCAAACTCATTATGAGTCAACAATGAGGCATGATTGACATATAGAAAGATAACAAATTTAATTTTAGCCTATATAAACAGAAACACGGTGTTTAGAATAATTTGTGAGAAATTTACCCCCCTACACACACACTTTGTTACATTAGTCAGTCCACAGCTGGTGTATCATGTTTCTTTATATGCCAAAAAAGTGTGACTAGAAGCCATGCCATGGGGGAGCCAATTAAAGATGCAGTATTATTCCCACTCCAAGGAATTTTTTGGGAGGCATTATTCCTGTCTATTCATTTTGAAGGAATCATTCTGTGAACTTTATTCACTGTGCCCTGGGATTAAAAAATACAAAAATTTAATTCAGAAAAAATTTTGCTCAATGTTAAAAAACAAACAAACAAACAAACAAACAAAAACCAATCTTCTAACACATAAGAATTTCCAAATACTGTATAATCACCAGTCAGGCCATCCTAGATGAGTTTATTGAACTGACTTTGAGGTGAAGGAGATGAGCACTAAGGTCTAACATGTTTTGAGAGCATGTAAATTTTTGTAACCCTCCAGAGTATGCGTATTTTTTCCTTTGATTTCCTTGTACTTTAAAAAAGATGCATTAGTATATATGTCATATAGCTCTAAGAAGTAGTTGTAGTACAAACTGAGTTTTGCCCTGGATTTATAAAGCTTGAGTTTGATTCTCAGCTCTGTCCCTTGCTAATATGCAAACTTGTCAACTTATTAACCTCTCTGAATTTAGTTTCGCATTTGAAAAATGGGAGATTTAGAGGATATCTGGCAAGATTAAATCCAATAGAATATTTTTAATAAATATTTCTGGCACATATTAATTCTTAATACAGATCTTTGTTTTGCTTTTACCTTAGGTGTTGTGGGTGTATGTGAAAATTAAATTATAACATTGGAAAAAGTTTCTTGCCAAATGATTCATTGACAGGTGGCAAATCAGCAAGAGTCTGTCACATACATTTTAATACCAGGCAGCCTGCTGGAGACAGCTTTGTTTTCATGTCTAATATTTTTGGCCTGAGCAAAGAATCTGAATTTTCAGCTTATTTGAGGCTGACGTTGACTGCGTCAGGTGTGGTCAAAGGCCACATTTTCACACATCATCCCGACCCAGAGAGAAAACACAGAACAAGTTGGCAAGAGTAAATCAAGGCAAAAGCTGTAGAGAAATTTTTTCAATATAGTTGCTCACATTCAAGGGCAGGTGTGGCTTGGGTCACTGCTCTACCATTGACACATGCTATGACGGAGTACATGGCAGTAGTAACAACACTGCAAAAGCTAAGCTCTCTGACAGGCTTGAAACGAAGGCATCTGTTTCCCTTTGGAAAGTGTGAGACAATGTTGTTGATACAGAGGCATTATTTAAATCTGAGACATAAGCATTCTTGAGCTTAGTCAAAATTAAACATGATAATAGGGAATTATTTTATTCTCTTCCCACTGTTTTTTCTCTCAGTTATAGTATAGTGAGTATGAACAAGATTAAATGACTTTGGGGAATAGCTGCCTCTTTATCATTTTTGTGATAAGGTGTTAAGAAGAAGAAGCATAAGATCTTCAAAAGTTGAGCAGAAGATCGAAGATATGAAAATAAAGAATCTTGTGTCATTTTTGTAACAAGCAAAAGTTAATAGTATCTTCTGAAAACTCCCAAGGTTATGCTTAATCTCTGATTGAACTTGAAAAAGCTGTTCATCTCTCTGAGTGCTGTCTTCTCATCTGTGAACTGCAGCTTACTTGTCTGTCTTAGAGTTGTTATTGTGATTGTGAGGTAAATTATGAGCACATAAACACTGCCTAGCTCATATGGTTCTTGGCAACCCAGGATCCCAGAAAAAGAGAGATTCCTTTTTCTAGGATTCTATGTTATGCCTAAATAAAGACATTTGCTCTAGGTGCAACTACCCATACACCCATCAGTGCATCTCAAGGTTAAGGGGACACTCAGATGACCCAACCTGGTTTCACAAGGCATGGAAGCTAGTATGTGATTGACATTCTCACCATGTGAGAGAGCATATTCAGATGATAAAAAGTGCTTTTGTTATCAGACAAAAAGAAAAGTGAGACTGAACAAACAAAGCAGCAAATATGCACTATAACCTTTTATTTTTTAATCTCTTTTGAGTTTTTTATTATCATAAATCTCTTACTTTTTATGCCTTTGACTTTTAAAGCACACATTTTCTAAGAATATCTTTTATCAAAAATAGGAGATTAATCTCATAGGTATACTTTTTTGGGGGAGACCTCAAATGATGCTTTTTTAAAATTTACAGTATATTTGATAGATCTCATACTATTTTTTCCTATTTATTCATTGTCAAGTGTTTTATAACAAATAAGCTATATGAATTGCCTTAGAAACATTTTCTATTCAGTTAGTTTCTGTTCTATTGTTCTTTCTACATTGAGAACTAAATCAGAAATTGATCTGTACAGTTTCTAACACATAGCAAAACATTCTAATAATGCATATCTGTAGAATTATCTTCTTTTACTTTAATCTTTTTGAAAATTTGAGCACATAAATATATGAGAAAATTACAATATCAGAATCTATTGCTAACAGAGTTCTTATTCTGTAACTCTCTCTATATAATCTCTAAGAATGCTTGCCTTGGAGGGGCTATGCAGTTTCCAGAATTCAATGTACCACAACCACAACCACTTCCTTCACTACACCTCTACCACCATCTCTTAAATCACTACTGCCAAAGCTGGTACTTACCACACAAGTGCTTTCTGAAGTCCTAATCTGTGACAAAATGAATAAGAAGAATCAGGTGCATAGAGAGGAGGCAACTTTTTAAGAGCAGCCCTTGCAGAGGAAAAGAACCAGAATCTCATTTTCTGTTTGCTGATCCAAGGACAGATCATGGAGAAAGGATTAAAGACCTATATTTAGAGGGCTGCTTCACCAACCAAATATAATAAAATAGTTCAAAGTTAAAAGCTTTAATTGTGTTTTATTTGCTTTGAAAGTTATTCTTGATTTTTTTTTTTATTTTTTGGTCCATATGTTAAACCTTGATCCTAGTTTACCGTATTTAATTGTTCACCTTTTGGGTAAAGATTTGAGATAGTTGCATTACAAACAACTGGTATAACTTTATTTTAAGTCAGAAACTGATCTCCCCATAATTTCCAATTAAATAAATAATTTAGGATTTAATAATGTTCATGACCTATGTTTGGTTTATTCTTTAGAACATTAAAATATGTAAAGTTAAATTCTTTTACTATAATTAATATGAAAAATAAGTTGTATTTCTATACATTAATAACAAACTATCTGAAGATAAATTAAGAAAACAATACCATTTATAACTGAAATTAGGAAAAGAGAAAACAACAAAAACTACATAAGAATAACTTTAACCAAGAAGGTAGAAGACCTAGACACTTTAAGACACTGATGTCAGAAGTCAAAGAAGACACAAATGCATGACAAGATATTTTATGTTTATGGATTGGAAGACTAACTATTGTTAAAATATCCATACAATCAAAAGAAATCTACAGATTCAGTGTAATTTTTATCAAAATTCTGATGACATTTTTTTCACAGAAATAGAACAAACAATTCTAAAGTTTCTTTGGTACTACAAAAGACCCTAAATAGCCAAACAAGTCTTAAGAAAGAAGGACAAAGCTGGAGACATCATTATCCCTCATTTAAAACTATATTACAAAACTATAATAATCAAAATAGTTTTTGTTGGCATAAAACCAGACAAATAGATCTCTGGAACAGAACAGAAAGCTCAAAAATAAATCCACACATAATGGTCAAATATTACCAGTTGTGCCATGTTTGATTAATTTATGACAAGGGAAACAAAGATATACAATGGGGAAAGGACAGTGTCTTTAATAAATGGTATTGGGAAAATAAGACAGCCACATGCAAAAGAATTAAACTGGATCATTATCTTATACCATAGACAAAAATCAACTAAAAGTGGATTATAGACTTGAATGTAAGACTTGAAACCATAAAACACCTAGAAGAAAACATAAGAGATAAGCTCCTTAGCATTGGTTTTGTCAATGATTTATTGGATTTGAAACCAAAAGCAAGGGCAACAAAAGTAAAAATAAACAAATTGGACTACATCAAACTAAAAGCTTCAGCCCAGCAAAGAAAAACAACAAGATGAAAGGCAACCTGCTGAATGGAAAAAAAATATTTGCAAATATGTGTTTAATAAGGGCATAATTTCTAATATATGTAAAGAACTCATACATAACTCAGTAACAAAAAACAAAATCTGATTAACAAATGGGTAGAGAATCTGAATAGACATTTGCCCAAAAAACATACAGATGACTAACATGTACATGAAAAGATTCTCATACAAGAAATATGGTGAAGTGAGACATGTCCCCAGATCTCTTCCTTTGAAACAACAATAAGCTGAACATCTAAAACTCAACAAAAACCACCCAAACTTCACACCAGCACATCCAAGCATGGGATCTGCACATAATAGCTACCACAGGTCAGAACCCGGGTGTTGGGGAGTGGACTTGGAAAAACAAAGAAGCTGCCTCTTACAGCTGCCAGAGTTCCCTGTAGGAGGAGGGAGGGAGAGGTGCAGAGACTTCCCTGAACAGCCCTGCCTGGGAGAGTAGTGAGCTCCACCTGGCCAGTGGCAGGGCCCAGTCATCAGGGCAGAAAGCAGAGACGCAGGAAGGCAGAGAAACAACAATTGATTTTTACCAGTCATGGTTGCAAAACTGAGAAAGAGCTCAGCTCCCAAACCCCAATCCAGAGGATCCCTCCCTTTATAATCCCCGATACTGAACACTGTGGAACAAACTGAACAAACACTACTGAAATTTTTGCTAAAACTGACAGCGACTGAAACTGAGGTTAGCAAGTATGAATAAATATATACAAGAGAATAAAAAGGCATTATTAAGCCTTTTTATATAAAGCAGGGATCCAAGAGGCTTAGACGTCACCTACTGGAAACCAAAAGAAAAGCACCGTCTTTACTACAGGCAAAAGAGACACCTTTATATAATAAATTTTCTTTCTGGTAAAAAAGCAAATTACCCTTCCATTAATACCCAGGCAGAGAAATAGTCCATTAAACACTGTAAATAACCAAGGTGACAATGTATCTCAGAAAGAAAAAGAAAAATCTCTAGAAAATAAGCTTATAGATATAGAAATATGAAACTTAAAAGACAGAGAATTCAGATTGGTACTTCTAAAAAACTCAGTGAGATCCAAAATGAGTCATATCAACAATTTCAGGAATTGAAAAAACAGCTAGATGATCAGAGCAAGGAAATTGAAACCCTCAAAAAAAGAATCAGTAATATTGAAGACAAAAATCTATAAATAAATCAGAAGGGAGAAGAGAGACCGAAGAATAAAAAATAATGAAGAGAAATACAAGAACTAGCTGATACCATCAAGAGAGGAAACATAAAAATAATGGGCATTATTGAAGGCGAGGAAAAGGAGCAGGGGCAACAAAGCATTTTCAGACTAATAATTGATGAAAATTTCCCAAATCTAAGGAAAGAGCTGGAGCTTGGAATTCAAGAAGTCAACAGAATGTTCAATTATCTCAGCCCAAAAAGGCCTTCACCAAGACACATTATATTAAAATTATCAAAAATCAATGACAAAGATAGAATTCCCAGGGCAGCCAGGGTGAATAAGATGGTAACTTATAAAAGAAAACCTTTATTGAACTTCTCAACACAGACCTTACAAACCAGTAAGGAGTGGAATCAAATATTCAAAGTATTAAGTGAAATGAACTGCCAGCCTAGAAAAATGCATCTAGCTAAGCTCTCCTTTAGATATGAAGGAGAAATTAAGACTTTTCCAGACATACAAAAATTGAGGGAATTCTTCACTATGAGGCCTGCACTACAGGAAATACTGAAAGAGGTCAGCTCATCTAAAACAAAATGACCAATAATAATAATAATAATAATTAGGAATAAGGTGACTATGAGGCAAACAGAAGCAGAGGAGTGCAAACCTTACTAAGAACAGGCATTATAAGCTTAAATATTAAGAAGAGAATTCCTATAGCATGATGGTAATGAATGTTCAGCATACATAGGGACAAATTGAGACAATAATGACTGAAAAGGGGAGGAATCAAAGATCTAAATTCACAAAGGGGAATAGACATAAGCCATGCGTAAAAGAAAATGGATGACTGTATATACATAACTATTCTTTACATATACATAATGGTAACCACACTCCAAATATTCAGAACTAAAGTTTATAACATAAAACAAGAAGGACCAGAGGGAAAGCTCACAAAAGCCAACCAAAAAAAAAGGAAAACAGAAACACAAGAACAAAGGAATCAGAAAGCAAAAGATAAAATGGCTATAAGAAGACCTCATATTTCAATAATCATCCTAAATGTTAATGGACTGAACTCATAAATGAAAAAGTCACAGAGTTGCTGAATAGATCACAAAACAAAATTCAACCATATACTGCCTCCAGGAGACACATATCAGCTTCAATGACAAATGTAGACTCATTGTGAAAGAATGAAAAATGATATTTCAAGCAAATGACATTCAAAGAAAAGCAGAAGTAGTGGTACTAATATCGGATGAAATAGACTTCAAAATCAAAAAGGTAAAGAAAGATACTGAGGAACACTTCCTAATGATAAAGGGAATCATGCTCAAAGAAGACACAACATTTATTAATATCTATTCTTCCAATCAGAAAGCCCCAAAATATGTAAAGCAATTACTAACAGAACTAAAGGAAGAAACACTATCATAGTAGTAAATACCCCACTGTTGGATATGGACTGATCCTCCAAATAGAAAATCAATAAGGAATTACATCCTTAAATGACACATCAGATTAATTGGATATAATTGATATTTACAGACCCTTCCATCCCAAAACAGCTGCTTATACATTGTTATCTAGTGAATATGGAACATTCTCAAGGATCAATCACATACTGGGACACAGAGATAGCCTCAATGAATATAAGAGGGTTGAAATCATACCAACCATATTCTCTGATCATAATGCTTTGAAACTAGAGATCAACTGCAGAAAGAAATCAGGAAGAACAAAACATACATGGACATTAAACAACATGCTACTAAAGAATAACTGGGTCAGAGAAGAAATAAAAAGAGTTCAAGGGATACATAGAAATGAATGATAATGATAGTACAACATATCCAAACTTTGAGACATGGCAAAAGCGGTTATAAGAAGTAATTTCAAATGATTACAGGTCTATCTCTAAAAACAAGAATGAACCCAAATAAACAACCTAATACTTCATCTTAATAAACTAAAAAAAGGAAGGACAAATGAAGCTTAAAGTCAGCAGAAGGAAAGAAATCATCAAAATTAGTGCAGAAATAAATGAAATTGAAAACAAACAAAAATAGCAAAAATAAATGTAACAAAGAACTTGTTCGTTGAGGAGGTTAATAAAATTGACAAACCCCTGGCTAGACTCACTAAAGAAAAAAGAGAAAGGGCACAAATAAACAAAATCAGGAATGAAACAGTGGAAATTATGAATGACATTGCAGAAATACAAAGGATCATGGAAGAATACTATGAAAAAGTATATAACACCAAATTTAACCTAGAAGAAATGAAACAGTGCTTAAAAAAACACAACCTCCTAAACTGAATCAAGAACTAAATCTAAACAGACTCATCAGCAATATGGAAGTTGAAACAATCATCAAACTCTACCAAAAAGTAAAAGTTCAAGACCAGATGGCTTCACCAGTAAATTCTACCAAACATTCAAAGATTTCTTACCTTTTCTCCTCAAACTCTGCCAAAACATTGAAGAGGAAGCAAAATTTTCAACTCATTTTATGAGTCCAATATTACTCTGATACCAAAATCTGGCAAGGATAACACACAAAAAAAGAAAATTACAGAGCATTATCTCTCATGAACACTAATGCAAAAATTCTAAATAAGATACTAGCCTACTGAATACAGCAACATATTGAAAAGACTATACACCACGATCAAAGTGGTCTTCATCCCAGTGGTACAGGAATGTTTTGGCATATGCAAATCGATTAATGAGCTATACCACATAAACTAATTTAAAAAATGAAATTATATAATCATATTAATAGATGCAGAAAAAGCATTTGACGAGATATAGCATCCATTTATGTTCAAAATCGGTATACAAAAAAAGTACCTTAACATAATAAAGGCCATCTATGACAAACCCTCAGCCAACATTATACTTAATGGTGAAAAACTAAAAACTTTCTCTCTAAAATCAGGAAAAAGACAAGGCTGTCCACTGTTGCCATTCATATTCAATATAGCATTGGAGGTCCCAGCAAGTGGAATCAGACAAGAGAAAGCTATAAAAGACATCCAAATAGGAAATGAAGAATTCAAACTGTCACTATTTGCAAATGACATGATCTTCTACATAGAAAATCCTAAAGACTCCACAAGAACACTACTGGAAACAATAAGCAAATACATTAAAGTTTCTGAATACAAAATCAGTGTTCAAAAATCTATAGCATTAACAAATGGAAATGTTAATTTCAGAAAATGAATGTCAGAAAATGAAATGGAAAAAAATTCCATTTGCAATTGCAACAAAAAGAATAAAATACCTAGGAATAAATTTATCGAAACATCTGAAGGACCTATATAATAAAAACTATAAGACTCTATTTAAAAAAATCAAAGAAGATACAAAGAAATGGAAAGATATTTTATGTTCTTGGATTGGAAGAATCAACATAGTTAAAATGATCATATTGCCTAAAGCATTATACAAATTTAATGCAATCCCCATCAAAATCCCATCGGCATTTTTTAAAGAAATCGAAGAAAAAATAATCAGATTTGTATAGAAGCACAAAAGACCCCAAATTGCCAAAGCCACCCTGAGGAAGAAGAACAAAGCTGGAGGTATCATTCTGCCTGACTTCAAATTATACTACAAAGTGACAGTAATCAAAATGGCATGGTGTTGGCAGAAAAACAGACATACAGAGCAGTGGAACAGAATCGAGTGTCCAGAAATAAACCCATATTTACAAGGACAAATAATTTTCAACAAAAAAGCCAAAAACATACAATGGAGAAAGGAAGGCTTCTTCAATAAATGGTGCTAGGAAAACTGGAAAGCCACCTGCAAAAGAATGAAACTAGACAGTTGTCTATCACCACACACCAAAATTAACTCAAAATGGATTAAGGACCTGAATATAAGAACGATAACAATAAAATGCGTAGAAGAAAACATAGGAATGAAACTCAAAGCCCTTGGACTTAAAGAGGATTTTATAACTTTTACCTCAAAGGCAAGAGAAGTAAAGGCAAAATTAATGAATGGGACTACATGAAACTAAAAAGTTTCTGTTCAGCAAAAGAAATTGTCAACAAGGTAAAGAGACAACCACCTGAATGGGAAAATACATTTGCAAGTAAAGCCTCCGATAATGACCTAAAATCCAAAATATACAAAGAACTCATACAACTCAATAACAATAAAAACAAACAAACAAACAAACAATCCAACCAGAAAATGGGTTGAGGACCTGAATAGACACTTCTCCTTCGAGGACATACAAATGGCCAAAAAATACTTGAAAAGATGCTCAACATTGTTAGCTATTAGGAAAATGCAAATCCAAACCACAACAAGATACGATCTCGCACATGTTAGAATAGCTATAATCAACAGGACAAGTAATAACAAATGCTGGAGAGGATGAGGAGAAAAAGGAACCCTCATACACTGCTGGTAGAACTGCAAATTGGTATAGCCACTATGGAAAACAGTATGGAGGTTCCTCAAAAAAGTAAGAATTGATCTATTATATGATTCAGAATCCCTTTACTGGATATTTACCCTAAAGACTTAAAAAGTCATATCTGAAAAGGTATTTGCATGTTGATGTTCATAGCAGCATTATTCACAGTGGCCAGGACATGGAAACAACCAAAATGTTCTACTGTGTAGATGATTGACTAAAGAAGCTGTAGTACATATATACAATGCAGTATTACTCAGTCATAAGAAGAGATGAAATACTGCCATTTGTGACAACATAAATAGACCTCGAGATAATTATGCTAAGCGAAATAAGCCAGACAGAAAAAGTTGAAGATCACATGATATCACTTATATGTGGGATATAAACATAAAAGCAGCAAAGGAACAGGACAAACAAATAGAGATTCAGGGACATGGACTATAGTGGTTACCAGAAGGTAGTGGGTGGGGAAAGTGGGGAGATAGACAGGATAAAGGGGTCAAATATTTGGTCACAAAGAAATCTATTTATGAGAGGTGAATATACAGTGGAAAAATATATATGCCTTACTGTTAAAGTGTATAGGTGAAACTTGTTGGATTTCATTAACCAAAGTCACCATGATAAACAAATAGACAAATTAATTAATTAATTTTAAAAAAAGAAAAAAGAAAAGGTGCTCCACATCACTAACCATCATGTAAATTTAAATCATTGAGGGATATCACCTCACACCTGGTAGATTGGCTATTATAAAAAGACAAGAAATAACAAGTGAAAATATGAAAAAGGGAACACTTGTGTGTCATTGGTGAAAATGTAAATTAATTCTGTCACTCTAGAAAACCTTTTGGAAATTCTGTAAAAAATTAAAAATAGAACTTGATCACTTAATAAGGTGGTGTCTGCCAGTTTCTCCATTATAAAGTTAAATTCTTTTTCCCTTTGTATACTTTATTTTGTAAATAGTTTTATATTTTTTAGTTACAAGTTCACAGAAGTAATGAGAAGAAACAGAGGTCTTCCATGTATCCCCTGCCACCCACACATGCATAGCTTCCCCAATTATCAACACCCCCCAAATCCCCAATGCTGGTTCTTTTATTACAATCAATAAATCAAATACAATGACTCATTATTAATTCGTACTTTACATTAGGGCATACTCTTGGTGTTACACATTCTATGCATTTAGAAAAATATACAATCATATGTATCCATCATTATAGTACTATACAGAATATTTCCACTGTCCTAAAAATTCTGATGTACTCTGCCAATTCAGCCCTACTTCTCAACCTCTGACAACTGCTGTACTGTCTCTATAGTTTTATATTTTTCAAAATATCATATAGTTTGTTCTTTCTTCTTTGGAAATGAGTTACTAAATCCTGTTCACATTTAAGAAAAGACTTAAGCTCCACCTCCTGAAAAGGGCATTATCTACATAACATTATACAAAATACATCTACAAAGATAATTGTCCCTCCTCTCCTTATTATTTATTTATTCATTAATTCATATTCATGTGAGCTCATGAATATTTATAGTATCACATGAGGTAAGATCCAACACAACATTTAAAACAATGCATTGCTCAAATTGTTCTAGTTTTTCCAGTGGGAGTTCTTTCAAGTTGGCTTCAGTTTCTCTTGGACAAGTCTGATTCTTTCTTCCTTGTTACAGAATATATTTTAAAATATACCTATAAACTAGTGACTTAAATATGAAACAAAAGGGTTACTATTTCATAAAACTTGCATTATATGTCAGGCACTGAACTTATAGTTTTTCTTTTAATCTTAAATAATAAAACTGTAAAAGAGAAATTATATTCAGTTGTAGATTAAGAAACGAGGATGCATTGTCTTTGTGTAATTTTATCAGAGCCAGATAACTAATAAATAATAAATTTAGAATTTAAATATAATGGGTTTTCAAACTTCCCCTGTCTTTGATGAGCTTGAGAGTTTTGAAGAGTACTGGTGGATATTTTCAGCATATTCCTAAATTGAAATTTGTCTAATGTGTTCATTATGATTACAGTCATTGGTTTTTGTGAAGAAAATTACAGAGATAAAGTACATTTTTGCTGCATCATATTAAGTATACATACTATCAATATAACATTGATATTGACATTTACCTCGATCTCCTACATGATAGAATTCGTCAGGTTTCTCCACTCTAAAGTAACTCTATATCTTTTTCTCCTCTTCCCATTTTGTACTTCTTAGAAGGAAATTATTATAATATCATGCAGAATAGTTTCATTGTTCTAAAAACATCCACTGTGTTTTATATAAATAACCCTACCCTTGAGCCTCTGGAAACATGTTTATCACTACATGTTTTATGATTTTGTATTTTACATTAAGTTCTGTGATCTATCTTGTGTTTATTTTGTGAAAACCATAAGGTCTGCGTCTAGATTTATTTCTTGCATAAGGAGGCTCAGTTATTCCAGCACCAACTGTTGAAAAGGAACAAAGACTGTCTTTGTTCCTTTGTCAAAGATGAATTGCCTATATTTGTGTGAGTCTATTTCTGGCCTCTCTATTTTGTTCCATTGATCAATATATCTATTCTTCAACCAACACTACAATGACTGATTACTTTAGCTTTATAGTAAATTTTAAGATGAGGTAGCATGATTCCTACAACTTCATTCTTCTTTTTTAGAATTTTGATGGCTTCTAGGTCTTTTGCTTTTCCATATAAACTTTAGAAACTCTTTGTCTGTATCTACATATTGGGTGCCAGGATTTTGATGGAAGTTGTGTTTAATCCATACATAAACTTGGGAAGAATTGGCATTTTAACAATATTGAGTCTCCAATTCAAGAACACAAAATATTTATTTATTAGATCTTCTTCAATGTCTTTTATCAGAATTTTATAGTTTTCTGCATATAGACCTTATACATATTTTCTTAGATTTATACATGTTTTTAATTTTTTGGATGTTATGATATGTTGAATTATTTTAATTTGTAAATTTTAATTATTCAATATTGATTTATAGGAAAGCTACTGATTTTTGCACATTAACTTTATACTCTGCCACACTACTATAGTTGCTTGTAAGTTTCAGGAATTTTTATATTGATTATTTGAGATCTTTCCTATAAACAAACCTGACATTTATGAACAGAAACGGTTTTGCTTCTCCTTTTTTTGATCTGTGTGTGTGTGTGTGTGTGTGTGTGTGTGTGTGTGTGTGTGTGTGTAATTTTCTTGTCTTATTGCATTAGCTAGGATTTTCAGGATGATTTTAAATAAGAGTGGTGAGAGAGGTCATCTTTGAGATCAGGCCATCTTGCTTTAGGAGGAAAGAATCTCAGCATTAGGTATGATAGATGTGGGGTTTTTTTGCCAATGTTCTTTACAAGCTTGAGTTAAGTTCTCCTTCTATTCTTAATTTATTTGTAGTTTTAATAATGATTGAGTTTTGAATTTTATGAAATGATTTTTCTGCACAAATAATATTATACTATGATTTTTCTGTTTTAGAATGTTGATGTATTAGATAATTTTTATTGATTTTCAAATGTTGAACCAGCTTTGCATACCTGGAATAAATACTTCTTGGTCATAGTGCATAATTATTTCCATAAATTGTTGTATTTGATTGCTAATATTTATTGAAGATTTTTGCATCGATATTCATGACAAATATTGATATTGTTTTTCTTTCTTGCAATGTCTTTATCTTTTAGTTATTACAGTAATGTTAACCTTATAAATTGAGTTAAGTAGTATTCCCTTTGCTTTCATTTTCTGAAAGAGATCACAGAAACTGAAACTGGTATATTTTCTTCCTTACATGATGGCTATAATTCACCAGTGAACCATATAGACATTACATTTCCTTTTTTGGAAAGTTATTGATCACTGTTTAGATTTCTTTAATGTTTATAGGGCTATTCAGATTTTTTATTTCTCTTTTTATGAGTATTGGTAGTTTATGTTATTTAAAGACTTGGTCCCAGTTGGATGTTGTTGTTTTATTCATTTAAAATCTGCGGTTTCAAATCATTTACATCTAAAGTAATTATTGATGTAGTTTAGTTTATATTTGTCATGTTTCCATTTTGTATTCATTGCATTTGGTTTTTGTGTCTTTTTCTTCTCTTTTTTTGTCTTCTGCTTTAATTAAGTGTTTTGTGGTTTTTTAAATCTCATCTCTTAGTGTGTGTGTGTGTGTATAATGTGTGTGTGTATACTTATTTTTATTTTTTTTTAAATAGTTGTAATTCTCATTTATTAAAATCTCAAATTAGTTGGGGTGAAAAAGGAGAGGTAGATTTTCCCTCTCCAAATTTTCTGTCAGGTAACACATGGGTTTTTAATATAAACCCATTCCATGATCCTACCTATAAACTTGCAATGTAAAGAAGGGAATAAAAAGAAGGAAAAAATTTAGAATTCTGTCTGTGGTGGCAACAATAGCACCTTGTGTCTAAAGGCAGGGATACTAGCAGTACTATACAATGTACAGGAATAGCAGTGTTTCAATGATGGTGACATAGAAATTCTAATGGAATGTTAGCAGTGAAGAAGTATAAGGTTTCATATACATACTGGAAGTTATCCTGGAAGCTGTGGTGGTATCTAGTCATTAGTTCATCCATTCTAGTGGTAGTAGTAGCAGTGACATTTTCACCAGATTCAACTGATGACATGATTTCAACTGAAGTTTCTGTTTCTTGGCTTTTTTTTTTCTTTTGGTCTGTTTTCAGACTTGCTTCTTCAGACTTTGTATTGAGTCTGTGAGATTTCTGGTTTTCTTTAGTTACCAAAGTAACTCAAGCAGAACACTGACTATAACAGATGGAAGCAGAATTTAAAAATAAAATTTTATCCAGTGAAATTTCCAAAACAAACAAGGAGAAAAAGTTTCAGTTATGCTTCTTAGTTACTTTATATTGATTTTTACAAGAACTCCTTCAATTAATTGCCCCTATACTAATTATAAAGTTTGAACAGCACAATATTAAACTATTTTCGATAGTTTTGCCTACCTAGACTGGGAACTCTGGTGATCATTCAGCATTAACAAGTCTGTGTTTATAGGTTTAGAATGGGCAAAATTTGGTAGAATATACCTCTGAGTAAACATAAAATATAAGATGTCCAGTAGAGTTTCAGGCACAAAGGAACTTAATAAATGTTGACTGTCAACATATGTAGGCTAAAGAAAAAAATTAAAACAGAATACATAGGCATTTAATGGTGGGAAATTATGTTAGTATGTTTTAAATATACAAAAGGCACTTTTAAAAATATGTAATATGTCCTCTACTATTTAAGATTTATTTCAAACTTCCCTTCAGCTCTCTAGTGAGTATTAACTGTGTTCTTATTGTCAACCACTTCTTAGTCCTTGTCATTATAGATTCAACAGCTGCAAAGGTGAAATGTTTTGACAACTAGTGAACGTCATATATTTTCTACTGTGGATCAGCAAGGATTTTTTTAGCTTCATTGGTTCTGTAACTGAGTTATATTTGGAAGTTTCCCAGTATGGTGCAAAAGCCTCATAGAGAGAGGAAGTTTATAAACTGCAGTTCTACAAGAAGAAAAAAGGCCATCTGCTCATCCTGAGTGATTCTTCTTTGAGCTTTTGTTATTTCCCAGCTAGGCCTTTCAAGCTTTCTATTTATAAATTTATCTTTAGTATACTGAGTGGTGATAAAGATTTGAATTGGCCAGCATATTTTCATTCAACATGCTAAAGAGAAGTCATTTAAAAACTGAGATAACATATCAGGAGGAAAAAAAAAAACCTGACAATAAGAGATGAGGGAAAAGGAGCATCCTTGACTGGATTCTGATAGTCACATTTTAACCTATTCACTTTACTGAAAATATGTTCTCATATCTCTGTCTGGTTTATACAAAAAAATCTATAAAATTTATAAGTTAAAAGAACTGTTACAATGTTTCCATATCTGTAACATTTTGAACTTTCAGTAAAGTTCTACAGAAAATTATAATTTTTTCTCTTAAAGGACATTAAAAAATAATGCGTGAAGACCTTTTTAAAAATATTTAGTCAATTATTTTTAGACTTATTTTATGACCCAGTTATATATTAATAAAATAAATAGAAAAATTATATTACATAATTACTAAAAGTTATTCATTATTAACTATAGTAGTCAGCTTTAGAAGGCAACCAATTTAATAGAAAAGATTATTTGTAAAATATATTATAGAGGTTTCCATTTCATTGACAGCTGTGGTAACATTTGCAAACCCTAAAATTGAATTATGCCAGCTCTGCCTACACATTTGAAATGATCTATGGGAAGGTTAGTTCATGGGTGACAATTTTCTTTCCAATACTGTATGGAGTAATATCAGGTGCCACCTTCTATTAAATTTGTTTTCCTAGTTAAAGAGTGAATCCTATTGTCTACTCTTCAACTTAGAATGGGAAAAAATTTTTTTACTTAGGTAGGTCAGTTAATATTACTTATTATTCACCAGGCAGCGCTCTATGTATTTCACATATATTAACTCATTTTCTCCTCACAATAGCCCTAGAGAATAGATTCTGTAATTATTCTCACTTTACAGATGTGAAAATTGAGGTAAAAGAAGCAAAATAATTTGACCAAATTTTCAATGTATGTGGCAGAGAAAGGATTTGATTTCCAGAATCTGTATCCTTGACCACTGTATTTCAATTGCCTCTATTTTAAAAATTAACCTTGTGAGAATTTCATTCAATTTTGATTTGTCTCAAATACAGTACCATGTTTTTGTCCAAGAATATTATTTACTATATTTTGATCTCAATTCACCTTTGTAACTGATTCACAGTTTTGTGACACTCCACATTAGTGGGAGGCACAATATAGTCAATCCTAGGGCTTTGCTATTAAAGCAAAAGATCAATGCATCATCTTGGAATGTATGTGGCTGTGTGTGACAGAGAGCCACAAATGACTCGATTAAACAAGGTGCTTACTTCTTACTCATAAAAAAGATAAATGGAGATTGGCAGTCTAGCTCTGGTATGATGAATTCACAAAATCATCAAGAAACTTTCTAGGCTGCTACTCTGTTTTCCTAGCAAGTGGCTTTTATCTCATGCTCCAGAGTGTTGCTCAGGTTCTAGCCACCACTAGCAAAAGAATAGTGGGGGAAAAAAATCAATAAAGGGGATTTACTGGGAGCTCTACACTTCACTTCCTTTTACATTCTCTTGGTCAAAAATTAATCAGATGGACACATCTAGCTTCAAGGGATCCTGGAAAATGTATTTTTTTATTTACACAGCTATGTACCCAGTTAGAACTGGAGGTTTTATTAACAAGAGAGAGCAAATAGAGAACAGGTATTAAGGAATGTCTAGTAATTTCTGCCACATCCAGAACAGAACTCTGAATTTTCATTTGTACCTTGGGAAATGGTGAATTCTACAACCTTCCTTAATAACTAAATTCATTAACTTAGCATTCTCTTCTTTTAAGTATAATCAATTCCATTGGTTACACCTCCAACATTCTACTTCTTAAAGCTTTATGCAGTTGAAAGACAATTCAAGGCACAACCATCAGTATGACTACTATTATTCTCCCTCCTATCATTTTCCCTTCCAGTCTTTCCACTATGTTTTTGAATGAGAGAAACTTAATTTTTTTGTCAGTGATTTCTGCTTCCTCCTCTTCCTGAAGCTTACATTGCCTTGAAATCAAAACATTTCTTAAAGAACTTTCCCATGAAAGGCCACTATTTCTCTTTCCACTGATTCACAGAGAAGAGAAGAAGTTGAAATATTCCTTACGTGCATTCATTCCTTTGTATTGTCAGATGACTATACCTCGCAGTCCACAAAGCCCATTGCTGTGCCCTACTCACTATACAGGAAGCTCCCCACCTTCTTCACTGATATTATCTAGCAGTAACTCACTCTCCTGGCTCCTCACTTTTCTCCTCTCTATTATGTCTCCAGAGTGCCTTCTTGCTTGTCATAGGTTTTTAAACATTGAGACATTGGAATGGCGTTAAACTAGGAAGTTGCTGGACAACATTGTAATTTGGAAAAGAAGTGTGACTTAAGTAAGTCTTGATATACACTTTTTAAAATAGGTTCAAAAAGTTGCATGCTCTACCCTGTCAATCTGTAAAAAATGCATTTATTCTTTAACAAAAGGACAATACTTAATTTTGTGAGAACAAAAATTATATACCCTCAGAAACTTTGAAGTTGGATACCATTTCACTAAGAACAGAACAGCCTACACTTACATGAATGATCTGAGTCTCTGATACATAGAAGCAGTCTTGCAGAGCTCTGGATAAGGAATTTCCAGACACAGGATTTCATATTTATCTGAACATTATATTTTTCAACAAAACACAACCCTGAATCTACTTTGCACCCAGAGGAACAATACTAACATTTTTACACATAGATCTGCTTTACTTTGAACCAAATACTGCTTTAAGAAATGATCTAAACTCCTCACTTCTCTACTCCCATCCTCCAATTCTATAATAACCTTATTTATTTTTTTGTTTGAGGAGAGGCATTTCATTTTTTTTGTAGGGATTCTTCTCTTATTGTAATAAACCCTAATTTTTTAAAACTATAGGTTGGTCTCAGGAGTCCTCAGATAGGCTATTATAAGCCCTACCAGGATGCTAAAAATCCTGAGGTTAATAAGGTATCATAGATTTTTGAGCTAATTCTATTTATTTAGACTAAGACCCCAAGGAGTTAAAGCTAATAATCTGGCAAGTCTCAGTGTGAGTAAAGGTTTCCAGGCAAAAACTGTAAACACAGAGGAAGGAAATTATAGTGGTAAGTACTTAACTCTAGCCATTAAAATTTATGCCATTGGTTGTTTCTTAATCTCTTAAATTTTATTCTTCTTCTCTATAAAGTGGGAAATAACACATAGTATTTTTGTAAGGATAGAATGTAATTTAGCTATCAAAGGCTTGGCATATGTTGCACTCTCAATGAGTGGTAAGTGTTATTGTTTAGTACAGTGCACTTCATTTATAGTCAAAGAGATTTGGACTCAAATCTCCATGTTTCTATTTATAGCTTTTAAAATATATTAGGCAGTTTACTCTATCTCTCATGGCCTCATATGAAAAACGAGAATAAGAATATAAACTTGACAGACTTGTGTTATTAAGTATTATAACATAATAAACATGTCCAGTATAGTATCTGGTAAACAGTAAGCATTCCATTAATATCAGATTTTTTTCTCCCTACCCTTGTTTTATAATTATGCTTTGAGAAAATTGAATAGAGTATGAAGAGGGTAATATTTCAGTTAATATGCGTATGTCACATGAGTAGGTCAGTTTCTCCTGCTTTTTTCCATGTAGTATGTCCTAGCTATCATCTGGGGCAGGTACTATTCCTATAACTGAGCAGTGATATGTGTATGCACACCCTTCTTGACCCGGTGTCCATCAGAAAAGTATTTCTGAGTCTTCTGATAACTATACACATGCGTGTATGTTGGGGGTAATAGTGATAGTGATATTCTCCTAGTAATTTCAGACATCAGTTAATCTCTATTCCACAAAGCAAGGACAGATAAATTAGCCATTAGAAATGTTTAAATGGCTTTTTACTCAGGGGTTGTGGTAATAAATATAAATTGCAGAAACACAGATAGAAGACTGGATATAGTGCCCTAGTCCAACTATTTTTGCCCTTTGCACCAGCCCTATGAATATTCTTTCTCTTTTTAGATCCTTTGTTTCATATATTCTAACTTCCTCTGGTACGAGTGACCTAAGACTCCTTTCAGAATTTACAGTCTCAGATGCTCTCTGTTTTATACAAAATCTGGCATTTTCTGTGTGTAAAGAAATTGTGTGAAAAGTAATTTAATATATCTTGAAATTAAAATTTATTGTTATAAGTTGGAGCTAAAGTATCAACATCCTTCTTGCAACCAGAAATCTTATTTATTTTTGTGCTTGAAAGTTTCCTTTTTATTCTTAGTTTTTTTTTTTGTTTTTTGTTTTTGCTTTGTTTTTGAAGCTAGTATGCTCTTTAAAAAGCAAGAAAACAAACAAGGACATAGGCCACTGATCATTTTAGGTCATTCATTCCTAATTTGTGGAGGCAGTTTCAATTCCAAGGTATCTTTTAGATACTAAAGAAATTAAGAATAATTTGAGAAAAAAAAGATCATGTTATTATATTCTATAAAATAGCCACTCTGATTCAGAATAATAGAAGAAATGTCTGCAAGTGGGGTTTTGTTCAGTTATTTCAAAGTATGAAGTGTTTAGTTTATGAAACATCTTCATTTTATACTATAGTCTGTGTGATTATTTTCCAAGGAACCATTCTTCAGAATTTTAAGTATTCTAGAAATATTTATATAAGCAATCCTTACCCAGGAACATACTAGAGACACTTCCAGTCTAAGATGCCTTTATTTTTATTTTTTTAAAATAATTTTATAATGTTGAAGTTTCAAGTTCAAATGGTACAAAGGGATAGACCTTAGAAATTCCTCACTCCTTGTTTCTCAACATGAGCAGTTACTAGATCAGAATCTTACATATCTTTGGGGACCACTTTAAACTTAATTCATGGCCCCAGATTCTTCAGAAAATCCAAATAAATTTAAAGTTTGGTTGCAAACTCATATTAAACCTAATGAAAATTTATATCCTCAGGGAAGTTTTTTTTTTTCACTCTGAAATCCACACCAAGGCTTTAGTTCTTTGGTGGGTGGCTGATGTTTTCTTCCCCACTCCCCTGCAAACTTTTGTGTTACTAGCTTTATGAAGGAAAAAAGCTAGAAGAGATGAATTATTCTAGTAAGTTTCAATCATAGAATGTGTCTTTTTATTTTTCTTTACTTTTAAGATCCATAAGATGAGAAAAAACTAAACTTGACTTTATCTGGTTCAACCAATGGGTTTTAAGTGTACATTGACTCTACTACTTTAATTCTGTGTCCTCACCATTGTTCTTAGTTTAAATTCCTTTTTTAGCTCATAAATTCATGCAATAAGATTTGTTTACAGATATTTCTCTAGTAATAAACACACACATATGTGTATGTACATACATATGTATGTATATGTATATATAGTCAGGAGAAGAGATGTATCCATTTCTGCACTCTAGATTGCTGGAAATGAAAATTTTCCCTATTAATTCTTGAACCTTGCAACTATTCATAGAGAAGTCTTTACAGGAGCAAGTTTTGGAAAAAAGCAACTTGCTTGATTCATTGAGTAGAATTAAGAGTAATTTTATGGTATAAT
This sequence comes from Macroglossus sobrinus, assembly GCA_004027375.1. NCBI lineage: Eukaryota > Metazoa > Chordata > Mammalia > Chiroptera > Pteropodidae > Macroglossus > Macroglossus sobrinus. The sequence continues at coordinate 215,971 of PVKZ01000682.1, read as the reverse complement.
AGCATTGCTTTTCTGTGTGTGGAAGGAAAGGAAATAATTCTTTACCCTTTTTATATCACCTTATCCTTTCTTTTTTTTCTTCCTTGCTCTTTTCTTTGCCTAAAGATTAAATTTTAGTCTATACTATATTTCTCCACTTTTGAAGGCTGTTATTCAGTGACTTCTATTTTAGAATATTTATAGATTATTATTGGCTCAAAATCTTTCTGTTTAATCTTTTACTCTTGACACACATTTTAGCATTAAATTCATAATAACTCTCAATTTTAATTCACATTACTATTGGTTTATGCTTAGTTTTTGAATAGCCTATGATAGCAAAGATGATAAAATCAATTTTACAGGTGCAGTTTTTGCTTTCAAATATGTTGTAATGTTATGTTTAAAAGCAACTTATTATCAGGTTATATAAATTTTAATTTAATTTTAAGAAAAATAAATGTACATTGAAGAAATTTATAGGAAACATTAAGAAGGAATAAAAATATCTGGTAAGACTCAACCTAAAGTATTAGTAAATTTTTGTTTTATATGTTTCTTATTTTTAAACAAATTTTTATTTAAATGTTGAAATCATTTAGTATATATCATTTTTTTGCTTGCTTTAAAATAAAGATACAGTGTTATTAAATATTTTTCACAGTCCTGGTTTAATTGTTGCAGTGTCTGCTATTACATGTATGTAATTCCTAGTTTCTTTTAGCTAAATTTTTCTTGTCAGAGATTTACAAATGAGTATTTTAGGTACTCCTGATGTAATAATATTTTGTACTTAAATAATTTGCACATCTTTATTTCTTGAGAATAAATATTTAGAAGTAGAATTCCTGGGTCAAAGGAAATTTTAAAGTTTAATGTTATACCTGTAAATATTCCCCAGAAGTGTAGCAAAATACACATTTTCTTAAATATGTACTAGTAACAATGGATATTAAGATTAAAAATTATCCTCTACTAAACTAACTGTGGGTGTTATTACCAAAGTACATTATTTCAATAATTTACCCAAACAAGAAACTGTGGCAGAAGTTCCAAACCTACTTCATAATATCACTTCCAAAGGCTCTGAGAACACTTCATGATACAATCTTTTGTTTAAGATATACAGCATTTGAAAGAACAGTTCTCATCTTTTTAACTCTCTTTGCTTCTTTCCTGCTCTTGTGTGCATTTTTCAAATGTATTCAACCATCATTATAGAGCCCTTATTCATTCTATTTGTCTGGACTTCAGCAGTTTGAAAAGTTCAAAATGTTTGATATAAACAAATTTTTTTCATAAGTATTTTAATATAATTTTCATCATTTCAGTACAGTTTTGTTTACTTATCATGTGGCATTTAAAAACTTAGGCTCTTGAGTTCTGCCTGGGTTTATATTTCTGTCTCAAACAATTACTGATAGTAAACTTTGGACAAATTACAGGACTTTTTCGTGCCTGGGGTTCTAATAATGTGTACGCACAAGAATTGTGAACTGTCCATTTTATTAACGTAAGTTTCATATACAACAATGGAAAGTACTGGCAAAAACTGGCTAAAAATATTTTGGCTTAGGTTTAAAGATGAAGTGAAACTAGAAAGACATCTTTCTCTTTATTCTTTATGTTCTTAAGATGTTCTTAAGAGTGTGTAAATAATGAGAGAGAGAGAGAGAGAGAAGGGAACAAGAATTGGCCTTTTTAAGAGTAGATTCAGAACCATTATTTACAGTAGTGAGGATGGCATCCACACAGCGACAGATGAAAATGTCCAGGATGACAGAGACAGAAAGTTCAGGAAGAAACTGAGCATGAGAGATACCTTTTTAGAGAATGGTGTCTCAGCCATTGGTGATATAGCCCAGTGAATATGTCAAATTCTGCTCAATAAGATTGACTACTATTGTCATGAGAAGGTGCAAATAAGTGTACTGAGAGGCTAGACATATTCTCTTCAATACAGTCTCAATAAGTCCAGAAAAGTTCTCCCTTCTGTGGCCTAAAGCTAAAACATGAGAAGGAACTATGTGCCTCACTTTCCCTCACTCCAAGAATTTATAATTTAGTTTTGAAAGATTATAATCTCATGAATGCCATGGCACAGCTGTCACAGAATGTTACTGTTCAATGTGAACATATTAAAAATTCTCAGCCTGTTCTTTGTATTGAGACAATACATAAAGTCATGAATGATGCAAGATTCAGAGTGATGTTTTCCTATGACTTTTGTGTAGCTTAAAGTTTGTTGGTGTTTAATTTCTGCTGCCATGGAAACTGTCCTGACTAGCAGAGACTCTCAGTGATTTTCTGCAGGCAGAGTGACAACATATCTAAAAAGAGTGATACTGTCTCAATTACCATCAATCAATATTTATTGAACTCTAGCAGCCTGTCTTGAGCCACATTATGAGATAACACTGAGATTTGCCCCCAGCTTGAGCATGGTTGAACTGAGACGTGGGAGGTCAGACAGGTGAAGCAGAGTGGCTCCAGCATATTGCCCAAAATTAAGCTAATAAATTCTGTAGAACTAGGGATTTAATGATTAAATCACTAGAGTTTTTGTGAAAATTTAAAAACACTCTAAATGTAAAGGTGCAACTGAAAGAATTTAGGTTCCATAAGAAATTGTAACATCAGAATGACTTACTTTGAGAATATACGTTTGACAGATTCATTTTTCTTAATGTTCCTTCCAGTCTTTTCTACTGTTTAATACTTTAGATTCCTATTCTATGAATACCTTTTTGTATTTCTGCAGTCTTTATTATTTACAAGGTATTTTATAGAACCACTGAGCACAAAGCATCTGCACGTCAGGGTAAAGTGTCTAGATCAAGTCATTCTGTTGGAATTCATGTCTTAATTATTTTATCTCTGTCATAAGTCGTTTTCTCACCTCTTCACCCTCTTTTTCTGTACATGGCCAGTTCGCTGGAACAAAGGATCCCTAGGCAGCCTCAGATGTGCCCTTTAATCTTTGTTTAAAGTTTCTTCCTTTCTGAACTTATAATAGCTCTTGGAGTTCATATCCCTTGGCTTTACTGCTTTTTCTTTTTCTTATCCTATAAGCAAACAAAAATTAAAGTAAAATTACATCAAAACCCAATATCATGCTCTTCTACCACACTGCTCCTTTTGTCTAGAATTTTCTTCCCTTTACTAGCTTTATCTTCTTTTTCCTGACTATTCTGATTCTATTAAGAGTTAAATTAAAATGCCTCCTCCTCAGTGAAGCTATCCTCCATTTCCTAATACCTAGTTAGGCACACCCTTCTTGTTCCCACTACACTTAAAACAATAATTTAGTTATAGTATGTAACCCCTTATATTGTACTTATTTAATGTCTTTCTTTGCATTTCCCTGAAAGCTCCCTCATGTATCTTGGTTTCTTCTGCTTTAAGCTAAGCAATTAATACCAATATAGATATATTTATTGACATGAATGAACTATAAAATACAAGATTTACCAAAGAAAACAAACCCACTCTCTGTAATTTTACTGTTTTTTTTTTTTCCTTCAGAGTAATGTACTACTTTACATCTGTAATCTAGGAATTGGAATTAAAAATCTCACCCTTGTTGTACATCAGCATTTAATACGTAGTGAACCAATGTTAGTTTATATTAGTTTATATGAAGTCAGTTTATAATGTTGTTACAATTGTTAAATACTCACTAGATAATACCTGGATCCACCAAATGGTTTAATGACTTCAATTCTTGGCAGGCAACATTTGAAGAAACTGCAAAATACCACTCTTGCATCCATAAAGCTTTATGACAAATATACTGTTGCATTTTGTTTTTTATGGATAAAAGAAGGTTTTGGTGCTGGAGAAGAATAGTTAATCTTTTGAGACATTCTCCTAGCATTTGAATGACTATACCTTTAGTTACTCTTCACAATAAGCTTATAGGTAGGTTTTGAAACCTAGTAATCATTTTCATTTTTCAAATGAGAAAACTGAAAAAAATAATGTACTTGTGTTCATCTGTGGAAACTTATTAACATTTTAATGGTATTATTATATTCTCTGCCATAATACTATATTGGTACCATCACCATTTCATTAGTTTTTAAAAAAATCCACTTTGTTTTTCTATGATTTTTAAAGAGCTGTATATATTTGATTCACAATGTGATGAGTTCAGGATAAGTAGCCACTTGTGAAACTGTCATCACCATCGAGGCCGTAGACATATTCATTACTTCCTAAAGCTTCCTCTTATCCATTTTATTGTTATTATGTATATGTTTTTGTGTGTGTGTGTTCATGGTAAGAATATACAAAAGATCTACCCTTTTAGAAAATGTTAAGAATACAGTACAGAATTGTTAGCTATAGGTACTAGGCTGTATAGTAGATCTCCACAACTTACTAATTTTGGATAACTAATATTTTGCACCCTTTGACAATCGCCTTCTCAGTTCTACCTCACCCCAATCCTTTCTGCTTCTATGAGTTTAACTATTTCATATCCCATATGTAAATGAAGTTGTACAGTATTTGTCTTTCTGTGTTTGGCTTATTTCACTCAGCATAATGTCCTCCAGGTTCATTTATGTTGTCAGTGTTTCCTTCATTTGTCAGTGTTTCTTTCTTTTATTTTAATGTTGAATAATATTCAATTGAATGTATATACCACATTTTTAAATATTTTCACCTGTCAATAGACATTTAAGTTGTTTTCATATCTTGGCTATTATTAATAATACTGCAATAAACATGGGAGTGCAGGTATGTCTTTGAGATCCTTATTTTAATTTTTTTTTTTTTTACCATTTCATGACTAAAACAGAAAAGTAGAAAGTTTAAAATCATTGTCCGAGTTTGAAATTATATATTTTTCCACTTCGGAGCATTTGTACCAAAGAGCCAGACAACACAGGAAAAGGCAGCTTCCTCCACATAAATTGGCACTTAACGGTGATGTTGCAAGGATTGGTCGAACAGGATAGTAGAAAGAAACAACATATTGCTCTTCAAAATGTCTTATATGCAATTTCATTATGTATTTGTGAAGTGTTGTGCAACTCTAACAAAACAACTATATTCAACATATTTTAATGTAAAATTTAAGCAACTTAAAATGGGAAGTTATTTGCTATTTTGACTTATTTACACCATTTTCACCCTTCACCTGGATAAGTTAACTTGATATTTTATAGTTTGCTGATAAGAAGCAAAGCTAGCACCCAGAAAAAAAAATCAGAAGTATAAGTTAAACCTCAGTTTCTGCTGTTGCTTAGTTACTGAGCCGTGCTGTTTCCATAGTATATTTGTGCTACAATCAGTAGCTCTGGCATTTACATTTGTAACCCTATCTTCATTTTCGTTATTTTTTCATAATAGTGCTAAACTATTCAGATCATTGCATTCAGTCAAACGATATCAAGCCTCCAAAAAAATTACTTTTTAATTTAAAAAATCCTAAAGTCATTCCAAAAAGAAAAAGTTTTAGCAAAATTTACAAATAGAGATAAAATGTTCCTAATGTTGCTTTCTTAAATCCTAAATAAAAGATAGCATTTAACACATAGCTATTAATATTGACTTATAAATGTAGCTTTTCAGATCATTATATTCTCTTGTTAAATATCTTCAAGCACTTAGAAACATATGTTTGCTGAAGGAGCATACTTTTAAACATATTGAAAGCACTTGTCACCATATTTTACTAATAGGTTCCACTATGTTTTATTGTCATGAGGACCCAGCTGCTTCTTTCTCTGAAACCTGCCAGAAGATTCATTACGGAGTCCTTTCTCTTAATGCCTTTGTTCCCTTTCTTTCGATTATATAATTCTTTAGCATATGTCATTCTTTTATAGACCATAGGTATTAAGAATTTGATGATTTCAACAAAGGACTTTTTTTCTCCTTTTTAAAAATGGTTTCTAAACAAGAATAGTTATATTTTAGAAAAAAATGGAGAATTAACTTTTTAAAAAGTTATTAATCACAGAGGTCAAGGAGGGAACATGACAGTTGCATGCAGCAGATACTCAAGGTCCAGCATCATCAAGCTGTGACTGGTAAGCAATGGTGTGATTGAGAGAGGAAAAGAGAATACACTGTAATATAAAATAGAAGTTTTTCTATGGTCAGTTTTGAACTATAAAAATAAGAGATACTAAGAAAGTACTGCAAATGTCACTAAAACTCACATAACTAAAATTTTAATAAATTTTAATAAAATTTAATATCACAAAAATAATCAGCCAAAGAAGGTAAAATTTATTAATAATCTTTTATTCATTTAATCAACAAATACCCAATTTGTTGATTTGTTGATTAAATGAATAATACTTTATTCATCAACAAATACCCAAGAATGTCTACTATGTCAAAAATTGTCTTAGATATTGAGCATGAAGTGCTGAGTGAGCTGGACCAAATCCCAGGCCTTAAAGAGCTTAGCTCATAGCTATATTTGACATTATATTTTGATTTTTTCATGCCTTTGTCAATATTTATATTTTCACAGTTGTTGACATTTCTAAAGATACCTGTATTCTAAGATTTAAAAGGAGCGTATACCTACATTCAATTTATTAGCTACAATTTTGTAATGATCTCTTGTAATCCCTCCTCCATGCCAAGAGGGGTTTTTGTCTATACTGTTCAGCAAAATATTTCTTTTGGATTTAAGAAACAAGAAAAAAATTGCAGAAAAAAAATTTTAAAAAGCTTGGTCATATTTACTTTGAATTTAATATTAAGAAATACTAATGATTAGTGTATTTTCATTGGCCTCTTCTTTAAATTCTTGATTTGCAAAGCTAATATTCAAAGCTAGGAGACCCTCCCTCTCACTTTCTAATTCTTTAGGATAAAATTCTTTATCTAAAAGGGAACTTTGAGATTTAGTCAAAATATTATAGCAGGCTATCTGACAAATGTACATTTTTGTTCAGTTTTTAAGTATCTTCTGTGATAACAAACTCATTACTATTTTTTTTAACATTTTTTGGAGTGCATTTTTTAAACAATGCTCTTGCTACTGTGGAAATCATTGAAGGATTTATAGGCAAATAAATGATTTATAAGCCAATAAATAAAAAAATAAACAAAAAACCTGTTCTCAAGACACTTTTAACCTACTTACAAAATTAAGATGTATATGCTATAATGATATAAGACCTCAGATATTCTATGACAGTAGAAAAGATAATTAGTGCCAATTACAGTGGGTTACACTGACCAGTTAATACCTCACTTACTTTTAAGGGCTGGATAAGAATTAAGCCAGTAAATCTTTGAGGACAATCAAATTAGTGTAGAAACAGAGTAGTGAGAATACAGAACTTTTTTCAAGAAAAATAAGAATGGTGTGGCATATGATGGGGAGACAAAGATTAGAGTGTAGGTTATAGACATCAATTTATATATGCTATTGAAATTAAACCTATAGATAATAGAAAACTGGTGAAAGTTGTTGGAAACAGAATGATGAATACACATATAAAATAAATTACTATAGAGCTACATAAAAATTTGGGTTGGAGGTAATAAATCTAGGGATGTGGTAGTGCTAGTAGAAATATCATATAGATCATATTCATGTACATATTAGGAAAGAAACAAAACGAGGTTTGAGAGAGGTCAACTGAGAATATTTAATGAATTTACTCAGTCAACTATAGGGAAATAGGAAAATCACAATGAACCATTACTTACTTTCAACAGGAGTTAAAAAACGAAATAATAGTAATGACATCATGGGAGAAGGAGTATGTTAATTAACATCTTAGCTCTTTCCTATTTTCTTTACACATTAGCTTTCTTAACACAGTAAGTAAGAATTAGTAAGCTCTACTAAGATTAACATTATTCTTCTGACCTTAAACTGAACATTATATTAAAAGTGTCTGTTCCTGCCAGTAAAATGAGACAGCTAGACAAACAAATGATTCTTAATATTATTGATCAAATGGCATATACTCTAGTCTTAAAGAATCATTAATTATCCATCCTTGACATTTTCTTCAAATAGACCTCTCATATACAATTAATATGCAAAATGGTTTCTGACAAAAGCTGATTCAGAAAAAAATTCCAATATGTTCTCCCCTGGGGCCAGTATAATTTTGTATACTATTTTTTCCCTCATCATTAACTCTTCTCCAAAACCATAGTTTTCGCTGGTTCTGTAATATTCATTTGTATGGGTTTATAATTCTCTTACTCTCAGTTTTTGGTTTTATTTTGATCTGTTTCTAGTTATATAAGTGATATTCATATATTATATAATTTAAGAAGTAGTTTTTGTATACAGCTATATATCTTTAAATCTTAATATTATCATACCAAGTACAGACACTTACCTTTTCCCTATGACAAAACTTGCTAAAGTTTCGCAGTTTGGATAGCAGAGTTGGTACTTAAACCTCTGGGCTCTGACAAATGACTGTGCGTGTTTCCCTAACAACATGCTTTCTCTTACATAAATGAACTAAAAGTAAATCTTTATAAATGTAAGGAAACAATACTGATGCCTTCAGGGCCAAACAGGTGATGAGTATAAAGCTATAGAATTATTAACACTCTTAAAGGCATGAGAAATCAGTTAAACACACAATATACAAAAAGAAACACAGATGCACAGTATCCAAACCTCACACGAATACACATTCCTGCAATACAACCTCAGCATGATGATATCATCTCAATGAGTAGGCTGAAGGTATACATTGGCGTCTCTCCCTTTATTTGGGCTACTGAATTAACATAATATTAAAAATTTGATAATTTACTTACATAATTTTCTTCCAACTTTATAACTGGTATAGCTTAGGAATGCAGACTTTTGTAATGATATATTTGAAAATGTGTTGACTGAGTTTTATAAATTACTTTTGTGAATTATTATGTAATAGACATTTCTGTGATTAGTTCTTGGAAAATTTGTTCTGTAAATCAAGTTGTATACCCTTTATTGTAAAAAAAAACACAGTTATATAACAAAAATTAGTCTTTCTTTTCATGTTCACTCACGAAAATTATCCCTTTTAAGATGCAATATGATAATCATTTTATCTGAAATGTCTAGTGATATCTCCTCCCTCCAAGTCTAATATATTATTTTTGTTCTGCTCTTATACCTACTTATGCTCAAATCTTTATTTTTTTAAATAAATGGATACAATGTAAGTCTAAAAAATAAAAAAAAATATCTTGTTTAGCTTCATATGACTTTAAAATTTTTAGGTGTTTTAAATTTTATTGAGACTTGTTTTAGGTCCTGTGTATGGTCTAATGATAAATATTTACTCAAGAAAAATATGTACTCTGTAATCACTGAGTTTAGTGTATCACACATGACAATTAAGGGAAGCTGGTTGTGTTGTTCCAGTCTTTTACATACCAACTGATATTGTGTTTTTTTGTTCTATGAATTACTGAGAGAGAATTGTTAAAGTCCCCATCTATTACTGAGGTTTTGTCTGTGTACCCTTCGATACTATCAATTTTTGTTTCATGTATTTTGAAGTACTGTTATTAATGCAAAAACATCTAGGATTGTTACCTCTTCTTGATGACTTGACTCCTTTATCATTATGAAATGTCTCCCTTTATTTTTTTATTGTCTCTTTATTCTTTTTATTTCTAACAATTCTGGTATATCTACTTGATCAGATACTAATATACTTATGTACAGTGTTTATATGAAAAATCTTTTGTTCACACTTTTATTTTCAACATGTCAGTGCCTTTATATTTAAAGTTTTTTCAATAGTATATAGTTGAATGTTGTTCTTTTATAGACATTTAAAAGCTCTATCTTTTAATTGTAGTGTTTAGTTCATTAACATTTAATTTATCTATTTTTTACCTCAGTTTTTCACAATTTTTTTCTATTTCTCCTTTTCTTCTTTTATTTACTGAATTTTTAGCTGATGTTTTGTATTTTTTTGGTGATTATCATAGAGATTACTATACATATCTGTTGCCTATCTGTAAATAATATTAGTTGAGCAATGGAGCTAACTTTACAGTAACTCTCCCTTTTTCCCTTTTTGCGTTTTTATTGTTATACATATTTAACTTCTATTTTTGTCTAATAAACACCATGATGTATTATTATTAGTGATTTCACTGTAATCTTAACAAAATTTAAGTGTTGGTGTATAAATAGGTATTTTTTAAAAATGTCTTTTATGCTCAATCACTCTGCTCAAGAGAACCAAGAATCTCTTAAGAGGTTTTCAACTCCTGATTGTACTTTATACTTACCTCTTTGAGGAAAATATTGGCTTTGCCATTCTTAAAAGTTCCTTTAATGTTTATATTGAGTGTTTGGAATTAAAAGACATAAGGGACTTTTAAAGATACCGTCTTTGCTTTTTAAGTCTCTAGCAGCCACTGACAAATTGTTCTCACAACTCTTTCAAAACCTTATGCTTTCCAAATTTCCATAGTAAAATAAATATTTATGATGGAGGAAAATGGTTCTAAACATGTAGTGCTGCTTACCCAATAATAACTTGGCAAATTTATTACCTTTTGCTTATCTTCTTCTTTTCTTTTCTTCTACAAATTCTATGAGCCCTATCTATCTATGGCCTCTGCCTTAAGATTAGAGAGTCAATTCCAGTTAGAGATGTGTATCAAGAAATTCAGCAACACCCTTTGGTAAATTTTGGAAGTGTTGCTGCAAATAGGTCAGATATGACAAAGATATACTCTTTGAGGTGTTTGGGTAGACTATGAGTTTTAAGATTTTCAAATTCAAGATCCTCTCAAGCTTAAATATTCAAATCGACAGATTTTTAATAAAACTACATTTTCTCTAAGTAGAATCCTCATTTCTTGCTTAGGAATGGAACATTGACTTGAAGTCCAGCCTTCATGAGAAGCTAATCCTTCGGCCAGGAACTTTATCACCTACTTAGGGATTAAGGCTGAATTCTGCTCTTTTTAATTCCCCACTCACCCCTCAACGCCTATCTCAAACACCAATCCCAGCAGTTCTCTGAGTGCAGGTGTCCTATGATGGAGTAGTGTGCCAGTAGACTCAGAATGGCTGCCTGACTTTCAAATTTACTTCTACCCTTTACACCTCTTTCCTCTCTGCATCTGGCCTGCTTAATCTCCTCTCTTTACAATGTAACACTCTCTTAAATCATGTCTGAGCTGGCTCAGTTTTTTGAATAACATGAGTTAGTACATCTTGAACATTAGCGTTCATGTAAATCACATGGAAAGTACGTTTGTTAATGTACAGATTATGATTCCACAAGTCCTATAGTAGGACAGGGGCTGATACTCTGAATGTCTAATAACTGTGCTGCTTGTCTATAGACCATACTACTAATAGTAACACATTAGATTGCCCAACTGACTTCTCTAGCTTAGTATCTAACACCTACCTCAGATGCCTTTGCCCTTCCAACCTCTTCAAAATGTGGAGCTGAGAATCTGGTCTTATGACAATGACGGAAACTAGGTGTTAATAATTTTATTGTTTTAATCTCATTGTTCCAAGATGCCTACTACATGTGGCAAGAATTGATGTTACTATTTTAATTTTTATTTGGCTGAGGAAAAATTTCTGCAAGATAAAAATTGCAAAAGACATCTTCTCTCTCTCTCTCTCTCTCTCTCTCTCTCTCTCTCTCTCTCTCTCTCTCTCTCTCTCTCTCTCTCTCTTTCTCCTGCCAACAGCCAGCTCTAAAATGCCAGACTCTCGTAGGAGCAGGATACCACCTGTGATAGAATTGAAAGCAAGAACTGGGAGTGCCCTCTGTATGTCCTACTGCTCCTTCACGTGTGAAAATTATAGAGAGGCATTTCTCTAAGCACCTCACTCCACCTGTACTCAGAGAAAGAAATTGTCGTTTGCACATAAAATAAGCCCAATACTCTCCCTATGGTTACAAAAAAGTTTTCTATTGGATAGCTTGACTATCTCTTTAGACAATCAGGGCACCCAAAATCTACAGATAAGGAACAGAATGCTTGCTTGCTTGTTTCCCAGCCACTGGTTACTTCTAAATTTCAAACATTATAAAAGCAAAGTTAGACAACTTGTGGAGTTTCCCCTACCCCCAGCCTTATATTTTTCTATTGAAAAGAAAAGCACCAGACACTAGTGGATTAAGAAAACACTGGAAAGCAACCCGCTATTCAATGGCATCAGCTACTTTTGTGTTTGTGTTTGTGTTTATTTTTTTTTCTCCACAGCAGTAAGAGAACCATGCCATCCAAAACAAGGGCTTAGCAGAAAGAAAATGCCATCTAAGGAGGGAGATTTAGTAATCATGTTTGAGCCTCCTGAGGCCACTAAAACTTTGCCCAGTTAGCAGCTCTGAGTTTGCTAGGGACCATGACAATGCTGATAAAATCTAAAACTACCTTTGAGCTTTAGAAAAAATAACTCCATGGAAAAATTGTAGTGTTACTTTTTTTCCTGTTTGGTTCAAAAATAAGTAAAAATGCTATTAATGATTTTTCTCCATACTAACCTTGACTGAAGGCTTCTGCCTAACATTAGTCTTTCTGTCTCAACTAGTTTTATACTTAATGATATGAAAACTTTGAGTTCAAATTGTTTTCTGCAAATACATATATGTATAGGAACACATATAACTGTTCTTCTACATTTTTTGGTATTTTAGATGCTCTAGAACTTCAAATACTGCTAGGTATCATTCAATACATTGAAAAAGCACCAACGAATGACATTTCTTTTCTACCTGATAGCCATCCTTCCTCTCTGAACATGTATTTAGAGTTAGACAGTGAATGTCTCATAGGTTAATCAGTCCCTATGCTGGAGGTAAAGGTATGGGGGGAAGGACACGAAATAAAACATGAACTATTTTATTTTTAACAATCTATTGCTGAAATTAACAGGCAGATAGCAACCGAGTATAAAGTTTAAGTGTCTGGCATTTCTTGAATCTTCTTTTTTATTTTACTGACACTTGTTTTCTTCATAGTTTATATTCCTGTTTCATTTTACCACATTTTTCAGCCTTGCTGAGGTATAATTGATAAATAAAATTATAAGATATTTATAGTATAGAATGTAATCATTATTTCCCACATAAGAACACTATGAACACAGTTACCTAGTTTTAAATTTTTTTCTCAAATATCAATGAAATCTTCTCATACCCCAGTCTACTGCATTTTATTTCATCATATGCACACACACACACATATGCATTAAATATGTATAGATAACTTTTAATATAAAAATTACTATTTTCTCAAGATAGCACATATGGTTATATTTATGTAAATATTGTATCTTATTTCTACTTGACATCTAATATTAAAGAGTGTCTTATCTCAATAAAATAAAATTGAATGATAATGTGTAACTTGCAAGGTTCTTGTCCAGATTAAAATGTTGAGTTAGAAAAGAGTCTAGTAAAGCCTCTTCAGAATGTTGGAAAGTGCTTAGCAGTGGGGATGTTATAAAATTCATGGAATGAGTTTATAATCAGCCATGTGAAGGCTGCACCCTCTGGTCCTCAGCACGCTTGCTGAACAGTGGGTAGAGTATGCACACTGTGAACAAGAACCTGAATCTGTCGAACTCTCATCCAGGATGAGCTTCTGGTGCAGTCCCTTCTCTTTCAGGGTATCCCACCTTACCTCTCTGCACCCTGATCTTTTGTGTTTTGGTAATTCCCTCCAAGTTTTATTTCATTCCCCAGTTTTGCTCAAGATTTTTATTTAACCTGTAGTTCATTAACTAATACAGCTGTTTTCTTATTCATGTTTTTCACATTTATCGACCTATACTTAAAAACAGTATAATAAACCATAGCCCTTGTCAAATGGAAAAGATGTCACTGCAAATTGATTTTAAAACATGCTAGTTGGTAGCAAAGGGAGACTTGGTCAAGTTGAGAATTTTCTCTTCAATGCTGGCCTTCTTGAAGCATTGAATAGTTTGATGTAGGACAGTCACCCAGATTCCCATACTCTGATGGCCTGAGGTTTTTGACAACCATGAGGTAGCCGGGAAAAATGACCTATGCCTAATATTTTTCCATGGCCTTCCTGCCTCTGCTAAATTGTAGAACCTTTCCTCTTTCTCTGATTTTGGATGAGTTTGACATGGGATAAGTGCAGTAAATGACTATTATTGTTCCACAATTTTCACTTGTTATTAATATCTGAGTAGAGAAATATTTCTCTCCTTGCTCCCTCTCTCCCTTTATTTCTATCTCTAAATGCTCATTAAAAAGGCCATAATCAAAGTGATACTAAATAATTTCCTATCGCAAGAAATAGATAGTGAGAGGGTGGAGAAGTAAGCTATTTAGACAGCTGAACAGGCCATGGCTTTACAAACAAAAATTTATTATGCTGTTTTGTTCTTGTATAGAAGAATTAATTCCACAGATGTAAAGACATGCTTTCCCCTTTCTGTCTCCAATCTTCCCAAACCCTTCCCTGTAACCAGGCCTTTAGAAAGGAAGATAATGGCTAGAGATAGATAAGCTAAGGCAGTTAGCATAATACAGGAATTTCTGAAGGTGTTGCAAATGGTTCTCTTGACATCATAAAATTCTCAAGAAGAACACTGCATGTGAGAGATTTTTCTCTGATGTGGTGAGGGAGAGGAACCAGCCTCTTTCAAGGCCCCAGTGTCCTCATGTGCCCCTATTTATTCATAAGAGGACAGCAACTGAAAAGCAGAAAGGAGAAAGCAGCATATGTTACTGACATCATGATGTGTAACATTTTCTGTAACTAAATTATATCATTTGAGAAATGTGATTTTCAAACCAAGACTATTAAAATTTAAAAAAATATTTTAACTTGAGGTCTGTGAGTATCAAGGCTAATTGACAGTAGCACTAAAATTTCTTTTTTGTGGTGTACTTTTAATCTACACAAGAAACCAGTGGAAATAATTGATGTCAGGAACTGAATTCACATTAATATTTTAAAAGTCAACACAATTATGCCTATATAAAATTAATCAAATAAAATTTGCGGTTGAATGAGGTAAATTTTAGTATAAAGGAAAAATAACTTTACTCAAAAATTCTAAAAATATTATGTATATTTATATAAAACATATAAAACAAACAAAAATTAAACCATAAGATATTGAACTACTTTTTATATTGATGTAGAGGCTTATATTTACATATTTGTTTAAATAAGAGGGAGACTATTTTTTTAAACCTGGATGAACAAAATCTCTAAGCCTGAAGTGTTTATAACAATTCAATGCATTTGTAGTACTTGTTGCTATGGATACAACGATTGTCACTGATGAGAGCTGTAAAAAAATGGCACAGTCATGCTGAGAGAATAAACACTGTTACTGACCATTATCTAGCCAGTATTTGTAAGGTATACTATTTTCATACACCTGATTTGGTTTTATGAAAAAAATGCCTTAACTTTGGCTAAGGGTTTCCACTACTCTAGGTTTTATAGTGTGCAATAAAATAATTCCACCTAAAGCAACCTTTAAGCATATAATTTTTGTTGACTATTGTTCATTATGTTCTAATTTTACTCATAGAATGGTGATTTTAATATATTTGTTTTATAAATGACATTTCTTTTCAAGTAAAATGACATCATCCTTATGTTTGAAATGCCGTGTGTGATTTAATCCAATGGCATTATGACGGAACAGTGTGCACTCAATATAGAGTTTTAAACATGTTACTCAGTCTCTGAGCTTCCTTTACACAATATTTAAGGTAGGGATAACAATGTTATACAACTCATAAGTCTTTCATGAGCATTAAATGAAATAGTCCATCTTAGTGCTTAACACAGGCCCTGACCCAGGGCAAAATTCAATAACTGTTAAGTATTAGTGCATGGGAAGAATCATTGGCAATTAACTTTGGAACGCTTTAAGGTAAGCCAAGTAGCAAGCCATGGAAATTCATCAGTGACTATGCATATGAAATATTAAGTTCACTCTGCAAATAGTCAGAGATGTTTATGCTTATGGCTATAAATATTACTCATCTGATTTCAGTATTTCTCCTATTACTAACCAGTTATTTTAACTAATTAACCACTCATTTTCACTAACGTGTTTGAGGCAACTTTATACGTAACAAAATCTAAATACACAGATTCTATTTTCTTTTCCTATTATGTCTTGTGACTCAAACTACAGTCACCATGTCTAAAGGTTGCTAGGTTAGAGCACCATCAATCGTAGCATGAATTTAGCTAGTGCTATGAAAAACACAGAGAGAAAGAAGAGCAGAAATACACCCAAGTCTACATCATATATCTGCTTTTCCCTTTCTGCGTGATCTTGGTCTGAAAATTTACCCTCCCTAAAGGTTAGTTCATGTATCTGTATAATAAAAATAATACCACCTTTGGTAGTGGTGACAAGACATAATGAGAACAAAGCTCCTAGTAAGTAGCAAATATTTTATTAATTCTATTTATTTTTTTGAACATGTGAAATGCTGGACTTCTTTAGTGTTTTCCTTATTTTTCTCAATTTCCTCACTTTTCACCCTAATAATATTCGTAACTCACCTTTAATATTTTCTGTTAACCAATTCAGTAAGAAGAACTGTAGATCTGATCTTAACTTTTATGTAGCTGATCAGTGGTCACATCCTGTTTTGATTTAGTTATTATTTTTTTCTCCTTTATCCTAAAAAGTCATTCACTTCTCAAGTACTGTATATATATATGCAGCTTCTCTCATATTAATTTTCTAATAGTTACTAAAGACAACTTTTTCCCCAGGAGCAAAAAATAGATATGTAAAAATAAGAATAGGATTTGTTTGGTAGTGGGTGGATTAACAAATATCGGTATTTTTTCCTTTGGAAAATACCATCTCATATATTCTCTCTATCTCCCATGGCCATTGAGAATCATTGCTCTTACACAAAAGGAAGCTTAACAGACTTAGAAATGTGCTATTGGTAAGTTGGGTGGAAGAAAAGTGCTTAAATAAATAGGTTTTTGTAGCTGTACAGAACCAAGACTTGGAGATCTCTGGTGTCCAGGATAGCATGCATTCCACAATTAAGCAAATAGCATATGGGAGAGTAAGGACTACAGAGGAGGCATATTCTTGGGATAGAGAGAAGTGGGAAATTGTATAAGACTTCTGAAGCCAAATTCTCATAAAGTAACCAGAGAACAGAATGATTTAGTAGAAAATTTGTGAATTACTGAATAAGGGTGAAACTATGAAGAAAGAAGAAAAGAGGTGACTATGTGCACTGTAGAATGTATAATCTAATAAGAAATTAGAGATGAGAGATGGATAGAAGATTGTGTAAACAGGCTAGAGATAACAGAAAATAAGTAGCCAATTCTTAGTGAAAAATACAGATGTTTTACATTAATCTACTTATTCATTTATTATTATTTGTTATCATTTAATTGCAGAGAATATGAAGGAATTAGACAGCTTTTACTCTAGAGAAGCTTGTAGGGTTAAAAAAAATACACAGTTAATCTTTAGGCTGTGCTATATTTTTAAAGTTAAAAATAGCTTTGCAAAGAAGAGCACATTTTAGTTTGGCTTTGCCTTTAGTGTTGATTTCATTATATATTTTTTCAAATGAAGATGGTGAGAAATGCTATTAGGTCAAGAAAACAATGATTAAAGGTACAAAGGTATGAAAATATACGACATACTCGAAACCACAAAATTCCACTATGGCTGTGGAAAAGAATTTATTGAAAAAGATGATTGGAGTTCAGTCTGGACATATAGTTTGGAGCCACATGGTAAAGGGCATTTTATGACATCTAGAAGTTTACATTTTACTTCATGTAATAAAAGAGGTTTTTGATGTTTTATTTGCTTCTTTTATTTTTATTTTGTTTAACCTAATTCAGACTTACTATTTTCTAATGATTATAAGAGAAACTTATAATAGCCTAGAAATATAGCCACTGCTGATATCAGTTTATCTCCTCCCAATATTTATTCTAATTTATATGGAGAATCAGATAGATAATAGTATATCCCAGGATCCCCATCTCTGAGAAATGCAGCCAGGTTAGAAGCACTTGGTTCTATTATTTCTTATTTGTAATTAAATAAAAGGGGATAGAGACACACACATAAAAATCATATAACATGAAAAAGGATATATAAAGTACAACTGTAGTTTTGAAAAAGGGAAATATTGCTTCAAGCTAGAAAATTCAGGGTAAGCTCTGGGGAGAAGGCAGCATAAAAATATGGATTGGTCCATAAAACTGTCTAGAGCTTATGTTGATATATTTTTAATTTCTCCAATTTCAGCATTTGTGCTGAGAAAGTGAAGCCTCAATAATCAGTGAATGGTTGTGTTTGTCCTTTGCAACTAGTGTTCCAAAATATAAGTAAGAAATGTCTCAAATTGTACCCAAGAGAAACTATTTATCACTTACTCTTCAAAATTCACACTTATACACCAACTAGCATAATGTCACCATTTATGAATGAGGAGTTAGGAGTTACTCAGGGCAGGATTAGGCTTGTTGTACAGACTACATTTAGTTATGCCACACAACCTATTTTGAGCCACCTTATAAAGTTCTGCAAGACCCATTAAAATAAAGAGAAAGGATAGTGATTAAAAAGGGTCTAACTATTTTAAAGTATATTTTTTCAAAAATATTGAAAAACAATTTTATGCAAATAAAATATATGTCCAATATTGTTTTGAATTCATTACATTAATGAATCAGTTAGATGGTAAAACCAACCTAAAGAGCACTTGAGAAATTAAGTGTTTATAGGCAGATTAGTAAAGAAATGTTATAATAAAATAGCTGAGTTTGATAAAAAACTAGTCACAATTTTGTCTGTTACACTATAATAAAATTATTTGAATTCCTACTAGAGAAAGACCTTTCAGTTAACCTCTGCTCCAGTGAAATTTTATAATAGCACAGCCATTATAAAGTTAATCAAATTTATAAGCCCAACACTGAGAGAATGTCCAGTAATCACTTCCTATTTTCAGGTTCCAGGTAATTTTTCTCATAGTAATTTATAAAGCTTCCAACTTTGACTCCAGTTATCTCTTTTGAAGATTACATGACTATAAAGATTTATCTCTAGTACACAAACTTTCAAATATAAATAGCCATTATTCTGGAAACAAATAATAGTGAAAGATCACAGACTTCATCTTCTTGGACCTTAATTCTGTTATAATAATTACAATGTGTTTGAGAACTTGTTAAACTAAATTCTTTATTTTTCATTTATCTTTAGTTTGAAGGCTGAAGATAATCGCTAACAAACAACATAAGGAAGGAATACGATGGAACAAGTTGAGCTCTTTTTAAACAAAAATTATTATGCTATTTCTCAATGAACTGAGGTAGTGGGTATGAGCTGCTTGTACTGGAATATGCACTTTTGAAACTCATGTTCCCCTTCACTTCATTCGTTCACCAATATATTTTATATCGAACATTTTTAAGAAACTGATAAAAGCTACTTGCTGTGTAAGATGTTAACATTCATAAGAGATTTTATCACCCATTAATAAAATGTTTCAAAATGGTGACAAATAGTATTCACTGTGTATTTGACACCTTCAGTCACTTGGTGGTATTTCTATATTTCAGTCCCTTCAGTTTTCTTTAGAAGATAAAGCTGTCTTCTCCCGTAAGATGTGAAGCCACATCAGAATGACTAATGAAATAGTTGTAGATGAGTGTTTTTGAACAGTAGTGATATTCCTCTGTAACTGATGTTCTAAAATTTAAGTAAGATATTAAGTAATATTTCTAGAATGTTTAGAATTCTGAATAATGGCTCCTTGGAAAATAATCACACAGACTGTAGTATAAAATGGAGATGTTCCATAAACTAAACACTTCATACTTTCAAATAATTGGACAAAACCCCAACTGACTTTTGGCAGCTTTTTCTTCTGTCATTTAACTAAAAGTAGTGAGACTTGGAATCATCAGGCAACTAGAGATGGGACACTCTTCCTTTTCCTACTACTTATTGTAATTTCCACGAAGTCCATGACTGCCTTGTGTGTCAGTTTAGTCATTAACACTCAGCTGGACAATGACTGGCACTTAATAACATGATTGGCAAGTTTTGTATTACATAAGAATATGTATATCTTTGAGAAGTTTTTTTCACTCTAAAGGTTAATTTATCTTATTTAGTCTAACTCTGAAAATAGCAAAAAAGAATAAAGGTACAAGCAGCGTACTTATCTGCAGAAAGTCTCTCTTTCTTTCCGTCAATTAGTAGAGGGTTCTGTGGCCAATGTTACTCATTCATTGATCTAAAATGAACTTGAATCTATTTAAAATCCATTTAGAATAATTAATAATTCTATAATAATCATGTAATTTATATATCAAATCCCAGATTTTAAGATGATGTTTCAATGAATTTTTAAGATGAAATATTTTTTTTTTGTCTTTTAGCATTTTAAACATATTTGAAAAATAGAGCACAACTTTTACAGTTGAGTTTCAATTTCCTAAATGGATGACCAGGGAGGTTTATGGCTTTTTAACTTCCTAAAGCAATTTTTAAAGAAAGGCAGGGTATAAGACAAGGGAGGTTTATATATTTGATACATTTTACATCTTTAAAAAATTCAACTTAATATATGTTTATATATCAGTTTACTTGATATTTTAGGGAATTATGACTCAAGATAAAAAAAATCTCATTCACTGAGTGGACCTTAGATAATTAATTATAAGGCAGTGAATTAACATTTCAGATTCATGAGATGGAAATCAGTCTAAATTAAAGTTGTTCTACTCATAATAACTTTCATTAATATTTTGACACTTCTCTAGTTTTTCAGCAGCAGTAAGTGTAGATTCTTTTGTTTCAAAAGTCTATATAATAGACAACTTAACAATTTAGGAGGGGTGGACAAAAAAGGCTGACATATGGTCAAGGAGCAAAATGATCATCTTCCCTCTTTTATGATCAAGACAGCTGACAATGATTACAATCAGTCCTATGTTTTTTTTTTTTTTAATTTGGGAAACTAATTCCTCTGTTCTATAAGTTAATTATTAAATAGAATACATAGATATCTTTTACAAATAGAAGAAAGGATAAAAATGGTGAGCTTTTAAATAATATAGGAAAAAAGATGGCTTAAATATCCTGAGGCAAAAGAGACTTTATGTAGCATTCTATTGTAAACAATAAATGTGGTCAGGGAATGACCTCTTAAGCGCCAGGAGGTTTACTGCTTATGTTAACAAACTGCTGCTTTTGTAGGCTATGAGGAAGTGGCATAAATAAGTTACTTAACATCAGTGAATGAATTGTTTTATAAATAAAATAATTAGTCTAAGTTGCTATGGAGATTTTTTTTTAATGTCTGCATCAATAAACTTTTTTTTTATTATGAGTTCACATTGCCCAATTTTTTAGTATCACATAATTTTACCGAATATTTATATTACAGTGTTAGATGACCTTACTACTATTGCCTTACTGAACTTTACCATCATGTACTAAATAACATTGCTATTTACTATTCCATGATCTCATATCATCTGTGTCTATGTATTGAGTACCCATAATTCTTAAAATTGAAATCATATCATTTCAAATATGGAATTCTACAAACATGAACTATCTTGAGACTGGCAGAAAAATAAATGCAAAAACCTCACTCAGAGCTCATATGACCTTTGCCGTTACTGATTTAACAAAATATTTCAAAGAAACTCAAGAGTGACCTTTCTGCACCACATCTCATGGCTGTGTTTTTTTCAAGGAGCTAATCAGTACTGGTCTCATTGTGCTGGGAACCTGGGAGAGAAAGAAGAAAAAAAGTTTTGTGTAGCAAACTGAAGACAACACAGAATAAGAAGAAAAAAAAGTCATATCATGCAAACAGCTATCTGAAAACAGATATTCTTATTAGAACCTTTTCAGCATTCATCCCACCTAAACTTTAGAATCTTTTATCTTCTTTTGAATTGTGAATGTGGTGCTGGAGAGGTTATTTTGGTATGTTTTTGAAGTCAGAAGAGAATGAAATTATCACATTTAATAGAGAAGAAGTTGCAAAAAAAGTGAACATTAAATAACAGTGTAGAAATTTTTCAGTTAAAAACTGAACATTAAATAACATTTTTCAAAAGTAGAAAAATTGAGAATTTTAACTATTCTTATCTAGCTCTTTTCATTCTATTCTAATGATTTATGAGTAATAAACAATAATTCATTATTCATTATGAATAATGAATAAGATTATTTTTTATTTTCCCTCTTAGTTCTTCACACCAGAGCACAGTGACCAAATAAGATTTATCATGTGAGCTAATTTAAAGAGGATGAATTACCTAATAATTTTCACAAATTATCAAACTTTCTGGGAGCATAAAAATCCCATTGTTTTCTTATCCTCTCTTTATTCATCATAGTCACAGTAACTACTATTTTTTTGTTTAAAATTACATTTATTTATTTTGGTATTGGATAATTTTACCACTTCATATTTCCTGATTTTAAATATTAAATGCTTGAATACCCAATGAAATAGAAAAAGAGTTTACTTATGCAATCAATTTGGACCAAAACATAATTTCATCTAAAAAATCTCAAAACACCCATATAATTACTTTTCTCTCCCAGCTCCCCATCTCTTGTACTCTCTCTTGCTCTTGCTCCTGTTCTCTTTACTTTTTTAGAACACAAAGATTTTCTTCTAATTATAGCTTCTTATTATCTTTGTTTAACCACGGTGAAAATTTGGAAATGTGCAAGTATATTCTCTCCTGGTCTTTTGGTGTTTAGTATGCCAAACACCAAATTAATTAATTAAATCACTAAATATACTATGTGTCTAACACTGTCCTATGTACTGGAATATACAAAAAGAACAATATAAAATTCTTTTCCTCTAAGAAATGTTAGACTGGTATTCAATACTTGCATTGTATGTTAATTGTTGCTTTTTGCCTAATAATAACAGAATGGTGGGATTGGGAAGAATGAGACAGCATTCCAAGCAGTTAAGCAGTATAATAACAGCAGGTGCGTGCCCCCAAGTACCTGACATGCAGGAAAACTGAGGTAACATGGCTAGGCTGAGAGAGGGTGGCTGGAGAGTTAGGTAGGAGCTATATGAAAGAGAACATTTAATAACACACAAAAGAGTTAAGATTCTTGCCAGATAATATGTAATCTTAAAGGGCATGGATAGAAAGAAATCAATTAGAATAAATTTAAAAAATATTAATTCAATATATTCACTGATTGAATATGGGGTGTAGGGAAAGGGAGAGGTTTGGGACCATTTCCAGGTATATGGTATAGATAATCAAGGAAATAATGATGTCGTTGATAGAATTACAAATTAGATGAGGAAAACTTTGTTTCCAGGGAATATGTTTACTTCAGTTTGCGGCATGTTCAATTTAAGTTTTTCATAAGATCTATAAGCAAAAATGCCCCACAGATTGCTAACAAAAAAATTATGCTCCTGAGTAAAATGTAGCAATTCTTATGTTCAGAAGCAGATTACCAGAGTTCTAACACCTCCTCTGTTTCCTAATAGTTGAATAACTCAGTATTGCTCTCTGAGCTTCAGTTTCTTCTGCTAAGAGATATACAAGGATGGTCTTTATATTTCCTCTTCTACTGTTATATAATTATAAAATTAATTGTCGGAATAACAAACAAAACTTTTCTTTACATCATGTTTACAGAATGAAAAAATTATATTGCCACATTCTCAAGCAATGAGAAGACTAAACTGATGTATATAGTAAGAGATAATGATTGAGTTCATAAATCCACTCCCAGAATAAAGAACATGGACTTGTAAAAAGCATGTCATGATCAGGTCTTCAAGAAAAAATAATCATTGGTGATTCCAGTTTCTTTGTCTAGATTTGTTTAATTTACTAGTATCACTCAAGTGGTCATAATAAAAGCAGGACTCATGTTTAAGGTTTTTACTATAAAGTTTTCATGGACCTTGCTGCTACATAATTTACCAATACTTATTCAGTCAATACATTTTAAATGTACAACCTGCTTATTTCATTAAATTTAATGATAAATAGTAAAACTATTGTGCATTAAAATCGATTTTTATTTTGATTGAACTATATTATCAGTGAAATCAAGTTACTTAAAACAATAATTAAGGAGAAGAAATTTGTGTTAGGAAAAAAATAAGAAAGTGAAACTGAGAAGCAAAAGGCAATGATATGACTGTATAGTTAGATATCTAATTGATTCAACTAAAATGCTATAGAAAAAATAATACAAATATTTGACTAGCTACCCAGATAACATAAATACAGCCTTCTTATGTATGATTTAAATACAAGGTGATCACAAATTATAAAAAAAGGAAGAAAGTATTCCTCTAGTATAACAAAAACAAAACTTCAAAAGAAATCAAAGAATATATTTATAAGATTAAATTTAATAAGATATATTAGGATATGTTAATTCAATAAATATTTATTGAGGATCCATGTATATTGTTAAAAGTTCTGGGGATATACTGGTCAACAATGAAAAAATTCCCTGCTATTGTGGAACTTACAATTTCATCAGAGAAGCTAAGCAATATACAACAAATGACCATTAATTATATCAGGAGTGATAAATGTTATGAAGAAAAGCAGTGTGAAAAGTCGAGATAGTAATGGATGGAGTGAGACTTGATATTGTATTATCAGAGAGGGTATTTGAGTAGAGATCTGAAGGATGAGGAAGCAGACTATGAAAGTATTGCAGAAAAGAATGCTCCTGATAGAGGAAATAGGAAATGCAAAGACCCTGAGTGCAGAATAGTCTTATTTTAAATTTTGCTCTAAGTGAAATGAGAGTCTTTAGAAAGTCAAGAAGAAGAGCAACATACTTAGCCTTGAATTTTAAAAGCTTATTCTAACCTTTGTGTGGCTCACAAACTATAGTGTCAAGAATGTAGCTGGGAGACCAGTGCAGTCTCTTTCAATAGTCCAGAAGAAAAAGAAAAGGAGCTTTGTCTAAATTGGAAACAGTGAGATACTGAAAAGAATAGGATTCTAGATATATGTTAAAGATAAAGCCTAAATGATTTTGTGATAAAGTTTATAGCAGGTATGAGAGAAAAAGAAGAATCAATCATGAGTCAGATTTATGGCCAAAACAACTGAGTTCAGGGAACAGGGAATGTTAGAGGAGTAGCAGTTTCAGGAGGAATGGATTACCATGTTTGAGAAATTTGTGGTGCCTATTTGTTACTCATGCAGAAATGATGCAGACAGTTGGATATATGAGTCTGGAATTCAGAGAAATAAATAGGGTTGGGAATACAAATCAAACACATAAGTGTTGTTGAAGGCATACAAAAGCCTGGGACTGGGAGATGCATATTTTAAATTCCATTGAGAAACCTAGATGAAGCCTTGAATGCATGCAATGATGCACCTTTTTCCTAGAAAGATACAATGTGATAATCTAATTTTCTCTTAGATTAAAAAATAAATGTTTAATGTAAACATTTAATGTTTAATTTAAGCAAAACGCTAAATAAATTTATATGTATATATATTTTTTTTGGTTAGAAGAGGAAAAAATGAATAAGCATACTATGAAACTTTGCTACTGTTTTCTACTATGCTCATATTTTAAAAAAATTTTCTCTCTTCCATTACACCAAAGAAAAAAAAATGAAAGAAAAAGAACAGACCAAAAAATAAAACGACAATTTAATATCTCCACGTTTAAACTACAACAAAACCTTGACAAAGACAAAGAGGCATATTGAGAATTATAAATATCACACCAGACCTGAGAAAGAGATATTTTCCCAAAGGTCAATCTCAGAATACTGAATGTCCAAGAATTAGTTTGACTGATTAATTTGTATAAAAGCAATGAAAACTTCTCTGTGGTTAAAAAATGATGTTATATATAGTCAGAAGATAAATTATAAAAGAGAAAATCACAATTTTTCAAACATCCAAAAAATTCTTACAAATCAACAAGAAATTCTAAGAATGAGACAATAATGAGAAAAGAAGCAATCATTTGTTAAATGAATAAAAATGACTTAGAAGCATGTAAAATATTATTGAGATAATGCAAGGATTAAAAGTTTGATACCTACAATACCGAATGGAGTTGAAAAACAAGCATTTTCACCCACCATTGTAACTTTAAAATGATTACGTTTTTAAAGGACAATTTGGTAATACTGTACTTGTTATACATGTTTTTCTATAACACGTATTCTGATTTACCACTCTACCAATGTAAAATTACATCTTTGCTTTGATGTTTTGTTTTGTTGCACTATTCCAACAAGAGCATTTTAAGTATGCTCACAACAATGTGCTTAACTCTGATATTCAGTGTGAACATATAATTTATGTAATGATTTTCTATTGTGAGTTTAATAGAAGGAAAGTAAAAATCAGAAGAGAATTTTTAACAGTAATTACTTTGATAAAATTTCTAACAATTAAGAATAGCCACATGTTTCAAGCAATGATTTCTAAAGTAATCTCAAACCATAAGTGCAGCTAGCACGATTATTAGTGTTCCAGAGCAAAGACCTCAGATGTGAGGCATGGCTGGTTTTTCAGTCATTCATCATAAAGCAAGCCCCATTCAGCTACTTAGAACTTAGAAAAGCAGATTTCTTAAATATAAAAATTCAGCCCATGATCTCAAAATATTTCAGAAAGCAAAAAAAAAAATGTAAATGAAAAAGACAAACATAAACTAATAGGAAAGAAAATGAGCACTAAAAAAATTTTTTTAAAGATTTAATTCAGGGAACATAAGAGTAATTAAAAAGAAAGCACCAAAATATATCCTAGATTCAAGAACTTATTGCATTCATAATAACATGATACTATAGAGAAGGAAAAATTAAAACCAAGATCAATGAAAATTAAAGTGGATTTGTAAAATAACCCAGTAGTGAGATAGAAAAATTAACTTCACTAGTAAAGAAAGTTTAGAGATAATATGAATAGGGGAGGGCTATGAATGAGATAGAGCAGACAGATTCCTCCAGAAAAAAAAATAAAAAGTTCCAAAAAGCTTTTAGAAAGAAATAACCAGATATCTTAACAAAGGATGAAGAATCAGACTGGTGTCTGACCTGTCATTATCTGTATCAACATAACAGAGGGCAATGTAATAAGCTCTCTGAGTTCTAAGGAAGAAAAATAAAATCAGCTAAAGGTTTATATCCAGACAAACTACCATTAAATGTGAGGGAGAAAAATAGCATTTCTGACAGTAAAAAAGCTAAAACTAAACTAAAATAATCAAAAATAAACTCTCATTAACATTTCTTTAGTCATTTAATTGAGAATAAACTCTTAGGAAAGAAAAAATAAATCAAGAAAGAAGAGTCATGGGATCCAAGGAAACACTAGATGAACCAAGAGAGTAGTTAGTTCCTGCCCCAGAAATACAGGTGTGCAGTAAAACTAGCAGCATCCATTTTAGGCCAGTGCTTTTAGGAAAGTGGACACCTATAAAAGAAAAGTATTTGGCAAAGAAAAGGAACTGCTAGCATGTGCAAAATGATTGAAAACATGAGGTAGTATCGAAGACATTAGTTGGAGGGTTAAAAAATATATGACTATTTTCCAATTTGCCATTGTGTGACATGAGAACTGCAGAAAAGGATGTAATGTTTGTAAGTGGCATGATTCTGCTGTAAACATTATATCATCATACAAATGTAAATGTAATTTTTTTTTTCTTAGAATCAACCTATGGTCAAATCACAAAATGCAGTATCAAAACTGTCAAATCAAAGTAAATGTGTGGATGATGGGTTGGAAGACTAGGAAGGAAGATTAGCAAATCAAAGATGGCCATAGTTGATGGAAAAAATATTAAGGTTTAAGAGTTGTTTTTGAAATTGCAGAGCTTACTGGTTATGGAAATGATCATTGTTACGGAATTCTACTTGTTAAATGTGGAATTCAGAGAGCAAAGTGTAAGTGATCTAGAGCTTTATCTACTTCAGGAGAAAAACAATAGATAATGTAAAAGTTTAACCCATATATACCAATATAAACATAATACTGGAAGATATAAAAATGATTATTGGAAAAATTAAGAATAGAAATTCCCCCAATTTTTGCCATTGGAATCTAGGATTAAGGAAAGAGAGGAATAAGGCAAAGGACTGTTTCTGTTCATTATAAAATCTGCTGGTTTTTAATCAAGTCCATCTATTACTTTAATTTTAAAAACTTTAAAAGTATGTATGTTAGTTGACAACAGCACTTAAGGAGTTAATTTTAAAAATTGTGTCAAATCTAATTAATTTAGTTGCTCCTTCACTGTTGCACCATTCGTTCAACAAATATTTTTTGGGTGGTTGCCATGTAGTGTTTTACAAGTTGAGGATATAGCAAAAAACATCAGGTAAGGTTCCTATTGTGGAGATAATAAGCAAGAAGAGGGGGAGAGAAAGAGGAAGGGAGGTAGAGAGGAAGGCAAGGAGGGAGGGGGAATTTCAAGTAGTACATGCTACCAAGAATATCAATTAAGATTGAGATGATGAAGGTTTTATTTTGGATTTGGTGATCAGAGAAGGGCTCACTAAATTAGAACCTAGTGAAATGACAACCAAGTTGCAGAACTCTCTGGAAGTATGTGTAATTTTTTAACAAGAAGTGAATCTTGCCATATACTCTGTTATATAATTACTAAAAGAAATATGTTATTTATCCCATAGTACATTCTAATATGCATAAATGTATGTCTTTACATTTAAGTAGATGATGTTCTTACATGATAAAAGGAATTAGTAAATAAAATGACTAAATATGATATTGAAGAAAACTTACCCTCACACACACAAAATCATACACATTATGATCCATCCCCATGGTTATATATAAACTGTAGCATAAAATTAGATTAATAGTTATTGTTGTGTTAATGAGTTATAGAATATTGAAATATGTCTTGTGAAAATTTGCCTGTGATGTAAATATTCTTCTACTGCTTTAAATTTCAGAAAATCTTTCTCTTAAAATAGAAAGAAATCTGCATCACTATGACCATCGGTCTACCAAGAAACTGCAAGATGGTTTGGCAAGTTATCTAGATTCAAGGCAGATGTCAATATTTTATTTTGATCATTCAAAAAATGATCAAGAGTAAATTTTATCTGAGTGTAGAGTGAATGTAAAACATTTTAGATTGTTCTTTTCTTTTTTGGTATTAAATTATTTTGGATTTGGATAATCTATTTGTTAATTTTTACTCTTAGAGGATAGCAAATGTGTGGGAACTATATCTATATTCTTTCCCAAAAAAACTCCATAACTGCTCTAAAACTGCTCTAAAAAAATTAGTTTCTAAATTTATATCCTACTTATAGTTTTCTAGTGTTCAACATTATGAACTATCTAAAGTTTTCCTTTACTAACACTTTACATTTCTTTATTGCTATTCAATTTTCAAAGACCTTACATTTATGTTCTCACTTTGATTGTCCAATAGGATGAGAGATTGGTATTATTATCTTAATGGTATAGATAAAAAAATTAAAGCAATAAGAAGAGTATTAAATCATTTGCATAATATCATTAAATCAAATAGCTTACAAGTATAATTTGGTATTTCATGAATTAATAGAAGTGAGAGTAATAATAAACCAGCTTTACATGATTTTCACTGTAAGATTCAGTCATTTTGATCTATAACTCAATGATTCGATTCCTATAGAGTTCTGCTTAAAATTCTGCCTACACAAATTTATCACACAGCAATAATTTAGTTTGTATAACTGAAGAGATTGTTTAATAGCAATTTCTTTATGAATCACTTTCTAAAGATAAATTACTTTAATACAATAGATTATAATAATTCACCCGGTACTTTAAGCAATAAATAAATTACTATTTATATATCGTTTTTGAGTTTTTTGTATTACTTTTCAGTTCCGAATATTTATA
Source organism: Macroglossus sobrinus (assembly GCA_004027375.1). Taxonomy (NCBI): domain Eukaryota; kingdom Metazoa; phylum Chordata; class Mammalia; order Chiroptera; family Pteropodidae; genus Macroglossus; species Macroglossus sobrinus. The sequence continues at coordinate 186,115 of PVKZ01000682.1, read as the reverse complement.
ATTCTCAATAAAATTTTGTGTGTCTTAAGTTATTGGGACACTTGTATTGTAAAAATGTTCCCACATGATTTTATTCTTTATTACTTAACAAAGACAGACCTTTTACAATGTCGATTTCTTTTTTCATGTAATTGCCTTTCTAGTTGCTCAGTATTTTAAGTAATCATGGAATCGAGAGATTAGAGATCATCTGTAGGTTGTTAGAACTGTAAATTCTAGTGACACATTTTGATTAAGAAGAGTGACAGAGACTATAGAGTATGATGGTACGTTAGACAAATCCCCCAATTTTATAACTGAGACATTTATTTCTCCAGCTGCAAGTTACATTACTGACAATTCTCAGATCAGCCCCTTTATGGGAATTACTCTCTACCAAGGGAGATTTATTACTCAAGTCTATGCCTATTCCTGAGACAAACTTCAATAATGACTGGTCACTTTGAGAGTACAAAAGCCCAGATCAAATCTCAATTTGAGACATCTCTGAAGGGTTGTTTCAGCTTCAGAATTTGCCTCAGTATTCTGAAAGCTCTATTGCAACTGCGTCACAATTTGACTTCTACCTCTGTTCCCAAGGTCACATCTCAATTAATTAAGAGTGAAGCATGAAAATTCTTTTCCTATCTTGAAGAATGGCACTGAAGTTCAGTTTCTCCTGGCAGGGAGATCCAAGACTGTCTATAAACTCCAAGGTCCCTAGTGGTCTTAAAGTCTCCAGCTAGAGGGCAGCTGTCTTTCCCCAAAAAACTCCATAAAATGTTGGCATCCCAAAGACAGACTTTTGAACATCAAACAATCTATGTATTTCCCCATTGATAAGGCTATATCTGCATGTCCTTAGAAAGAAGATACTCAGTGAGGGAAGAGAGAATTCTTCAAATCAACGCCTACACAATATCCTCTGGCTGTGATAGAAGGTAATGGAAAGATTAATGAACCATATGATGTTTGCCTATTTACCCTTATTTATTTGAACTAAACTTCCCCTCAGAAGAGCTAGTCCATCAGCCATGTCATGTGACATGGACTTTATCTGACTCATTACACTGAGAAGACCCATTTGGTATGACCTCTACTTCATTGGGTTATTTTGAGAATTAAATAATAAAATACATAAAAAAGATTTTAGTCTCTAGACTTGACACAAAGTAGGTATTAAATAAATAATTAGTGCTATAATTATTATTATCAATATTGAATAGGTTACCTTTGCATTCCAATTGTTCCAGGTAATTAATTCAAGTATTTAATAAAATTTTTAAATGACTACAGGTCATACAGTCTTCTAAGCTATAACAGTGAATAAAAAAAAATCTTTGTCCTTATGGAGCTTCTCTTGCATGGAGACATAATAAACAATATATAAAATAGTTAACATAATAAATGGAGATAAGTTCAAATGAAAAAAATAAAACGGAATGGGAGCACAGGTTGGGCTTGGGACAATAGAGGATAAAGGGTTACATATTTAAATAGAATTGTCATTAAAAGGACTTACTAATACTGTGATATTAGAGCAAAAACCTGGAGGAGATGAGAGAGTAAACATGGATATGGATAAGGGGTGGAAGCGCTCCACTTCGAAGGAGCATAGTTACTGCTCTCTTCTCACATGCATGGCTTCTGATGAGAAGCCTACTGTGTTTTTATGTTTGTTCCTCTATGCTTTGCTTCTTTCAAGATGTTTTCTTTGTCACTGATGTTCTGCGGTTTGAATATAATATACTTAGATGTATTTCCTTTCCTTCTTTCCTTCCTTCCTTCCTTCCTTCCTTCCTTCCTTCCTTCCTGCCTTCCTTCCTTCCTTCCTTCCTTCCTTCTTTCCTTCCTTACTTTCTTCTTTCCTTCCTTCCTTCTTTCCTTCCTTACTTTCTTCTTTCCTTCCTTCCTTCTTTCTTCCTTTTTCTCTCCACCTTCTTTTCTCCCTTTTCTTTCTCCTCCCCTCCGCTTCCTTTTATTCTGCTTATAACTCTCCCTTTTCTGGATTTGTGATTTGGCATCTGCATTAATTTTGGAACATTCTCAGCCATTATTATACTTCAAAAATTTCTTCTGTTCTATACTCTCTTGCTCTCTTTCTGTGTCCCAATTATGCATGTGTTAAAGCTTTTGAAGTTGTTTAACATTTTTTGAACATTTTTTTCTGTTTGTTTTAATTTTTTTTTCTTGTTGCATTTTGTTTTGGGAAGCTTTTATTGGCTTACCTTTGAGCTTACCAATTCTTAGTCATGTTCAATTTACTGGTGAATTCTTTGAAGGCATTCTTTATTTCTATGGCTGTTTTTTTTCCAACATTTCCTTTTGAGTCTTTCTTAGTTTCTCTCTCTCTGTTTATATTATTTTTCCTTGTGTAAAATTCTACTTTTTCATTAGAGACTTTAACACATTGATTCTAGTTATTTTAAGTATGCTGTTTGATAATTCCAACATCTGTGTCATATCTGAGTTTGGTTGTGATTCTTATTTTGTCTCTTTAAGGTTTTTTTTTTCCTTAATTTTTGGCATGTCTTGCAATTTTTGTTGAGAGCTGGATATTATGTATCTTAGGATCAGGTAACAGGAATTGAAATAAATAGGCTTTAAGTGTAAAGATTTATGTTAATCTGATTGAAATTGGGTTGTGTTTAATATCTGCTCCAACTGGAGGCACCAGAGGCTTCAAATTCCCCTAGTATCATTGTTGTTGTGCTTCCCTCTTGACTTTGGATATCTCTAAGCACTGTCTTCAGAGAGACTCTGTGTCTAATACTCTCTTAGCTATAACTCACTATTATTATATCAGGTCCTTGTGGGTGTGCTGGTAAAGTATGGGGTAGAGAAAACTTTCTATTATCTTATGATTAAATCTCACCCTTTTTAATGATTTATGTCTTTAGGCTGTAACTGTACAAGTATTCGTCCAGTGTTATAGCTTCTCAGGTCCTTACATAATACAAGAAGGCTTAAGGGTGTTGGAAGTGGGAGAAAATTTTTTTCCCCAAGGACAAAGATTTTAACCCTGACAATTAGGACTTTGTTATGGATAATACTTTAAATCTGGCTGACCATGTTTATAATACCGTACAACATTTTTTTCTAACCAACTAGTATAATGGAATTGGCAGTTTGCTCTAAACTGCATTGGATAAAGAGATGAAAGGAAAGAATAATTTTGGAGGCAACTTATTCCTCTTTGAGAGTCCTACTCTGGCTTATTATAGAAAGACTCAGAAAGTTGCTAGTTTTGAGTAGGACCCAGAACAAGAGAAGACTCTTCCACTTGTACCACATAATAGCAGATTCAACAGTGCTTGAAGTGTTAGGGGCACATAGAGATGATGTTTGGGGACTTTAGCAGGCCTCTACTGGTGAACCACAGTGAAGACATGGGATTTTGGAATAAATATCTGCCATTCCCACTAGATACATACTTTCTTTTTGAGTAAAGGCTTTGGTTGCTTGTTTCTGGACATTTAAAAATATGCTATCAAGTTACCATGTAACCTGATCTGAGGTAACCACACTTCTAAATTCTCCGGTTTACAATCTAGCCCCTTACATCTGTACTCAACTAAACCTGATTTCTCAATGTCAAGAGACTACTGATTCAATTTCTACAAAGAATTTAATTCTATCCTTTCCTAGGGATAGGAGAGTCATAATTGCCTGGCTACCTAGAATGGAGGTGCAGAACTGAATGTTTCTGCTTTTTATATATAATAAATTTTTAAGCAAGTACACTTTTTTTCCCAGCATTTTTTTTTTACCTATTTCTAAGAAGTCTGAGAACTCGATTTTCACTGGAAATTCTTGGCAAATACTTAGGCTTTAACTCCTTGGGGTCTCTGATCTTTTTATGACAACTCCAACCATTCTCTGTCTTATAAAAATTATTTAAACTCTTTCTGTGCTTTTGTTTTTCATCTTTAATTGCCTTTGTTGTGGATAGTTTTATTTTTTAATTTTTCTATGCTATTTTAGTCACTTTGGGGAAGATGAAAAGATATTTTTATGTAGCCAGTCTATCTCATTTAACCATGATTCTGTATTGGTTTTTTAAAAGAAGACTCTGGTGCCATTTCTAAAGTTTCAAAAACATTTTATAATGAGATAATAAAAAAAGGAAGATAAATTAAGAAACTATTAGATTTTATGACTATCAGTTAAGTAGGAAAAGAAAAAATTTTTTTAAGTATTTTAAATTTATTAGTGATTTGGAATAAGCAACATAATAAGAAAACAATCTAAATCCTTTTCTTTGTGTTTTATAACATTTGAACAAATTTTTCACTTGAAGTTAGGGGTTTTTTTTTTTCATTCTCTTTCAGAATGAAATCCTAATATTTACCTTCACAATCAATTTCTATTTCTTTCCATTTGGAGCTGATAAATCTTTTCTGCAAATGGCAAATGAGGTCAAAAGAAATCACAGGAAATAAGTCTTCATTCTTCTACCAGCTGCTCTTTGACACTCAGGGAGCCAGTGAGAATGGTCAGGAGGGAGAAAATGAGGAATGGGTAATCACTTGCTAAAAATTGTTTGGCTGGTTTGGTTTAAGATATTTGATGATTTATCAGGCCCTTATCAGTTATAAATCTCCAAAGGACTAAAGAATAAACAACCATCTAAGTTGAAACCTAAATTCAGAGTTTAGTTTTAGGCTGAAGGAGAGTTTCTATTCTATTACCAATTTCGGTTTCTAAGACCTGTCCAGTTCTATATTTTCATAAGTAACTCAAAAACATATAAGAAGTATATTTGAATAACATGGAAATAGAAGCAATGATAAATAATCTGCAGGAGAAAATTAAAAAAATCATAGTATCTCAATAAGCTGACTTACAGGCCACCTGTTATATTCTGACTAATAATAAAAAGTTAATGATTTAGAAATAAAACTGCCAATTTTAAGACAATATGAAATTCCCAGTGCTCCTCATAAACTGAATAGAAATAGAATATCAATAGAAATAAATGAAAAAAATATTAAGGACCTACACTCCTGACATATTCCTGTCCTACTTGATACTTGGGGTATAAATATGGTAAATCAGAGCAATAGAATTTAGTAGATGGGTCATTTTGCAATAGAAGCTTCTTCATTTATCCAACTATTATATACCTATTATGTTAGAAAAAATGTTAACAATTCTCTTTTTTGTTGATCATTGAGAGTGTTTCTATAAATTATTCATCAGAGAAGAAAGAACATCTTATTTTTTTGTGTGTGAAGCATATTTATTTAAGTATAGTTGATATACACCATTATATTAGTTTCAGGTGTATATATAGTGATTATTTGACATTTATATTCCTTACAAAGTGATCACGGTGATAAATCTAGTAACCATATGTAAGCATACAAAGTTATGGTGTTATCGACTATATTCCCTATGCTATATATTACATCTCTATGACTAATTTATTTTATAACTAGAAGTCTGTACCTCTTAATCCCATTCACCATTTTTTTTTGGTCTATCCTCCAACCCCTCCTCTTTGGCAGCCATCAGTCTGTTCTCTGTATTTTTAAGTCTGTTTTTGTTTTATTTGTTTGTTTTGTTTTTTTATATTCACATGTAACTGAAATCATACAGTAGTTGTCTTTTTCTGTCTGACTTATTTCACTGAGCATATTACCTCTGGTATCTCACATTGGAGGATTTCATTCATTTTTATGCCTGAGTAATATTTCATTGTACATATATCTATCTATATACCATTTCTTTATTTATTCTATTTATATTGGCTATAAATGATGCTGCACTTAACATAAGGATGCATGTATTCTTTCAAATGAGTGTCTTCATTTTCTTCTGATGAATACCAAGAAGCGGAATCATTGGGTCACATGGTAGTAGTATTTTTAATTTTTAAAGGAAACTCCATACTGTTTTCCATAATAGTAACATCAATTTACAATTCCACCAAAAAAAATGAAATCAGAGTCAAGCAAATATATGTAAGCCAATGTTCATTGTAGCATTTTTCACAATAATCAACTGTTAAAGTCAAATAGTTGAGAAACAACCCTAATGTTCATCAACAGATGGATGAATAAAGAAATATATATAATTATATGCATTGATATATGCTACGACATGAAAGAAACTTGCAAATATTATGCTAAGTAAAATAAGCCAGATATAAAAGGAGAAAAATTGTATGGTTCCATTTATATGAAATTTCATGGAGACAGAAGTAGATTAGAGTTCACCAGGTGCAGGGGAGTAAAGGGAATGAGAACTATTGCATAATGGTTAGTTTCTCTTTGGACTGATGACAAAATTTGGAAACAAATAGTGGAGATAGTTGCACAACATTGTAAATATTAATTAATGCCACTGAATTGTACACTTAAAATGATTAAAATGGCAAATTTTCTGTTATATATTTTACCAAAATAAAAACATGAGAACAAAAAAGAAATAACTACAATCGTGATGAATTATCATACTCATACAATTTCTCTTTTACCTCTTAGGGGATTAAAATTTAATTACTGAAATATAAAATACTAAGAATATAATATAATTTATATTCTACTAAAATATGTTATATTTCTTTATTTTTGTCTTCCTTCCTCCTACTATCCACAGTTCTAAGCTTCTTTACAGAAGTAAAAACCCTGTACTATGAGTTTCCCAATAAAGGCAGTGACACGAAACACATCTTTTTAAGCCATGAGGCATTCATTTATAATATTTGACTTGATGTAACCATAAAACAATGTAATAACAAGCTGTGTTATTACACAGTTCTGCCTCCATGATTCTAAAGAAGTTGTTCAATAAGATTAGCATCTCATGTATCTAATTTCATCATACAACCAAAGACACTTTTGTGTATTCAATGTTGTATATGTTTTAAAAACCTACTTTAACATTATATTCTAGAAAGAAACTTTTAAAGCTATAGATTTTTTCTGAAAATTGTTCTCTTTAAATTTCCTTGAATAGCAATAAGAAAATTAACTCTTTACCTTTTTCTAGGAGCTGAAAAAGGAATACACTGACAAGTGAAATAAATTGTCTGTCTTCGGTTGAAATGAAACTGCAATCTATGTGCTCAGCAACATATGCAAATAGCAGATTGAAACTTGGTTGCAGAGAATATTCTGTTCCTGACAACATCTGTTATACTTAATAGATGCTCCAGGCCAACATTACACCAAGTAAAGTGAGACTACAAAAAAGAAGAAACTCCCAGTGTTTTAGCTTTTCTAAACAAAAACACCATCACTTCAGAAAGTAGGTTCTGAACTGAATAAACTATAAATAATGTTTGCGCCTTATGAATGTAGAAGCATATGTGATTTCAATGATTCAATGATTAAAATATAACATTTCTCACTCCCTGCTTCTTGACAGACAGAAGGTCTAGTTTCCTTAATCTTACATTTGACTTCATAACATTTCAAAATGTTTTCATTTATTTCCTATGACAACCAAAGTAAGAAATAAAGTATCTGAAAAATAAGAAATGTTTATTCCCCATGTTAAGAATAACATCACAGTGGTAATAATTGCATATGCAAAGAATGTGAACAGTAAAATGACTCAAAAGGAAATGCACATAATAAACACATATTAGACATAGCTTAATTTTGCTAGTATTGAAATGAATACAAGTTAAAGCAAAAATGAGGTATAGTATACAAGACATGCACTCTAAAATATAATATGATTTCAAAAACTAATGATAATACATTAAATCCAGAATACTAAGGCATTGATTATAGAACAACAAATTTATCTGCTCATTTTGGGAAGCATTTGACATATCAAAGGTCATTAAAAATTATTTGTAAATCACTTCAGAAAACAGCTGGTTAATTTCATAATAATAAACAAGCACCAGCTATTGACTCACTCCATAAAATTTAATGCTGGAGAAACTAGAGAAACAAAAGAGATTACGGGTCCCAGAAAAAAAGAAAGAAAACAAAACAAAAAAAACGAGCAATGCATTCAGAGCATTGAGTGTGTTTTGAGTTGCTTGTATCTGGATGATGAATGGCTATAAGTTACATGGAATCTAAATAAAAAGTCAAACTCATAGAAACAGAGAGTATAAAAGTGGTTGTCAGAGGCTGAGGAGTGAAAGAAATACTGGTAAAGGGGTACAAACTTTCAGCTATAAGATGAATAATATTGTAACTATAGTTGGCAACACTGTATTGCATAATTAAAATTTCTTAAGAGAGTATAACCTAAATATGTGTTAATTGACTGGATGGGAGGAATCTTTTCACAATGTGTATCAAATCATCATAATGTACACTTTAAAAATTTTACAATTTCATTTGTCAATAATATCTTAATAAAGCTAAAAAATAAGAAAAAAGACATCTGATAAAGGACTCATCTAAAATGTATAAAGAATTCTTAAAACTCAACAATAAGAAAAAAACTTCATTAAAAAATAAGTCAATGGCCATAACAGATATCTCATCAAAAAAGATATACAGATAATAAATAGGCATATAAAAAATATTCTATATCATATATTACCAGGAAAATACAAATTCAAACAATAATATACCACTGCAAACCTATTAGAATGGCCATAACCTGGAACAGTAACACCACCATATGCTGATGAGGTTGTGGAGAAACAGGAACTCTTGTTCATTGCTGGTAGAAATGCAAAATGAAACATCCGCTTTAGAAGACAGTTTGGTGGTTTCTTAGAAAACTAAACAAACTCACAGTTGTTTACAAACTCGAGCAGTTATACTCCTTGGTATTGATGCAAAGGAGTTGAAAACGTATGTCAACACTAAAACCTGCACATGGATGTTTATAGCAGTTTTATTCATAATTGCCCAAATTTGGATGCAACCAAGATTCTTTCAGAAGATGAATGGATAAATAAACTGTGATATATACAAAGAAATATTATTCAGTGCTAAAAAAATGAGTTATCAAGCCATGAAAAGACATAGAGAAAACAAATGCATATTATGAAGTGAAAGAAGGCAATGTGAAAAGGCTACATACTGTATAATTCCAATTATATGACATTCTGGGAAAAGCAAAACTATGAAATAGTAGAATGATCAGTAGTTGCCAGGGGAACAGGAGGAGGGGTGAATAGGTGAAGCACAGAAGAGTTTTAGGTCAGTGAAAATACTTTCTATGTTACTGTAATTGTGTATACATGTCATTATATATTATCCAAACCCATAGAATATACAATGACCGGAGTGAAACCTAATGCAAGCTATACACTTTGGGTGGTTATGATGTGACAATATACATTCTTCAACTATAACAAATGTACTACTCTGGTGGAGACTGTTAATAATGGGGCAGTCTATGGGTATGTGGGGGCAAGGGAAATTTCTGTATCTTTCTATTTTTCTGTGAAACTAACACTGCCCTAAAAATGTAAAATGTAAATTTTTAAAAAGAAACTAAATAAAGTTTATAAATAAATAAATGCATAAAAGAGAAAAAAACAAAAATATAAGGATGACTCAAATATCTTATGTTGGAAAGGTATAAAATGTATTAATAAATAATCCATGTGTTAAAAATTTACAATGGATATTTTAAAAAGTAATTGATAATAGGAAAAACCTACAGATCAGTGTTTGTGCATCACAGCTAAAACAGTAAACGATCAGTATGAAATTCTAATGAAGATTTTGGTTGAACATTATGAGAAATTTGATGAACTTCTTCTAAATTAAAAATAAGTATATTGAAAAAGGAAGTACATTAAAGCCTTAAGGATGGTGGTCTATGAGATAGAGTGAGAAGAGAGAAAGACAAAGAAAAATAATTTGCTTCTGTAATTCAACTAATTTATATAAATAACAACTATATATGACTTATGTAATTATGTAATTCAAAAGAAAATATATATATATGAATGGGTTTATTACAGTGTTATCTATAGTGAAAACATAATATCTCCCATTTAAATATCCAATAATGGAGGTATAACACAGTGGATGGACATGGTGAAATATTATGCAGAGAAGTAGATGTATTGATAAGAAATTTTTAAGAAAAAACTTTTATTAAAAATAAATTTGTTTCACATAAAGCACTTAATATATAGTGATGTTAGGGATCCCAATTATATATAAACTAGAAAGTATATGTATGAATAAAAATAATCAGAAACAATATAAAGCATTATGTTAGAGAGCATTAAGATAATAATTCAACTTATGGTTTTATTTTCTTTAAATAATATATAATATTGTTTTAAAAAGAAAGAGAGAGAAAAAAATTGGTTCTAATTTGAAACCCAAACTTTATAAAAGAAAATACGAGTTGCACGATTTTAGATGGAATGTTATTCAATTGTCAACTACCCATGCTAATAGTGGGATGCCCAAATATGGTTATTGTATAAGTACAAACTTCACATTTCATATTTATTATACCCTCTATTTATTGATATCAGCCTCATGAGCTTTGGTTTACCTTGACCACATTCTCCATTTTTTTCCCATATGCTATTGAATTCAATTTAGTAGAAAGTTATGGAGAACCTAGTAAAAAAGTGTTGGATTGATCAAAGAGACGTGATTGCTTTCTTGGTGAAACTTTCAACCTGTTGCTTATTATTGAACACTCAGTAAGAGTTAGGTTCTATGCAAATATTGTAGGTGGCTTATTCTATCTTTATTTTGTAAAACCATGCACAGAAGAGCATGGAACGCACAGTGATGAATAACATGAAGTTACACATGACTTTTATACAGCATGCATGGTGTTATGTATTGCATAAATAACTCAAGAGGCATCTTGAATAATGTATTAATTAATACTGTATCACTGGGTTATTATTGCAATAGTCCATGACTGGTATGCCCAAGGACTCCTGTGAACCAGGAATCCTGAGATTTGTTTGCATATCATTGTTAATGTATTCAGTTTATCTCTCTGTAACTTATTATACATAATGCCATGGTAAGTAGCTCTGAAGAGGTTTGGGCAGGTGAATTGCTTTGTAGTCAGTTTGAGTGGCAAGTACACTTAATCTGTGGTCTTTTCAAGTGGCTATGGGATGTCTGATTGAAGCTGCACAAGGAGTTAAAACTGCACACTTCCAAGTAATCCATTGACATTACTAATTGATTAGTTTCTTCTGTTGTAGCAGTTGGATGTCAGATGACTCTTTTAAGATCTGAGCTTCTAGAGGGCATTGTGATTTCATAATAGTCTATATAGCAAGTAATTAAAAGAGTTGTTGTTTTAAAATTGCCGCGTCCTCTTTCTATCCTACTGTGTGACAATATCCAGAGATGGGGACGGAAGTTTCAAGGAATGCATCGTCAAGAACGAGGACGTGGCATGTGCTTAGGGATAATTGGTTTCTTAGGAACGATCCTATTAATAGGGGGAATTTGGGTAGCACAAATTCTAGTAAGTGTAAACGCTATACAAGTGGATTTCAAAATTGGCTCTGAGAAAAACATAGTAAATTCCCTGCATATGGAATCAGCTCCAGTCACCCTGACTGTTCAGAATGCATAAACCCTTTATTTGAACAATTATTAAGGGAAATTTCTTTTGACGCGCCTCTTAAAGATGTTATGAATAAATTACAACAAGCTGAATTACTAGAACCAGCTTATACTCCTGTTCCCACACAGTTAGTAGAAAAATTAGTAAAAGATAAGAAATTTACTCATAAGCCTGTGCCTACTATGGAAGGGCCTCCTTTTGTGGCCTAATGGATAAATCAAACACTAGTAGTTTAAGTTTTATAGAAAGGCTGGCTAGGTCAGGATCTCCTTGGTGCTTAAAAACAAAGGAACAAAAACTTAGCTTACAAAAGCAGCTTTGTAAAACTGATTTTTATAAATGTTTTCCTCAATACTACACCAAGGAAACTGTTAAACAGCTATGAGAAAGTTTCAGCTTAAACTTTAGATAATAGCATAAATAAAGTAGCAATGGAAAGATTTATTCAGGCAGAACTGCCCACGAGCCAATATTTGCTGTTAGGAATACCTCTATCTATCACCTTTACTTAAGTCAAACTGTATCTTACAAAATAGATATAAGAATTAAAAGTTTAGATTGTTCCATCAGGTAGTTCTGTTCTAATAATTGAGAAAAGAATGTACTAATTAATCATGAATAATAATATACTCTATAAGATTTTCTGCTTTGCTTAACCACAGAAATTTAACCCTCTGCTATCTTAACCACAAAGTATAATCAAATGTCAAAATAGAAAGTATAAAAGTTGCACTCAAATCACAATAAAACGGAGCAGTGTCACACCACCTCTGAGCTGTGTAGTCGACTGTCTCCTGTGCCGACACCTTGCCCACCTTGGGGCCCCCTGGATCCTGTCGCGTCTGGACTGTGGCATAAAATATATTTTCCTAGAGAATATTTTAATATTTTAGAAGTAGATTTTGGAAGAGATACTGAAACTTGGCAGATGGTAGATCCTTTAGAAATAAAAAGAAATATAAAGAAGGCTTATCTCCCTGAGAGAAGACTGTAACCCAAAGTCCCCAAAACACCATGAAAATAATACCAACATTCTAGGAGAGGAGATAGATAGTAAAGAAAATATATGTGTAAAGTAAATGAAGAATACTAATAAAAGCTAGGAATAAAAACAAAAGAGGGAATGGGCATTGAGAAAGTGAAATTTAGATAAAAATATAAAATATATATTTTTATATACAATATACAAATATATAAATATAAACTAAGCAAAACATGATTATAGATGGGAGAAGGACATCCTAGGCAGAAGAAATGCAAGTCAGTTGTTTGATGCCTGACACATTTGAATATAGCAAATGAAAAAAGTTTGTAACAATAAAGCAAAACGAGGAACTACTTTTAAAAACTTAGTAAAAAAGACAAGGCATAGTATGCTCTTAATTATGTACAAAAATGTATAGGAAGAGCCTAGTTGGAAAGCCAGAAAATGTTTAAGAGTAGGATTAAAGATGATTTTTTTTCAATTTTCACTTTTCTGTAATTTTAGTTTTTCTCTAACAACCATATATGTCTTTCACACAAGAATTTGTTTTTAAAAACTCACTGGGAAGGGAAGGACTAACCAGCTGGAAGAACTTTACAATTATAAACTGTGGAAAATAAAACCATATATGTGATATGAATACAAAATTTTCCATGTAAAAATCATGCCAAGTTCTTAGTCTTGTACCATAAGTGATGAACAGAAATTTCAATAAAATCTAATATTTTTTATTCTCTTCCCAGAAGAATTGCTCAGCCAACAAATACCCAGACAAGAAACTTACTGTCTTACAGTGAGAACGTCAGCCTTGTGCTTAATTTAATTTATGCCTATATAGCAACTCACCAAATTTAAAATAATGTCTTCACATTCCTTGTTAATTTAGTAAAATATCTAAAAAGGCACAATTGAATCCTTGGCAGATGGCAAGTTTCAGTCCCTGAAATGGGATTATAGTTCTTCCTTTGCTGGGAATTGACAGATGGGTATCATCACATACCTCCAGGGCAGAGAATGAACACACAGAGATTACAAAAGAACAACAGTGTTTAAAGAGCAGATTCCAATTCTGCCAGCTAAATCAATAAGTGACAGCTGACAGTTGGAACTATTAAGTCATGGTGGTCTGGAAATTGCTCTTAACCTTTGCCTTCATTTGTAGACTGCCAACTCAGGAGAGAAACATTCAAAATATGAGTGGATCAGACGGGATACTGCACCATGGCATTCTGATTAGGCTGCTATTTTTATAGATGGGTTATCAGGATTGTTAGACCTTAAACTGAATTGCTTTTTCTCTCTGTCATATCTCCAACACATTAAATAGAATGTATTTGATAAAAAAATGTGTGTTGTTCTTTCACATGTAAATATTTTTAGACATGTCCATAACTGTACAAGCTGAACACTCTAACAGGTCAACAAAACATCTAGCAAAAGCCTAAACCTCAGTTTGTATTGAGCTAGGATTAGACTGAGTTGGTGCCTTGGTCCTCAGTTGTGCAAATCAACTTAATTAAACTTGGGATTACATCACCCTCACAGGTTCCTGTGATTCAGCTAAGTGTTCATATGCATATATATACATACACACACATACACACACACAGACACACATATGTATATATAGCATATATTTTCTTCTTTCTCTTCTGTTTATCTTTATTATAATTGGTGATGTTTTAACTGCTTTTGTTGGTTTTGTGTATTAGGGTAATATTAGTTGCCATAACTAGGAGTGATTAATACTTAATAAACTTTATATTTAGTTTAAATTTACAAGGCAATATGAAGCTCCTAGTTAGTAGATGAATTTGCTCCTCATAGTAAATTAGGGAATTCAGGCTTTTGCCAAACTGTAGATCTGTCAGCTGCTACAGCCCCCAGAACCCTCTACATCCAACTTGTGAGAGGAAAACAGCGGAACAAAAACTTTCCAACTTATTCTTAAAAATTCTAGGTTGAAAACAATTCCTTTTAGTCCTATTTCACAGGCAAACTGGTCATATGAATTGACCATGCTTGGTTCCAAGAGGGACTGAAAAATGTAGCTCCTATTTAAGCAGTTTGTCTCTGGAAGGTGGAGCATGACTTTGGTGTACAGCTGGTCATCTTTACCATAGTGACTATGAATGGGTTTTTGTCAGTATCTGGAAATCTTTGGAAGATGATTTATCAAAGTTCTAACCCTATTTCATATATGTGATATGAAATAGGGTTAAACTTTGATAGTATAAGAAGATTGGAAAGAAGGATTGATGACTTTCTTTCAAACATCTCAAGGCTAGAGCATATGGGTGGTGGACCTGTCACTTCTCTGCTCACACAGTTGGGAAAGGATTCATTGCTGACTCTTTTAGATAACACTTAGAAACAAAAAGCTCTTGACTATTGGTAACTTCCACCATCATTTTCCTTTAAAGACATGTCTTAATAGTAATATTCTTAAAGTCTTTTACTTAGGCATCCTCATATAGTGAAAAAAATGTGAGCTTTGAGATTAAACAAGGAGAATAATAACAACCTGATTATGAATCCTTGTTCCATCTTTTATGAGTGTAAAATCTTGGGTGATTAGATGAACTGACCCTTAAATTCTTCATCTTCAAATTGGTACTGCATCAGATCACATTGAACATGACACATATTTGACACTCAGCAAATAGTCTTTATTTTCTCACCTAGATAGTGATTACATTGAATTACTCTGAAGCAAAGCATTAGTGAGGTAAATTTTAAAGATATTCTTTTGGTAAAGAATATACCTAAAGTTAGGATAGGGAGCATTATAATCTCAGGAAAAATACTGATACTTTGGTCATTTTAGCCCTTTTAAAAGTATTTCTAGTAAACTATTTTGAGGCCTAAAAAGATGGAAGAATCAAGAATAAGAATGAAAGTGAATATTCTTCAACTATGCTATTTAGGAATCAGAGCATCTTTGAAGTCCTGTTTCTTCCTGGATTCAAGATCTACTCCTCAGGTAGAGCACCTAATGCCACTTGCACTTTTTTTATGAGACAGTATCCAATTGTCCCAGTTACCATTTCTGTCCCACCGGTCCAAAGGCATAGATTTCTGAGTTAACACAACAGGCTCGTAATTATTCTGCAAGGGGTCATTTACTCTTTTATTGATAGAGTATTATAGGATGTGAACTTTATAAACTAAAATTTGATAAAATACTTCAAAGGCTTTCCATGGCTTTCAGGATGAAACCTAGATACCTAATAGAGTTTACAAAGTTCTTCATAATCCAATTCCTTCTCATTCTCTAATTTGTCTTTTATCACTTGTACACTGTGCGATTCACTAATCATGCTGGGCTGTGTCCTGTCTTATAAGAACAGCAGCTGGTAAAAACCCAATAAATGAAAACTAACTAAATAAGTCTAAATAAATGTATTTTTAAGGTCCACTATTTAAAAAAAAAACTAAAATGAGAATAAACAACTGAGATTACTGAAGAAACCATCTTCCTGAAGAGGATTATAAATATAGTCATAAAAATTCTAGAGTGAATAGTAGTATATATTCTATGATTTTATTTCTTAGCTAACTGTATAAACTTTGCAATTGGCAAGGATACATAAAAAAGTTCTGAAAACTCTTGAGTGAAAATGTAAACAATTTTTTAATCAGAGTTTGACATTCAAACTCATTCATTTGTGTGTCAGAGTGCAGGTTCACCTTTATATAAACACCAGAGTATTATTTGCCCAACAGCTTGGAAGTCACTAGATAGAACAAAGAGCGCATTTCAGGCTCAGAGAAACAATGAAAAGATAAATGAAAACTGTGAATACTCCAATTCTCATGACACATTATCCAGTCTCCTCTGCAGGATGCTTTATCCAAAAAAAGAAAAAAAAGCAAATAAACTCTCACGCCTACTTCATGTATATTGGTATCAAAATTCTGAAAGGAAATTTGTTTTCAATATGGTGAGTGATGCATCTATGAAATAAAATTTTGTAAGTTATACAATTTCAGAAAATTCTTAATCAATAAATTTTAATGGACTTAAAAATAATATTATGCTTATTTACAATATTATATTCTATGTGTATATAAAAGCAAGAATTGACAAGAAATATATTCAATATAAATATGAACATGATTAAATGTCACCGTGTTAAAATTAATTCTGGTGTTTCATAATAATTCTATTTAAAACATAATTTAATACTTAGAATTACATGGAAAAGTACATAATGATCAGTATATTTAAATAGTTATACATATCTGAAAGAAAGTATTTTAACTATATGAATAAATCAGCATTGTAAGATGTTAACAGTTTTTATATGGTGCCATATTTCAACATTTCTCTATTTCACAAACGAAAATATTTCCATTTCCATTTTAAGAGCTAGAATTACACTTTTAAAAATGAAAATGTAATGCAAAGAATTATTTAGTGAGACTCTATTTTAAAGTCCAAAGATTTAAGCCAAACTTATAGTGATTTCTTTCCCATTTCAGAAAATAAAAACCTCTAGTAATTATCTTTTACAATTCTGCAAATTCTGGAAAGTTGAACATCATGCTGAGAAACCATGTGAGAAATATCAAATTCTGTTTCTGAACACATCAAAAAACTATAATTCCACATAATTATTAAAATGTGAGCAAACAACATCTTTTTTTTTGTATGTATGTCTTTCTGGCTTCTATTGCTGTGTAGCAAATCATTGTGAAAACTACAGCTTAATAACTACAACTTTATTATGATTATTGATTCGTGGTGTTAGGAATTGAGCAAAGCCCAAGGAATGGCTTTCCTCTGTTCCATATGATCTGAGGGTTCAGCTGGGAAAACGTGGGTTTCTCTGGCATATAACATGCAACACACTGTGTGAACCTGAGCAAGTCTATGTCAATATAATTTTATAATCTGTAAAACTAAGAAAATGATACATAGTATTTTTTCTTAGTTTTATATTAGTATGAGTTCATCTACCTCACAAAGAATTTTAAATGTATTGAGGTATTTCCAATATCAATAAATATTGAGCAGTAAAAAATATGTGTGTGTGTGTGTGTGTGTGTGTGTGTGTGTGTGTATGCATGTATATATTTTCAGATAATACTCATTGAATTACTTTTGGCATTCTGAATAATTGCCACATGCCAGGGAATGTCTGAAGAATTTAGCAAGTCGAGATGTCAAGTTAGTCTTTGGCCAGAACTCTGTTGGCAATTCTGTCTTATAACTTTTCACTCTCATCAAGTGTTAGTTGAGGTAAGAACAATATTATTAGCAAAGGGAAAATTTATTTTTAATACTATATGGGACAACATAATAATTAAAAGTACTGGCTCTGAAGCAGAATGCTTGGGTCCAAAAGGTGACTCCACAAATTAATGGCTGCAAGACTTTGGACAAGTTATTTAACTTATCTATACTGTAATCCTCAAATCTATAAAACAGAGATGAGAATAGTATCTACATCACAAATGTGAGAAATAAATGAGTTAATCCATGTAAAAATATGAGAAGAGTAAAAGGAATATGGTACTTAGTAAATATTAGATATTATTATTACAAGATAATTTAGGAAAGTGGAAGAATATTTACAAAGTGAAATGTTATTTCACAGCTATATTACTCTGTTGAAAATAAAATGCATATTGTTGGAATTTTAATCTCTTTTTGCACTGTTATTTATCTATATTGTTGAACCACCCTTACAATGCTTTTCATTGCTTTCTTGAAAGTGTTCCCTACATAAGGTATGGGGAGAGGATGACTTTCAGATATTTCTTTTTTTTTAGAGGTCTGTCTGCCTTAATTCTTATAAAAGTATTTATTGAATACCTACAATATTGCAAACATACTGATAGCTGTGGAAGATATTACAATAAAGACAGTCTATTCTTTCAATTTATTCTCAGTTTTGTGGGAGAGAAAGTTATGTAAAAAGATAATAGTTCATTATGGTGATATTCTATAACTCAAGAAAAAGCACAAGACTTGTTATATATATATTTCTCTAACTGTGTATTCTATTTCTTCACCCTACATATAGTCCTCATTATTTGCAATATACACTGCCCAAGCTGTCTAAGCAACTCTTATCCTTTCTTTAATACTTGGCATATTTGTAACCTTTCTTTGTAGCACTTTTTTGACATCTACAAGTAGAGTTAAAGTTACTTGCGTTCACAAGATGACTCTTTTCACATGAGAACTGAGATAAATTTACAAGTATTGTAATCACAATTTTTAAATATATACAACTTAGAAAATTTACTGAAACATTTTTATCATAATATCATAATATCTTCTTTGTTTCTGACACCCAGAATAAATTTGTAAGGAGTTTCAGAATGTATAGCCATAATATTTAATGTATCATTTTTCAGTTGTACCTCAATTTCTCTCAATTGACAAGGAAAAATTTTTGAAAACATTATTTAGAGAATTGTTTGTGCCAAACAGTTTTCAGATAATAAAATGTTACCATTCCCTACATTGTTGAATTGATATTTTGAAATTGTACCCCAATATAGGTTTTTATTGCTTCTATTTTAGAATATTATTTATAACCAAAACCTAATTAGGAGCAAAGCCTATAGGTCTGTTCTTAGAAACATATGCTTATGTCTTCACCTAACAAATAAATTTGAGTTCTAAATATAATAAGGATCTTCCAATAAATTTAAATCCTACACTGCAAAATGAATGTATGATCTTGTACCACTCACTTAGATCTATTTACAAAACATATTAATAAGTAAAAGCAGTAATCATAAGGTATATTTATTGAAACATTTTAGATATATGTGGTTCAATCAATATTTTGCTTCACAAAGAGGTATTTATTTCATGATAATTTATTCTAGTTTGCTTTTTTCAAACTTCAGCTCAGTCAGTTACTTCCTTAATCTATACATTTTATTTGACTAACATTTCCAAAGAGACTGTCTTAAATATCTCAGAGTATATCTTCTGATATGACTACCCCACAATATTAGAAGTGTAAATACATATGAATGTTTTAGGAATTCTTATGTAGAGTTTTTTAATTAAATTTACCAGGGTGAAATTTGTTAACAAAATTATATAGGTTTTAAAATGTTCAATTCAATAATACATCATCAGTATACTCATTGTGTGCTCACCCAAGGTCAAATTCTTTGTCACCATATATCTGATTCCCTTTACCCTTATCTACCTTCCTCCCTCCCCTCTTTCCCTCTGGTAACCACTAAACTATCGTCTGTATCTATGGGTTTTTGTTTGTTTGACTTGTTCATTTGTTACTTTTTGTTTTACATCATACTTATGAATAAAATCATATGGTTCTCAACTTTTTCTGATTTATTTCATTGACCATGATAATCTCAAAATCCACCCATGTTTATGCAAATGGAAGTATTTCATCTTTTCTTATGGCTGAGTAATATTCCATTGTATATTTACCACATCTCTTTTATTTAATCATCTATCATAGGACAATTTGGTTGTTTCTAATGTCTTGGCGACTGTGAGTAAGGCTGCAATGAACATCGGTGTGCATATATTTTTACAGATAAATGTTTTCAAATTTTGGGGGGTAGATATCCAGAAAAGGGATTGCTGAGTCATATGGTAGTTTTATTCTTAATTTTCTGAGAAATATCCATACTGTTTTACACTGTGTCTGTACTAATTTATATTTCCATCAATAGTGTATCAAGGTTCCTTTTCTCTCACAACCTTTCCAATACTTGTTATCACTTTTCCTATTGTTGATGACAGCCATTCTAATAAGTATGAGGTTGTATCTCATTGTGGTTTTGATTTGCATTTCCCTAATAGCTAGTGAAGTTGAGCATCTTTTCATATCTCTATTGGCCATTTATTTGTCTTCTTTGGGGAAGTGTCTGTTCAGGTCTTCTGCTCATTTTTTAATTGGATTGTTTTTTTTTTCTGTTTTTGTCAAGTTGTATGAGTATATTTTTTATATTAGCCTCTTATCAGAGGCATCATTTGCAAATATCTTCTCTCATTCATTTGGCTGCGTCTTTGTTTTGTTGATGGTTTCTTTTGCTGGGCAGAAGATATTTAGTTGATATAGTCCTACTCATTTATTTTTGTTTTTACTTTCCTTGCTTTTGAGTCAAATTCATGAAATCCTCTCTAAAATCAAAGTAGTCCATTTTGATGGCAGTTATAAAATAAAGTGGTGTGTGTGTTTAGAGGGTACAGAGTCTCAGTTTAGAATGACCAAAAAGTTCTGGAAAAGAATGTTGTATTTAGCACTGCTGAATTGTGCATTTAAAAATACTTAAAATGATAAATTTTATGTTAAGTATATCTTACCACAATAAAAAAGTAAAATAAAGTGAAGCGGTGTATTTTAGATCTCAGTAATATTTAAACAAATAGAAAACTATAGCATATATGTATATGTCTTAAATTTGTATTTATAAAATTTGTAAATGTCTCTTAATCATTTTTTTACTCAGGTGCATACATTCTACCTTAAATGATTTATTAGAGTTTTATTGTAAGCTCTAGAGAATGAGGCATTGTTAAGAGTACAGACAAAACGGGTCCTACTCCGTTAAGGGTTTTACTATAAACAAACAAGTATAAAAATACTAAAATAGAAGACAGAATAAAGTAATGGCTATGATTCAAGTATAGAAACATAAGCAGTCAGTGGAAGGAAGTATTAGTTCTGATTGAGGAGGAGATTGGACTAGTTCATACTGCAGTAGTAGTGGAGCCTAGATATCAACAATTAATAGGATTTAGGCAACAGGTTCAAGACAGTATTTTAAAAAGAAATACAAAGTCATAGAGTCAGGAAAGTGAAAAGTCAAATGTGCAAGATAACTATAGCACATCGTGTGGGGAACGTATTGAGATGTTAAAATACAGTCATTGGAGAGAGAGAAAAATCATTGAAAGAATTATAGAATTTATCAGATTTTTCTGCAAATGATAATGTTGAGCCTGGGAGGATGGGCTCAACCATTACGGCAGAGAATTGGTTTGAACACTTTTATGTCATTAGTGTATAAATATAGTAAAAAGGAAATTAGAACTTAAAACATGTATCATGTTATTTATAAAAGTCAAGGAGATCAAGTTGAGCATCTGTATGTGCCAGGCATTGCATTAGGCACTTTGAATATCATGTTATAAATTTTAAGATAGTTCTAGATTTAAAGTCAGTTAGGTAATTTGTTCAGCAATCTGATCTCCACACTTTAGTGAAAAAGCATTGTAGGGAAATAAACTTTTAAGTGGAATTTCTACAAGAGCTAGTTATGATACCCACTCCCTATTTTGAAAACAAACAAACAAACAAACAACTATTAATGTTAACCCACAGGCCTCGAGCTAATATTCAAACTTCCATCCAAGTTTATTCAATTCTAACAATAGAAACTATAAATTTTATTTTAGAAAGCCATATTCTTATCATATATGTTATAAACTTTGAGTATTCTGTTAGACATATATGTATATACGTTTATAATTTATTCTTTGTCACTCACTACTATCACATATTCCAGAATTTGTTTTTGATAAAATGGCTATATGTTATATATATTAATACCAAACCCATTTTCACATTGGATTTATATTATATATTGGAGATGTTTATTTAAAAATATTTAGAAATAACTTAAAATAATCAAAATAATTTTTTCTTATAAAATGTTTAGTGAACTCAGAATATAGAATACTAAAAAGATTATTTTATTTTTTAATGATGGTTAGATATTTAAAGATTTCCAATAAATGTTGAAATAATGCCTACTTTATAAAGTGACTCTAAGGGATTTACTGCAGAGAGTGACTATGAAATATGGAGGGTGGTAAAAAGTAAGGTGATCGTCTCACACTTTATGTAAGGAAGGATCGACAACATTGAAACAAGCTTGGATGGTTCAAATGCAATTTTATAGTAGAGCTTTTATAATATCAAATTACATTTGTATAATCTATCTACCTAATATGTGAATTTTTTCACTCAATCAAATTTACTCCCATGCTAAAAGTATATCTATTTTCAAGGCTACAATTCTGCATATAGAATACCTTCTACGTGAAGGTTTGGCCAGAATACTGACCGGTAGTGTGGAGAGAAACAAAAAAAAATTATCTTCAGCTTTAGAAGAAAATAGAAAATCGAGAAAAGTGTAGTAAATGACACAGTAAAACTGCTGTCTGTTCCCAGGAATATCTGTCTCCACAATTCCTGCTCATCGGCATGATGCCGAGCCAGAGAGAGACATGGGGCCACAGCAACTAAACTCGATAAGATGGCAGGGAGGGACAGAAATGTCCCATTTTTTGTGCACATATGTGAATGTGCTCATGGTCTGTGTCAGAATTTTAACATTGTTTTCACCAGACTGAGTATGATCCACTTTCTCATAATATCCAAGACAGGAAGAGAGAAACCATCTGTTGGATTACCAAGGTAGAAATTGCATTATAATGCTAGATATTAACCATAAGGTCTGAGTTAGTCAGACCATCACTGCAGATATGTCATAAGCAAAAAATAAACTCTGACAAATGTGTTCCATCTTCAAGATAACAGTCAATCTACTTCAGACCACATATGTTCAATTCTACATGTGAACTTAATAAAATTGTTAAATCCTATCTAAAATTATGCCTGAAATTTTCTGATATCAAATCAGTGTTGGAGTAAGAATTACTGCTCATTGTAACTAAATAAAGTACTTGATGTCACCATGAAAATGGAGCCATCGGTTACCTAAGTTCTGCTTTGGGAAAAAATGTTTGCAATGGTTGTGCTCTCTAGTGCATTTAGATCTACAAACGAATGCCTATGTGAAAATAAAGTGAATATAGCAAGTAAAAGAAACATTATTTTTATGGCACGACATAAGCTAAACACAGGTATGGATTCCAGTGGGTGCTGAAAGAGTGCTTTGAATACAGAAATGCAAAGGTTGATCTATTCTTCTTTTTTCCTCAACATACACACTCTACTGAAGCTTCCTGTGCTCATAAAACTTTGCTGAAACATCTACCACTCTTTCTATGCTATTAAATCCTTGTTCTTTCAGGTTTACCTCACCTTTCTATAAATGAACCTTGCTATTTCAGCTATACTCATCTCTAACATTTCCAACTTTAAACAATGCTTACTGCCTACAGTAAGTGTACATTTTTTAATTGATTATATTCTATAACATATTTTTATTATTTCAAATATTACTGATTTCTGAAAACACCCTCTGATTTACCCTGCTAAGGGTGAGTGCCTTTCCTCTGTTTTCTCAGAGTATATAGCAACTGTTTGTTTGTTTTTTTCTTTTTCTCATAGCACTTATTGTGCTGTATTTTAATAACCCTGTAAATTGAGTACGGGAAAGTACTATGCCTTTCTCCTGTACTGATACACAGAGCTGCAGCTTTATAAACGTTTGTTGACTAAATGAACACTCCTTTCCCAGACTCTAGCAGTCCAAAGTATGAGAAAGGACAAAAGTATTATCAAATGAATAAAACAAATTTGTATTTAAGTAAAAATAAACTTTATTCAACAGGATTATTGTAATTAGAGAGTGGAACTATAATAACAAAGTGAGGGTCTTTGCAAGAGGGAGAAAGGTTAAGTAGGGGGCTTTTACTCTCTGACTGACCATAAGGGACATCAGATCTGTAAGTGATGCAAAGGTCAGGCAGAAAAAAACTTTCTTTTATAAAAAGGAGAAAACAAAACAAAAATTCAGGAGTGAGAAAATAAAATGATCAATATTCTGATGTAATGAATCCTGAGAGGATGTGAAAAAGGTATTGTTTTTAGTTCCAATGCTTGCTCAAGGGTGGGTCAAAGTAAACAGGGGTCTGGTGTAGGGTGGAGAGAAGCTTAACTAAAGTTTGATTAAGTCAAGTTAGCAGGTATTGTATCTAGATTGCTCAGTGCATATAAACAATTCAGCTAATCATTTATAAAGCAAAGAAGAAATTTGAAGTATCTTTCTTTGGTACAGCCATATTTAAGAAAGAGAGACATCTGGAGTGTCTTGTAAATGTCATATGAAGAAGGGTAGTTCTTTGTGTTAAACTATTTCCTGGAACACAGAAAATGGAGAATATATATATATATATATATATATATATATATATATATATATATATAAATATATATATATATATATTTTGCTGCTTTCCTGGAGCATTCAGATAAAATTTAAAACTGCCAATGTTAAGTGATTATTTGGTTCCAGGGTCACAATAACTCTTATTACTTGCTAAGCACTGTGCTTATTTCTGGACATAAGATCTCTAACTTGCTAGAGATCTAAAGGATAGCTTTGATTTGGTTAAGCTTAAAATTGGGTGACAATTGTCCAGATAGAAGGAAAAGCAAGAGTGAAGTTTTTAAAGAAAAAGCAATGAATCGTCTGGGAACAGAAAGAAATCCAGTCAAATGGAAAATGTGTTAAAAAAAAAAAAAACTAAAGGGGAAGAAAAACGTTTATATGGTCTCCGGGTGAAGAAAGTATTTAAAGAGGAAATTGGAAACTGAAAAAAAGAGTGTTGGTTTGACTGTATGAAAAATAGAAACTTCTATAAATCAAAGAACTTTTGTGGTTTGTCTTTGCTCTTCTCTACCTTATTTGTGTCCCCAGATACTGACCTCTATGAATTATAACACTGGCAGCCATTGACTTCTAGCTTCTTGATTACATTGGCCTGTTGGTGGCACCATCAAGAAATCAGAAGAATCTTTTTCTACGATTTCAGTTCTGGTTGGATTTCAGTAACATTGTCCCCTTTAGGACTTGAGAGGGTAACAGCTCCCTGCTGTTGATAATCCTTGAGTGTTTCATTATCCCTTGTTTGGTCCCTTAACCACGTTCATAGGTTTGTAAACTCTTTTAAATTAAAAACTTTGGATGAGCCATCTGTTTTCTTCAGTGACCCAGTCTGAAATATCACAATCAAACAGCAAGTGACAAACTTGAAAAGGAATTGCGACCTGTATTACAGAAGAAGAGCTTATACTAATTTTATAGGAGGCATATTATAGAGTTATTACAAACTATTAGGAAAATTAAAGATGATGATCTTGATAAAATAAACAAGTGACCAGATATTCAAAAATTAACATCATTAGGTAACTATGAAACAGATATTTGTATGTTTGAAGTATGGGCAGAATTCTATTTTTTTGTGAATTGCTTTATTTTCTGAATTTTCTACCAAGAATAGCTTTTATTTATATAAGAAAAATTAATATATATGACATAAAAAGGAAATCTCATAGAAATTTATGTATTTTTAGTAAAGTTCAATTTAGCAAACTTTCAATTCTCTACAAAGATTGCCTTGAAAAACTCACTCCTTATACATTTAGTCATTCTCTTGTTAGTGAATCTATAGCACCTTGCACATGATTCTTTATAAGCTTATTTTCCATTATATGATTGCCTCCCTATTGTGAAGTACTCTAGGCCATTTTTAAATAATGTCTGTAACAAAATATGTATTAAGTAAATGTTTCTTGAATGCATAAGTATGTGAATATAGATAGTAAAGTAGAAGAGAAAGGATGGGAGACTGCCTGCAGAGGGTTCCAATGGCACTTTCAATAGTAATCGACTCTGGAAAAAATCTGGAGTCCTTTTGCATACAAGTTAGAAATTCAGAGTTAGATTTTCTGAGTGATGAAGGGAATAAGCTTATGATCAATCAACTCTTAATGCACACAGTTTTCATTACCTGAGCCATTTCTTAGTTAAATTTATTTACATCATTAACATTTGTGTGTGCGTGTGTGTGTTTTAAAGGCAAAATCCTGCCCCCCACAAAAAGCTCCAGAAAAACGTGTTTTTTTAAATTGTACACCTGACTATGAAGATGTGTGTGTGTGTGTGTGTGTGTGTGTGTGTGTGTGTGTGTGTAAGAGAGAGAGAGAGAGAGAGAGAGAGAGAGAGAGAGAGAGAGAGTTGTTCCAAGGTTCAGTCAGGGTAACAGAGTACTATGAGCAATATGGGATAAGGGATTTATTATCAGAATTAGAATTACACAGTTGTCAAAGGAGCTAGGAAAATTAATGATTAGAATGGGTAATTAAATGTTTAGAGACAAAGCACTGCTTGCAGAGAAACCTGAAAAATCAAATCCAGCTGCCTAAGTAGGACTATGACAAGGAGGCATGCAGAGACTTATAAGAAGCTCTTGCATCTATATAGTTTTAGTGCTTCTGTAGGTCCACAGTCAAGTGTTGGGTGGTGGACATTACTACTGGTTAGCAGGAAGATGAGTTAGATAAAAAGCAAGGCAAAAAAAGAAAGCTGAAAAAGAATTAAATCACTTTACATTAGCAATATTTAAGATATTCAGTTGATCAATATCTTTACTGACATTTTGTATTCTAAGAATTTTTTTTCACTTTAAGCTTGCTAGTGTGTGTTAAGTAGTTTCACATTTTAGTTATATTCTGCATTTCCCTGATAACAAATGATGCTGAACATCTTTTTATCCAAAGAGCAAATTTTAATTTCGGTAAAGTATGATTTAGCTAATTGTTATGATTTATAATTTTGTTCTTTAATTTAAAAAAAACTTTTGCCACCCAAAGTGTTTTTCTACTATATTCTTCTAAAATGAAACCATAGAAAATATCTATTTTACACAAAAGAAGGGAGTAATGAATTGAGATGTAATGTAAATTCTTGTTTTTGTCTCTCTTGTTTTATGATTACCCCAAGAACTATTTCTTAAATACACTCTGTGCCTTGAAGGTCTTGATTGTATCCACTGTTATTATGCTATGGCACTGCTGATGTGGGAAAATGAAATTTTCTATAATCTTATGATTAAATATCAGGCTTTTAGTGGGCGTCTGTAGCTAGGCTGTGACCCTCCCAATTAAAAGAGCCTCTTAGTTCTTTTCCATGCACACCCCCTCACCTTAAGAGAGACAAAGTCCAGAGCATACTTGATCCACGTCATTGCCCTACCTTCAGATTGAATAAGGCTCTGTAATGTTTCTTCTGCTGCAGAATAGGCTTTTGTTAATATTAAAGAGAATGCCCTGAGTATACTTCTGCTAGGGGGGAAGAAATTTCTTCTACTCTTCTAAGTTCTTTCGACTGGTCTAATTATTTTATTAACATGAGACATATTAACAGAAGAGAATAACCAAATTATTTAGGTACATACATATGGGAGTTTCATAAACATATGTAGCCCAACTGTTGAGACTTATATGCCATCTTGACCTAAGACGAAGGTTGGTAGTGGTTTGAGACTTCAAAGGAGAGAAAGACAATTCACATAAGGTGAAAAAACAAGTGTTTGGTGAACAAATGTTTGATGGGGCATGCAGAGACAACAAAGGGACACAGAGTGTACTCTGATCTCTAGGTTTTGTGGAGTCTCCCCCACCACACCTTTTATAATATACTATAGTTTATAATATACTATAGTTATATACGGTGATATCTCATCTAAATTCTTTTAGACAGTAAGAGGGAAGGTTAAAGGTTCTACCTGAGTCTTTTGTTTCTTAAGAATAAAATAATGCTCATGCCAGAGAGACACATAAGGAGGTGACAAATTTTGCTTTTTCTTATACTTCAAAGTGTTTACTTTTTCCCCACTCCAGCCAAAAAAAAAAAAAAAATGACCATTTTTTGCTTGTCTCTTCACCATGAGAATCTATTAAATTTCCTGGAGGTAAAACCTCTATGTATGGTAACCTTTAAAATATTAGGCCCTCTGTAGTTTCTCATTCTAATGAGTCCACAATCACAATCCAGAAATTCATCAAAATTAACATTCAGGTTTTTCTCTAGTTTATGTCTCTAGTGCCTTTTCCTCCAGATAAGTTGATCTTGGCTATGATTCTCTGTATTATCCTCTCTTTCCATATTTCCAGTGTGTACTGTGGCCTCAATTCTCTGAAAGCATTTTGGACACATATATCAATGCCACTGCCCTCCCATTTGTTAAAGCTATAATCCAACTGATATTAAGAAAATTGAATGGTATATTTGCATTCAATAAAATTTATCCTTTCTAAAACCTAGGAATCTATGCTCCTCCCCACACCTTAAAAAGTTGTAGACGTTTTAAGAATGACTAAATTTATTTTGCAATTAATTTTAATCTTTAAGTCAATGCTGGATTTTTCTATAGTAAGTGAATATGTATTTTCTGATTTTGTAATGCCTTTTTATTATGCATTAGAAAAATCAATTTGAATTCCTGGTGTAATTTATCATGTTAAACATTAAACATATACAAACCCATGACAGGAACTATTTCTATAAACATCTGTTAATATACAGATGAGGATTCTATTGCTTCAAGCCACACATAATAATTAGTTATCTCCTTTTAAATTGTGATTTATTGATCAGCAATTTGTAAAGATGTTAGCTTTTTTTCCCTTGTAGGTTATTTTATTGGTTGGAGTTTCAAAATATGCTTTCTCTTTTTATAGTTGTGTTAGCCATGCAGTTTAATCTATCATTGAAATTATTTCTGTGAAATTGCATACACAATATTGTAGACTCCTGTTTTTTTTTCAACAGTTGCTTATTGAAAAATCTGTCCTTAGAGGTAAGTGATAAGGTCAAATATCAACAGATTGTATGAAATTAAAAATTATTGATTAATATAACTCTGCAGAGGAACTGGAGTAATTATAAAATAATTCGCTTTGTTGCTTTTTCTCTTTGATTATCAAAAATGTTTAAAATCTGTGGACATCTAGAATTTGGGGGCAAGTTAGGAGGACTAGGGAAAGCAAGATATTTCTAAACATCAAAAATATTAATGAAAAAGGAGAGACACTATAAATTACTTCATAGAAATACTGAGACTACAAAAATGATTTCAAAGGTTAGTCCTACAGAGCCAATGAGAAATAAATTTATTTTCAAAACTAATGCTATTTAATTAAAGAGAGGAAGTTAATCTCCACCATGTAAAAGAAGCAGTATTTTGTAATGACTCGGATCATTCTCTTAAACAATAAACTATGGGATCCTAAGTCTTCATAAAGAAAAATCTGTTATCCAGATTTTCAGCACATAAAATATAATCTTAAAAATTCAAATGAAAACAAGATACAATATTAATATGAAATGTGATCTTTATTTCAGGTTTTCATCTTAAAGGATATTTTTATCTTCATTTAAGTCCCCCCCAAAAAAAGGAAGGAAGGAAGGAAGGAAGGAAGGAAGGAAGGAAGG